>JZKD02S0550780.1:540394-561790 GCA_000966675.3 Picea glauca
CGAAGGCCTCTCTCTCAAGGAACCCGTCAATGGGTTGTATCTCAAGAAATTTTATGCTTAAAAGTAGTCGTTCTACTTTAGGTTATTTCTTTTCTAGCGTTTTTAATCTTTTTTCTCCTTCCCTCACATCTAAACTATCATTTGTGCTATTGACAGATGCTTCCTCCACCAACCTACCACATCGGTTACGCTGACGGCGCCAACCTTTGGACACAAAATCTCACTTCAGCTACTTGGGCTCTCTACACCCCCTCACATGAAATGCTCCATTCAAGAGGCATATGTTTGGGGCCAGCAACCAACAACCAAGCTGAATACACTACTGTCATTGGCCTCCTGGCCGACGCCCAACATCATCATGTTTTTCACCTTAGCGTCTTCCTCGACTCTCAACTAGTCATTCTCCAGCTCAACAATGTGTACCGTGTACGCGATCCGTGCCTCTTTTGCAAATACCTGCAGGTTAGGCTGTTATCTCGACATTTTGATTCCATTACATTTACACATATTCCAAGAAAATTGAATCAAATCACAGATACCCTAGCTAATATTGTGTTAGACTAGCATATATCACATCAAGCTACCTCTACACATACATAAACACACCACAACACCTGTCACAACATATATATAGAATGGACGTAATCAAACTCATCAGAAAAAAACATGTAGACAACATCACGATCTCAAATATGTATACTCATATATATATAAAGGCCTATCAGGCCATCTGAATGTTTACATACAAAAATACATGTATCCGCGGGCCAATGCAGCACCTCGGTACAAACAATGGGCTCACCAGCCTATATACAACACAAAAAGATATACATCATGCACCACTCATGGTGCCTCTATCACGCCACCACCTGCTCCTCCCTCTGGCAGTGGCGTCCGACCAACACCTGCCCCCGGCGGTGGTGGTCCACCCCCTACAGGACCTTCCTGCCCCGACGGCAGGCATCCACTCATCATAGAAGTCACCACTGCTACTTGTCGCACTATGGACCGCCATGGTGGCGGTACCCCCACACACTGCTCCAGGAAACTCTCGTCCTAGATGCACGACCACATGCCCTCAGGAACATCCTGTAAAACCGTCTCCAGATGATGACGTATATCATCAAAATCCACTCTAGCCGCCATTGGAGGAGCGTATGATGGCCCCGCACCCGGGTCATCGAACTGGCGCCTCCTCGCTGCCCTCTCTGGCTCATCTGGTCGCCCCACGACATCATCCCGCCGACGTCTCTCTCCCCACGACAGTCTCTCCGGCTCCCGACGAGCTGGCGCTCTCTGCAAATCTACCTCATGCCCACGAGGTGCCACATCTGCACATACAAACAAACAATAGATAGTATCAACATCTATATTATAAACATATGGATGACTATCTCAAAAACTACGCAAACATACATATCTACATCATCAATCAACATACCTCAATGATCAAAAACCTCCCCAGAAGGTAACACCATATCCGGATCATCCTGGAAGTCCACCCCGGCATAGAGGTACCGCAAAATCACCTGCGGCATCTGTCGCCATACTTGCGTTGCCTTGGCCGAAAAGAAGTGGCCCCCTTCGCCACCACCATGGCGAAGCAATACAGTAGACCACCGCCTCAACCGTGGCTCTCACGCCATAGGAACACTCAATAGAATCCTTGGGCGCAACATCGGCACCCTCTCAAGAAACCGGGCCACTAGGATGGACCCGAAAGCAAACTCCCCTGCATCATTAGACCGATAGTGGTCCAACTGCACCACCATCCTCGCATGTAGCGTCAGCCCCCAAGAGAAACGCTCGTCGGCCAACACTCTCTCCAACACCAGAAGCTGGCCACCACTGATCCGTTGGGTTGCCAGTGACCCATATACCCGCACAATCATCGCTGCTATACAACGATGCGCCAGGGAATCTATCGCCGATATACTCACCACCGTCCCGGACATAAAGTCCCGACCTAAACAATATCTCTGGCCAATATCGGCAAGAAAAGTACTCCTCTAGTAGTGGCGTTCCCCGAAAGGGGATCCCAGTAAAGAAATATACATCCTCCACCGTAGTGAAGGGGATCTGCTCTCCTCGCACGAGGAAGTAGTGCAGCTCCGGACTCCACATCTGGATCAGGATCTTTAACAGATACTCCTGTGCCCATATCAATGTGCACTCAAAGAACTTTAGCAACCCATAGGTTTCCAAAGTCGCACGCACACCGGGCTCCTCAATGGCCATGGCGTCTCGCAACTGAGCCCAGTCTCACTCTCGCCACCACACTGGCATCATCACCACCGTCCACCTGTAGACAAAACAGAGCCCTATATCAGCTCACGTAACCATTCACAACATCAAAATGACTCATTTTTACACACCCCAACCTTGCCTCCTAGGCTCGGTTTTGTTACCCACAGGCGCGCACACATGCGCACCTGTTCACTACACAGGTGCACACACATGCACGCCTGTTTACTACACAGGTGTGCATCAGTGCGCACCTTTTTGTTTCACAGGCGCGCCCCTATGCACGCCTGTTCACTATACAGGCGCACAGAGGTGTGTGCCTGTTCAACCCACAGACACGCACTGGGGTACGCCTGTTCAAACTCACAGGCGCACCCTTCGAGCGCGCCTTAAAACCCCTCTACCATGCCCCCATGCGCATATATCTAGTGGGCAGGCGCGCACGTATGCGCGCCTATCACCGGATCGCCCGCGCATGTGGGGCCCATATCCCCTAAATACCTCTGTACAGCCCTCTGTACAACCCCTGCCCAAAAATTGAAAACCTATTTCTATGCAGGACAATCAGACCACTAACCTAATACTCACAAATCCTCAATAGGATGCCTCTTCCTCCCCGAATCTCCCAATCTCCTCTGAAAACTGCTCGTCCAGTCACTATTGCAGCAGGTAGAAATGAGGTGGCAATGTGGGCCCTACAACTATATATAGGCCTTTTTCCAAACTTCCACTCACCATTCCGGGAGCCCACGGTGTCCATTTTTCCATCCGTCTTCAGCCATGGGATCAGCATCCCGTCATCTACATCACAGCAGTCCCTAGGCCTCTTTTTATCCTGAGCCCCCGGGGCACCTTTTTTATCCCTGGTTAGGTACACATGCACATATTTCACGCTTATCAAATACATGCTCATAATCTTTGATTCTTTTTCAGATATTGTTCACTTTGGGTATTTGGTTTTCATGCGTGTAGGTACTTGATCATCATACATCAACACAACCCCTTCAGGTATATACTCAGCACTGACATGTAGTCTTTCTCACTATATCGCATTTACATTTCTAGTCACACCCTCTGATATTGGCCTCTAGGATCCCCATTCCCGGCTCTACAGTACCCACGCCTCCATTTGCATCTCTAGTACCGTTACCCGGTAGCATTCTTACCCACATGAGTTGTCCCATTCATAGCACCTTTTGCCACTTTTTGACACTCATGTTGTTTTTCATTGCCCTTTAGGGATGGGAGTCATGATTGTCTTTCATCATGTCGCGAATCAGCCACATACTCCTTCTCCTCATTTTTCTAGCTTTCCCACATGGACTCCCATATTATCTCTTTACGGTTCTATTTTTTACCTGCACCTCCGCAGTATCATGAACCCTCCATTTCACCCACAATCAGTTTGCCCATCTGCGAACCTACCTTCATTTCACCTACCTCATACAGAAACTCACCACTGGGGCCCCCACCCTTCATCAGTTTTCCAAGCAATTTATGCTCTATGTGGGCCACCCATATCACACTGGGGCACCCGTTTCTATATTTGTACATTTCTCCCCAAATTATTCGTTATTTATTGTACACACGCCTTTTTTTCCAGTCATTACATTATCTTTTTTGTCGTCACCTTTGGCGACCTGCTTCCCTCCTTTTGGCCAAACGCAACCCATGTCACCCTTGGTTGGAGCATTACTTATCATCTACCCTTGTCGGCATCGTCCATATATTCAGAGTACCCCACAGGTCACTTACCTCTACCCTCTGAATTTGTTCACCTTGTCCCGCCTCTGGCACAACTTATCACCGGTCTTGTCGTCCCTCTGACACTCGACCTCGTTACACAGTTGCGGCCACTTTTTATCTCATACATCCTCCAACCAAGGGCACTCTTGAGTCTTCCCACTTCTTGACTTCGTCCATGTCCCTCTGCCACATCCTCACCTCAGTAGATTCCATGAATCCCTTTGCTTCTGGGAGTCGCGTTCCCCTTTTCTCGACATCAACACAATTTTCCAGAAGAGTGACATTATCTTGATTCTCATTATCCATTCAATGAGAGATCTCGGATGGCACAGGGTGAAACACCATTACTCCCTGCTGTCGTTGACCCCCATAACATTCGACGCCAACACTTTCTCGTGTTACGGTGGGTCTTACTTTGCGACTATTGTAGTTATTTCTATCATTCGTCGAAGACCTCTGAACTTGGCTAGGCTATCAATGCCCACATAATCGTTGTTACTTATTACCGCAATCAAGGCCTACTATTCAAAGCATGTTCATTTGCAGAATTGTCTTCTTCCTCTATCACAACCTCCCCCGAGGGCGCTGTAGTTGTCTACACCAACACTTCAGTCATCTTTTTTCAGAGTTACATGACACGAGCATGGGGCATGCCCGCCTCATTTGTACACAGTTTTCTATTTTACACACCTCATAGAAGGTCGGGTCCTATCGATTCCTTTTTCCTCCAATGGATCGCTCTGAATGATCCCACTAGTGCTCTATCTTACAACAACATTCTTAGTAGAAGAAACATTGATGGATTTCGGCTATACGTATGCTCCTAACCTCATCCATCAGGGGGCATCTGTTATCACTGAAATTTCATCCGCACATGGTTACAAGAACTCAGCATCGTCAAACAGTAATGAATTCATTCATGAACCTGAATTAATACCACAACATTCAAAAAGGTCAAAAAAATATACAAAGTAGTGAAAAATTGAAGAGCGCTTTGCAGACATTGGGCGCGCGTGCACATGCATGGAACAAGAACGTAGAAAGCACGCATATGCGCACGATGCGCGACTGTTAGCGCAAAAATATGCGCACCTGCTAAACGACGCATTTATGGAAGTGGTCAGCCTCCCAACCACTTATGGTTCAGCTCCCAAGCCGATTTGACCTCCAAATCAGGACTGGATCCGAATGGTGGGCTGGTCAAAGACCTAATAATGCCCTAAATGGCCTCTTTTCACACTAGAAAGAAGTTACACAATAACCCAATGCAATGCTATAAAAATCCATGAATGCACTTCATTTTCTCAAGGAATTCAAAGTAATGTTATGCTGCCTAGATAGTTTTAAGGACTCCATCCTTGACAAGATCATTTTGGCACCATTACATTAGACAATCCACCTCTCCATTGAGTGGATTTGTAGAGAGTTCTTTCACCACTATTCTCATTTTCTTTGTTGTAAGGAGAGCAAGCTTGTGAGGGTCCAAGAGCCTTCCCTTGGAGGAAGAAGGGACTCATAGTCCCCTTTCTTCTTGGTGCTTTGATTTCATCAATAAGATCAACCTCTAACATTGGTGACATGGGTCTTTTTGTTTTTTTGTCCCTATGCTTATGATTTTAATTTTTATTTCATATATTAGTCTAATTATTAGTTATAGTTTTGTTTTTCTTTCTCTAACTCTTTTCTCTACAGCTTTCCTTCTCAGCAGACCCAACTGGGCATGCAAGCACCTCTTATTTTCTCACCAAGGTGACGAAAAAGGTGCAACACTATGGCCATTTCGAGGATACAATTGAGTGTGATTTTAATTCCTTTAAAATAGTTTTTTTTGAGGTTAAATGGTACAGGCTACAGATGCATGAACGTGATCCTAAAAGAACTATTATTGAGCATGATAATGGATTTACCATGGTTAATACAAGGGCATTTGAATCGGGTACAAAGCCTTATGTTCTTCCAAGTCAATGTGAGAAAGTATTTTACTCAGAGGTACCTGGTAAAGAAGGTTGGTCATACGTTGTTAGATATGATCCAAGAGGAAGACCAGTAAAGTACAATCATGTAGCTGAGGATGAAGATAATAATGAGGAAGAAGATCATGATTATGAATATCAGGAGTAGGTGGCTCATGTAGTCGATGTGTAAGACGAAGAAGTTGAATAAGTTGATCATCTAAATGTAGGAGACAACGATCTCGTTGACGATATCGATAACTATAGTAGTGAAAATGGCGTTGATGATGATGTTGATATGAATGAGCCTTTCACCAATATAGATTCTGAACCAGATCCTAATACAAATTTTGAGCTGGATGAAGAAGAAGATGATTGATATTTAATTGTTGAAAAGAAGAGGTATGTGTTTATATATTTTATATGATCTTTATATATTTTTATTTTGTATAATATAATATATGATACATGTTATTTAGAATTTCAAATTAGGTAATATGGGGAAATTGAGAGTGATGTGCGGGGGGGGGGGGCATAATTAGAGCTTCCACCTTCACGTGGTTTCTCCTGTTTAGTAGAGAATGAAATATTATCGAAACCAAGAGGAGCTCTGCACAACTGTGCCTAATCATACCAAGGATGTAGTTATGTCCATAATCAATTCATCATTATCATTCTCCAAATATCTTATACAAATTTTACATGGAAATTGCACTAGGACTAGAAACGGGCAACAGTGACCTGTGAATGGGGCCAACATTGAAATATTTTCAAATTGTTTCTGAATTCATTAAAATTTGACATGGATAGACTATTTGCATGGATTAACGATATGGGAGGGTTTCTGGACTCAAATTTGACTCACATACCCACTTTCTTCCATCACCAATTCATGATCTAAACCCTAAACCCTAGTCTTAGTCGCCAACCTTCATAAATGTTGTCACCCAACGATCATTATATCAAAAGGTTGGAGGCATGTGGTCACTAGGATCATGAGGCTTTATAACCCCACAGTAACAAGATACATTAATAGATCAACTTTGACTAGATTGATGTAACAACCCTAGTTGAATATATGCTTAGGGATTATTAAGTAAAATTAATTAGATAATTAATTGTCCTAATATAGTTTTAATTAAACAATGATTAGCATTAATAATATTAATTAAATATTTATTTATTAATTAATTGTTTATAACTTTTGATTAATTAATTAATTACATATCACATTCAATGAGATGGGTAATAAATTTAAGGGGCTTAATAATTTTAATTTGTTTAATTAAATGCTTTACGTATGCGGGAGGGGATAAGATATTAATGAAGGGGATAAGACATTAAAGAAGGGGATAAGATATTAAAGGGGGAGATAAGGAAATTAATGATGGGGAGGAGAGTGGGTGAAGGAGGATATGATGGGGAAGAGTCTGACGGGAGGGACATTCTTTTTGGGAGGCATGAAGCATTTTGAGGAGAGGGATATTTTATGTGGGAGATTTTTCTGTGGAGATCTCTGGTGTGAGGAGTTTGGGTTTTGGGGGTATTTGGTAAATCAGAAGCAGGGGGCACTAGTTTGCTGGGGGTTTTGGGCACGAGGCCCAGGATTCCTTTCGGTTTCTTGGAGCTAGGGAGCTGGACAGGATGCTCCTAGCTGGTTGGGAGGTTAGTTGGTTTGGGCGGAGTTGGTCAGTGCATCCGGCAGCAACAAAGCAACAAGCTGGACAACCATATCAACAAAAATTAGCGTCAGAAGTAGGTAATTTATTTATGAAATTGCTAAGTTATTTTCATGTTGTAGTTAAATTTTAAATTTTGTCGAATATTATATGATCATATGATGGTGAATGAATTATTTATGTATGAGAAAGAATTATATGTTAAATTGTGTTAAATTTTGTATTTAATTAAGTACAGTCTCTACACATGGTATCAGAGTTGTAGTTCAAAATCTGGAGCCGAGGGCCTACCCACCTACTTAGAATCGACCCAGAAATAAACCAGGAAAAAAAAATATCAGAAAGAAATCGAAAACAAAGTTAGGAATTGAATTGTTCCAGCATTAACCCATAAATTTAAACAATACCTAAATAGTTACATTGAAACTCCTTAAAGCAATTTAGAAAAGAAGCCCTGGAACCCTAAATAATATATATATATATATATATATATATATATATATATATATATATATATAAGTGTATATATAAGTCTCAGCTGAAGGGCCAAGCCACAAAAACAAGCTCCAGCTCCACACAACATGCAAACAAACAATAAAATAAAATAAAAATAAAAATTTGTCATATATATAAGTAAATATAATAAATAAATAAATAAAAGTTTTTCTTTCAGGCTCATTACAGGGTTAAATTTTATTTTGTAAATTATTGGGCTCGCAGGCCAAATCTCCACTTATCCAAGCCCTACAACGATTGAGATGAAGCGAGCATCAAGTCACATGGATGAAGAACCCACAAGGGGCACTAAGGGTGCACTATGCATCCAGTAAAATATATATATATATATATATAATAAAAATAATATATATATATATATATATAATAAAAAAATAAAAAAAACAGACTTGGCTGCCAATTGCTTCATTATAATGGGGGACTACGAGGAAGCTGGTGCTATTTATGTGGAAGAATTTGGTGAAACACTACTTGAAGAGGCAGGAGACTGCTTTGCGTTGGAAAAATGTTGGGATAAGGCTGCAAGTGCATACGCCAAAGATGAACTTGCAAAGGTGGAAGCGGTTGATGGCCGAACCGTTCCAGTGAACCATCACAGCACAGAAAACCGACATCAAATGATGTCGAGTCATCCAGATCCCAACCTTGAAACGAACCAAATGCCCATTCACATTCGGCTGTGCCTAAACGGTCATAATACGTAACTATCGCTTTCTGTCAGCAGTGGGATGTGAACCCCGCGCATCTCTCTCGAAGACTAGAACTTTAGTCTGGCGCCTTAGACCACCCCAATTTCCTGCCTGCTAGAATTGAGCCAATTTTCCTTTTTTCGAGACAACAAAGACTTTGTGATGCTCTCAAAAGCAGATTGTCCACTTAAGAAATAACCAGATTCTGGATCGCTTAAATAAACCACTTCAAACGAGACAACTTTTGTTTTCCAATGACCAACCTAAATATTCTATTGGTGAAAATAACCTAACCAGCCGTGTAGAACCAAAAAAAAAAAAAAACTTCTGCCCTTCACACGAGCCTATGTAACAACAATTTGAGTACTTTAGCATAATTTTTTTCCACATAAGCATAACCCTGGTTCACCTTAACTTATTGACCTCGCACATATCTGTTTGTTTGGGTTACTTTTTTATAAATGGGAACATATAAAATCAAGCTCCTATTGCTGCCAAAGAAGAATCCCAGTGACCCATATAACACAAACTTGGGCATGCGAATTTTAGGTCAAGGGCCAAAACCCTCGATTTAACAAAACCCTCTCTATCATACATTTATTATATACTTTCGATTGTGAGATTCATTTTCATACGGAAATTTTGTATTCCCAGTGAGCTTCCTCCTCCTTGGGGTTTCCAATGTGAAGAGTAGAAACCAAGTGATTTACAAGATTCCACACTTAAATCCCAAATTGGGTCGCCCCAAAATTTAAGAGGGGGCATATTCCATGTGGAGATTCAATGTGCAGGGGTGTCCTCTATGTTTCTCATCCATTTCCCCCAACAACATAACCACACAACTTTTACACGGTACAGAGAAACATACAGAGAAGAATACAGAAAAGAAGAGAACACACATCTGGACACACAAGCTCAGTGATTGAATCTAAACCGAGTTAGTGCCCAAGCACCGGCGATCAAAACCATGCCACATCACAACACGCACACTACACAACACAAATCTAGGTCACACACAGCCCAACGCAAACATGCAAGCCAAACGCCCAACGCCACGCCATGACCACACCAGCGCCCAGCCACGGCCGAGGAGCGTGCGTTGTAAACACAAAAAATATTTTTTTTTTTAGTAATAAAAAAAACAAAAACTTACAAGCTAATGCCCAAACGTCAAATGCAAAGTCTCCAGAATTATATCTCCCTACTGGCTAGAGGGGAGAGGCATTGATTATTCGAACTACAAAGAACCTGCGACCAGCCCTCCAGATCGTCTCCCCTAATACAAAAAAATTCTTTGTCATCACTCACGATCTTGGCATCAGTCGTTTTCTGCCTTGAGCAACCAACGTAGGAAAAAACCACATTTGCGTCATTCAGTACGCTAGTTCGCGTCGTCCGACCACACCTCCTCTATGGTTCCATAGTTGGTGAGAAGCTCCCACAGCTTGGCAAGGCATGGCCATTTCGCCCCTTTTCCATTTTAGCTTGTTGAGAAAGAATGGGAGGCAAAGCAAGAGATGGCCGATGTGTAGACAATCAATATCAATGAAAAATAAGCTCGTGATAATAATAATGAAAAAGGGTTGTCGAAGAAGCAAAGAAACAAGCAGCGCAAGGGGGCCAAGGGAGAAGCCTGCGGCCATTACCATAACTTTGCCACCGTTGCAGAGCAGGAGAGGCCTAGGGTGCGTTCTCATAATGAGATAGGTGGCAGGTTGATTAGGGTAAGGGGACATAAACCCGAGGAAGAGTGCATTTAGGGTTAGGGCACGTGGGCCTCATGTGAGGACCCATGATGTCCGTTTCAATTTAAAAATCTTTTTTTTTTTTTTTAGTTTTAATTTTTGTAATAAATTTTATTTTAATTGTTTTTATTAGTATACATAATAAATTAATATTAATTAATTATATAAGTTTTACAAAGTTTTGTCATTTTTTTATTGGAAAATAACTAATAATTAACCCTGGTAATTAATATTAGTTTATATATGTGTTATTAAAGATTAAAGTTTAAACCTTAGTTTTTAAAGATTTAAATTTAGTTTTTTAAGGTTTTAAAAATAATTAATTAATTCAATCAACTAATTTAATTAGTTGTTTTAATTAACTGTCTTTAATTTAGAGTAAAAAAATAATTTTAAGTTAATTAAATAATCTAAAAATAATAATAATAATAATTTAATTAAATTAACTGTTTTAAAGTTAATCTACATTAAAGTTAATTAAAATGTTAGAGGGTCCATAGGTTTTGAACCCAAGACCAGCCACCAAGCCCAAGCCTTAAGAAATGACCAAACGCCAATGCGCCACACATATCACCTTTACAAATAAATTCACATATAAATAGTTTAATTATCAATAGTAGCAAGTACTATCCTGAAAAATAATCTCTGATTATCCAAGCGCCAAGATCACGAGACCGTACACACAACTCATCGAGCCAAGCGCCAAGTCCCTCCACTCCATTCCACCAGTCAAATTCAAACACTAAGCTTCAATGCATCGCCTCAATCTCACTACATCATATGACCACAAGTCATGAAGAAATACATAACCACAGCGCACAAGCGCTAAGTTCCAATGCTAAAAGCCACTCTATAATCCTTAAAGACTCGCACCTACAGCCACCGAGACATGCAATTCAATGCATATGTACAACGCACCAAGGAAATCTCACAAGTCAAGCATTGGAGGATATTTAGTTGTAAGCGAAAATTTTAAAGGACTTAAACTAGGACAAGCGGGAAGGAGGCGACATACACACTAGAAAAGTAAGATAGAGGAATTGGTGAGTATGGCGCAAGGCTAGCACAACTACCGGGAAAGGGAGTCAATAGTTTTCTTAGGTGAAGAAATAAATCTTAGATGCTTAATCCTAACCCAGCCAATCCCCTAAAGAGAGTAATGTATGTTTACAGACAAGTAAAGAAAAACTTACGCCTAACCTTGTTTCTAGTTTAAGTAGCGCCAATTTGAAACATCCTTGAACTCACCCTGACAAATTTGGTTGATGCAGGTTAAATCATAACATGATGGTTAGGACTTGAGGGAGTCAAGGCAGAGGAGCATCGTCGCAGGAACCACCGACACCGCCATCGCCACCGCCACCATCGCCCGAACTAGCTCTCATACTGTGCTCGTTGGAGGCCATTAATGAGAATTTAAAGGGGTGACAACCAACAGGGACCAAAGTGGAACCCCCACCATCTGGAATGGGTAATCCAGAAGCGTCAAGGGATTTAGGGGGAGGACCTCCACCCAAAGACATCACTCAAGAATTGCAGAATATCAAACTTCCAGAGTTTGCCGGGGGTCATGCCAGTGAACGTGCGGAAGCATGGTTGGAAGGCATGACAAGGTGATTTGCCTTAAGGTACTATGAGTCCAACTAAAAGGCGAAGATAGAAATTTTTCAGTTAAGAGACAATGCCTTGAACTGGTGGGGTAACCTGGAAAGAAAACTGCAACTTACCTCGGACACAGTATCTTGGGAAATTTTAGAGGAGAGGTTTCGAAGGAAATATCTGCCAGCCTATTATGAGGAAAAACAAGTAGGGGCATTTCATGCCTTAGTATAGGGAAACAGAACTGTAGAAGAATATGAGATTAGATTTATGGAATTGGTCAAATATGTTTCGTATATGGATAATGACCAATGACAGGTAGAACGATTCGTCTATGGGCTAAACCCTAAGATCAGAGCTATGGTGAGGATGTGGAAACCGTCTTCAGTAGAAGAAGCAGTGGAAAATGCACGTTACGTAGAAGAACAAATGAACTTGAATGGAGGTATGAGGTCGACCTTTCCGCATCGTCCTGGATTCATCGGGAAGGCCCCTAGGACATTTCCCAGGGGAGGGAGCTCAAGGCCACCTCCATATGGTAACAGAGTCACACCAAGGATAGTAACCACAGGGATTTCAATGGCAGCAAGTGCAACATCTCGTTCTTCACCAACGACGCAGACAGGTCCACGACCATCGCAGGGAACAACTAGTAGGGGCAGGGGTTCCATGGGAAGGAACTCATTTCAGAGATAGTCACATAACAGTGTGCAGGTTCAATCTCATGTTACCTGTTGGGGGTGTAGAGGACCCCATTACCAACGTGGCTGCCAAGAGTTACAATCAGGGTTCATGCATAGAGAAGGAAAGGCACCGATGGGAAGAGCAAGTAGCAGCCACCATATTTACGCAGCAGTTAATAATCGCCAGGACGAACATCAATCCATGGTGGTGGAGTCATCAAGTACGCTAAATCATATCAACATTAAGATTTTATTTGATTTTGGTGCTACAGATAGTTTCATTTCACCATCTGCATTAGAAAAGAGTGGGTTGGAAGCCTACGAGCACGATGACTTTAAACAAGTCGAGATGGCTTCGRGGGRAAAACAAG
Source organism: Picea glauca (assembly GCA_000966675.3). Lineage (NCBI taxonomy): Eukaryota > Viridiplantae > Streptophyta > Pinopsida > Pinales > Pinaceae > Picea > Picea glauca. The sequence goes on from JZKD02S0550780.1 coordinate 553,619, forward strand.
CGATAGGACCTAGTGTTGATAATTGTATAGTAGACCTGGGAGTGTGTACTACCAGGTTGAAGGTATACGTCACTACTCTCGAGGTGTATGACCTAATCATATGAATGGATTGGTTAGCAACTCACCGAGCTTTGGTAGATTGTTTCTCAAAAAGGGTGCTCTGTGTAGATGACGAAAGAAGGCCAATAGAGATCCAGGGTGTACAAAGAAAAGTGTCATTATGCTTTATATCAACTATGAAGGTTTAGCGATGCTTGAGGCAAGGGTGTCAACTTTATGTAGTGGAAACAGTGAATGAAAGGAAGGGACCCTCATTGGATCAGTACTCGGTATTGTCAGAATTTAAGGATGTTTTTTCTGAATGAGTTACCAGGGTTACCTCCTGAGAGGGAGCTTGATTTTACTCTTGAGCTAAAACCTAGTGCAGAACCAATTTCCAAGACTCCGTATCAGATGACAATGCCAGAACTTTGTGAATTGCAAATGCAGTTGAAAGAGTTATTGGACTCAGGGCTAATAAGGCCCAGTGTCTCACCTTGGGGTGCACTAGTAATTTTTGTAAATAAGAAGGATGGATCCTTACGACTATGTATAGACTATAGGGACTTGAATCATGCTACAGTGAAAAATAGGTACCTGATGCCACGAATAGATGACCTCTTCAATCAGATGAAAGGAGGAATGGTATTCTCAAAGATTGATTTGCAATCAGGGTATCATCAGTTAAGGATTAAGGAAGGAAACATCCCAAAAACCGCCTTTCGAACTCGTTTTGAACATTACGAGTTTGTCATAGTACCTTTCGGATTGACCAATGCACCAGCAGTATTCATGAGCCTCATGAACGACATATTCCGGAAGTACTTAGACCGTTTTGTACAAGTCTTTCTAGATGACATCCTCATCTATTCCAAGAATGAAAGAGAACATGAAGAACACTTACAAGTAGTGTTGTCCTACCTTAGGGAGAACAAATTGTATGGGAAGTTGTCAAAGTGTTCCTTCTTCCAGAAAGAAATTCATTATTTAGGTCATATCATTTTCGGCGAAGGAATCTCTGTGGACCCAGAAAAGGTAAAGGCCATTATGGAGTGGCCAGTGCCAAAAAACGCCCATGAGGTGAGAAGCTTCATGGGGCTAGCAGGTTATTATCGGAGATTTGTGGAAGGATTCTCAAAAATAGTGAAACCCATCACCACTTTGCAGTGAAAGGGGGTCAGGTATGAATGGACGGAAGAATGTGATGGTGCATTCATCAAGCTTAAGAGGTTACTAACTAGTGCCCCAATTCTACGAGTGTCATATATGGAAAAGGACTTCACAGTCTGCACAGATGCCTTGAAGAAAGGGTTGGGGGCCATGCTAATGCAGGATGGAGGAGTGATAGCATATGCATCAAGGAAGTTGAAGAAACATGAAGAGCTATATGCGACTCATGATTTAGATTTGGCAGTTGTAATGCTAGCTCTGAAACTTTGGAGGCACTATCTTGTTGGGCGAAACTTTGAGCTTAAAATGGACCATCAAAGTTTAAAACATCTCTTCACTCAAAGAGATCTGAATTCCAGGAAAAGGTGATGGAGTGAGTTTATGAGTGAGTACGATTTTGGTATTTCATACATCAAGGGAAAGGAAAATGTTGTCGCATATGCCTTGAGTAGGAGACCATGTATCTTCTCCTTGATACCCTTAAAAGTTAATCTGAGGGAACATGTGTTGACACAACTCCAAGGAGATAGTTGGTATTTAAAGGTTACTTCAAACCTCTAGAGTGGGAGGCAGTTAGATCCAAAGTATGAAGGATATAGTCTGGAAGCATATGGACTATTAAGATATTGGGGAAGGATGTACATCCCTGAATGTGGGGGTATTCAAAGCATCATATTGAAGGAATCCCATATAGAACTTTATTGTGCGCATCCGGGTGTGAAGAAGATGTATGCAGACATGAGAAAGCTCTTCTTCTGGGTGGGCATGAAGCACGATGTAGTCCATTTCATCGCCAAATTCCTAGAGTTTCAGCAAGTGAAAGCCGACCACCATCACCTGCCAGGCTTCCTACAACCACATGATGTTCTTATGTCCAAATGGGAAGTCATTTCTATGGATTTTGTTGTGGGGTTGTTGCTCACATCTCATAGACACAATGCCATTCTTGTGATAGTAGATAAGTTAACCAAGAGTGATCATTTTATTCCGGTTAGAGACACTTACGATGTCACTGACGTGGCACGTGTGTTTGTAAACAAGGTTATCCGTTTGCACAGGATACCTAAGAAGATCATTTCAGATAGGGACTCCAGATTCACTTCTAGGTTTTGGAAAAGTTTGTAGTCAATGTTGGGGACTCAGTTGAACTTAAGCACAACTTATCATCCTGAAACAGATGGGAAAACCAAGAGAGTAAATCAAGTCATGGAAGACATGCTCAGGATGTATATCATGGATAATCAAACCCAGTGGGAGAAATACCTACCTTTGGTAGAGTTTGCCTACAATAACAGTTTTCATAGTTCCATCAGAATGCCACCCTATGAAGCTCTGTATGGAAGGCCATGCAGAACGCCATTGAGTTGGGATAGACTAGAAGACCAAGTAACAATTGGACCAGAATTGATTCAAGAGATGGAGGAACAGGTGATTCAAATTAGGCAAAGACTAAAGGAAGAAAATGATAGGCAGAAAAGTTATGCGGATGCACACAGGACCGATCGAAGTTATGAGGTGGGAGACCAGATTTTCATTCATATCAGGCCTAATAAGAGTACCATACGGTTCGGGAAGGGGACAAATTTGTCACATCGATTTATAGGACTGTTCAGAATCCAATAGAAAATTGGACCCATTGCCTATCGTCTTGTACTGCCACCCCACTTGCATAAAACTCATAATGTATTTCATGTATCTGTTTTACGTCATTATGTTGCTGATGAATCACATAAACTAAATTGGAAGGAATTGCAGGTATCGAACATGGGAACCCTCATGGTAGAACTATTACGCATATTGAACCGTAGAGTCCGATAGCTCAGGAACCGTCTGGTAGACCAAGTTAAGGTCCAACGGGACACGTATAGTCCAGGATCTGCTACTTGGGAAGACACCGAGACACTACGATGAGACTATCCCTCACTTTTTTTTACCACCTCGAGAATATGTTTCTCGAAGGTGGGGTGTATGTAACACCACCTTTTTACTTAGACAACCAGGATTACCTGAGGCCTATATACTTTATTTTTCTATTTATAGTGGAACTATTAAATGATACACTTAAAATTTAAAATGTATGAACTTTTATGAATGTTTAAATGTTATTGATGATGATGTATATAATGTGATCTACTATGTGAATGAAAATTTTACGAATGTTTAAATGTTATTGATGATGATGTATATGATGCGACATATTGTGAGAATGTGAATTTTATGAATGTTTAAATGTTATTAGAATGATGTTGGATATGATGCAATCTATTTTGGTAAATGATAATCTTATGAATGGGTGTCGAAATTGAATTATGGGATATTATGAGATCTATTTCTAACCTGAAAACTTTGATGTTAAGTTGTTGGTAGATGGATACCGAATTCAAATGATGATTACATGCAATTACATGATGATAATGTGTAAAAATGTATGAGTTTGTGTTACAGACTAATCTGCAGGTTATGGGCTATGAAATAGCCAGGGAATAATGATGATGAAAGTGGATATCATGACCACTAGCCGAGAAACATTATGGTATGAATATTTGTATGTGAAATTATATTGGTTTGGACACATTGCTATGATATTTGGACCAATGTGGGATTTCAGGTGATGAGACTACCCAAAACTGAATAAACGATGACAAAACCCCCAGCAACACGGTGCCATTGTATATTCCATTGTAGGGTGTGGACCCTAGTTATGATTAGGAGGGGTGGAGTCATTTCCCACCATGTATCCTCTTAAACCTGAAGTCATGGGAGGACAGTGTTAGGTCACGCTCCCCAAGACGTGCAATGATGACTGTCAGTTGTCTGCTGGGGAAGCTTGGTCGAGATAGTGACACTTCCACTTACGGGTTCTATTTGGAGTTAGGTCAATATAGTTGATGCTCCAAGATAGTCCAACAAAGGAAGGATAGGAATGGATATGGAAGTAAGTTAGGGAGGAAGGATGAGAAGAAATAGTTGAGAGAGTATGGAGATTTCTCTGATGTTGGAATTTAATGTTTTCCCTTCTAAAAAGAAAATGTGTATATATGAATATTCATAATTACGTAACTAAACCACAGTTGTCTAAATAAATTTGTTGAACTGGATAATTGTAATTAAAGGATTTCTCAAACATTTGATTGGTTTATTGTCTATTATAAAAGACTAGTTTTGTTGATTGGATTGGATGCATACCTAAATTACTAAAGGATGATAGTTATTGATTATTAGTACATGCATGAGACTTGTGTGTACTAGCTACACATGCATTTCTTGTACATGTACGCTAGTATGTATGAGTTTTCTTGGCTTACTTACTAATAGTGTCGATTATTTGTTATGAATGTGTGAACCATGTTTCTTTTCCTTTGTACCACGAGATACCTTAACTTCGAGATGAAGTTTCCTGAAGGGTGGGTGTATGTAACAACCTTAGTTGAATATATGATTAGGGATTATTAAGTAAAATTAATTAGATAATTAATTGTCCTAATATGGTTTTAATTAAACAATGATTAGCATTAATAATATTAATTAAATATTTATTTATTAATTAATTGTTTATAACTTTTGATTAATTAATTAATTAATTAATTACATATCACATTCAATGAGATGGGTAATAAATTTAAGGGGCTTAATAATTTTAATTTGTTTAATTAAATGCTTTACGTATGCGGGAGGGTATAAGATATTAATGAAGGGGATAAGACATTAAAGAAGGGGATAAGATATTAAAGGGGGAGATAAGAACATTAATGAGGGGGAGGAGAGTGGGTGAAGGAGGATATGATGGGGAAGATTCTGACAGGAGGGGCATTCTTTTTGGGAGGCAGGAGGCATTTTGAGGAGAGGGACATTTTCTGTGGGAGATTTTTTTGTGGAGATCTCTAGTGTGAGGAGTTTGGGTTTTGGGGGTATTTGGTGAATCAAAAGTAAGGGGCACTGGTTTGCTGGGGTTTTTGGGCACGGGGGCCAAGATTCCTTTCGGTTTCCTGGAGCTAGGGAGTCGGACAGGCTGCTCCTAGATGGCTGGGAGGTTAGTTGGTTTGGGCAGAGTTGGTCAGTGCATCAGGCAACAGCAAAGCAGCAGGCTGGACAACCATATCAACAGAAATTAGCATCAGAAGTAGATAATTTATTTATGAAATTGCTAAGTTATTTTCATGTTGTAGTTAAATTTTAAATTTTGTAGAATATTATATGCTCATATGATGGCAAATTAATTATTTATGTATGAGAAAGAATTATATGTTAAATTGTGTTAAATTTTGTATTTAATTAAGTACAGTCTCTACAATTGAAAGGTGTGTGCAATTGAAAATATTTCCACAAAATGGGGCCAAGGTTGAAATTTTTTCAGTTTGTGCTTGTATGCACCAAAACTTGACATGGTTATAGTAGATGCATTCCTTGAAACTATGGGAGGGTTTTGAGACTCAAATACGACCCACATGAATAATTCTACAATCAAACAATATTAATGAATTACTAGGACAAGACACATGGAAGAAGACTCAAATGCTAGGACAAGACACATGGAAGAAGACTCAAATGCTAGGACAAGACACATGGAAGAAGACTCAAATGCTAGGACAAGACACATGGAAGAAGACTCAAATGCTAGGAAAATACACATGGAAGAAAACCTTCTGAGTTACTCTTCTCAACACTCCCTCTTAACGAGGAATGGATTCTTCACCAACCCCATATTATCTATGAACTTCTCATACTTTTTTCTGCTCAGTGCCTTGGTAAATATGTTTTTCATATGATCATCAGTTTCAACGTATTGAAGCCTCATGACCCCCTTCTACACACAATCTCGTAGGAAGTGATAACATATGTCTATATGCTTGCTACGATCATGAAACACATGATTCTCAGAGAGCTTGATGCCACTATGATTATCACAATGTATCACCGTAGCCTCCAACTCCACACCGAACAATACAAAGAACAACTTCCTCAACCATAATGCCTCACATGCTACCATGTATTCTACCTCAACATAGATTTATACCATGATTTGTGCTTCCTACTGAACTAGGAAATAATTCCCGATCCAATGCCGAAGCAAAAACATGAAGTGTTCTTCCTGCCCTCAGTACATCCTACCCAATCAACATCTATAAAACCTGACAATATCACTCCACCCTTGTGCTCATACAACAACCAGTACTCCATTGTACCTCTCAAGTACCAAAATCACATGCTTCACAACTATCCAATGCACTCTCTAAGGGTCCACCATGAACTGACTTAGGGATTTGACTGCAAAGCTAATATCTGACCTAGTGTTGACTAGATACATGAGTGAACCAATCAACTGATGATAGATAGTGGGTCAGTCAAATGTCTCTGAACTAGACACATCAATATTCCAACCTTCAATCCTCATTTTCTTGTTGTTATAAGGATCATTTAATTTCAAAAAGAAAAGCTAGTTAGTTAGAGAAAGGAACACCTCTTGTTTCTAGTATTTGACTTCTTTATTTTAGCCTTTTCTTTTGGAATCATTTAGCCATCTACATCTTAGTCCATAGATAGGTTGAAATAGAATTTTGTTTGATGATTTGAATTTAATAATTCTCATTTCTAATTAGGAGGTTCATTTTGATAAGGAGAAATTTCCGCTTGCTTAAGTATTTGTCTTCATTTGAACTAGTATTTGAATTCAAATTCTCTTTAATTACAAACATTTATATTTAAAGTACATTTCGTTCTGAAATTGGTTACACCACAAGTATACACACTTCACTCCATAATTAAATGCTTGGTTCATGACCCCAATCTTAGTCTAAAATCAACAATCTAACTTAACTCATCAAATCCCCAATTGGGGCCAAAAGAACTTTGTAGTTAAGCTAGTGTTGCAGGGATATGAATCCAAATAATTCATCACAACCAATTACATTTGAAACATAGTGGTTAACCAATTAGGAAGATTAAAATCCTTTCTGTAGGATATGGTCAAGACCTATTTAGCAATAAGCACACTCTTCGGAGTGGATAATGCCAAGGTTGGGACCAAAGGTTTGATTGAGACTCCTAGCTCTTTAAATAATGAATATTCCATGACCATTTGATTGCATATTGAAGGAAAGGTAACATGTTTCATGCATCTATGAAAAGGTATCTTAGTGGCCATTCTATTAGGATTCTATCAAGGTGGCTCTTGTATGAGGGAGGACACCTAAGATGTATTTCTACGGGCCTCAAGATTTCATCACCCTTTGTCTCCTAGTTATAACAACCTCATTTATACTTCACTCATCACCATAGTGGATTTCATAACTTCTCATGGTAGGTGTTTTGAAAGCCCTAATCCTTCTCTTTATTCTCTTTTCTTGGTGGGCCCCCAATGATTTAGATGGAAGAGTTTGGAAGAGTTATAGTCTAAGCCTATTTGAGTGCTTTTAGTTTATCTTTTATCTAGAGTCTTGTTTATTTTATAAGATAAAATATTAATTAATACATTGACATTATGATTCAAACACTCTTGAGACCACTTGTTGCACCACCTAAGCATGTAGTATCTTGGTTTGATAACTTCTTTTCTTCTATGGTTGTTCTTGAGATTCTAGTTCTTTGATAGATTAATTACACCATTTAAAGAGTTATTATCACCTAGGAATTGTTCCCCTCTCAAGGGAAACTACTTCCAGACCACCCTCTTAGGGGTGCATGTAATAAATGGTTTTAAATTAACATTTAAAAATTCTACCAAACCCTACCAAATGCACAGCCATTTCTACCAGATTCATAAAAGAAGAATTATTCCACATTTTCTCAACACTTACGCTAAAATTTATCAATGAGTAATGCATAAATTTGGATTGAGTACCTTAACTCTTATGCTAATTTCCGTTGTCAGCTGCCTTCCTGTTGCTACCTGCTACACAGTCTAGTCCTGTTGCAAACATAGAAAAATAATTGCCCAAAACCTCTTGTCCACCCTGCCAACTAGGA
>JZKD02S0550780.1:589707-602988 GCA_000966675.3 Picea glauca
AATTATGCTTCTTTTAAAACTCTTTGCAGAAACACTGAATGATGATCACAATAATGCAGAGAAATAATCACAGGCACATTTAGCATCAGTCACATATATGAGAAACACAGAGACAGATATTTTCCAAGGAAACCCATACAGGGTAAAAACCTCTTTTTCTTTATATGATAAGTAATAATTACATTCTTTACATTATCATACATATGAGCACCAACTCATAATGAGGCTACAACCTCTGTTTAGCAAGCTGCAACTTGTTGAGAGCACCAACTCTCTGTTTTCTCTAGCACCAACTATAAGGAAGCACTGACTCCCTGGTTTTTCTAGCACCAACTAGAAGGAAGCACCAACTCCCTGTGTTCAAGAACCCACTTGAACCTCTGAGGACAACAGTCCTCCCTAGCACCTCCCAACCACCCTAAAATATAACTCTTTGAATCTGAAACTTACTACAGTGATATAATGTTCAACAATGGCTTACCCGATTTATCACTGTTCTGCTGCATTTCGTTGCTCTGTCTGCCTCATTGCCTTTCTGTTCACCTTACTTGCGCTGTCTGGTCTTCTGCATTTTATGCTCTGTGCGCTATCTCCATTCTCTGCACAGTTCCTCTTCTGTGCTATTCAGCTGCTGTACTCGCCTCCTTCTTCACACCTAAATCATCTTAAACAACAATCACAACAACCTCCAACAGCGACAGCAACCGCAACTCTTCTCTGTGCCGTGTATTTATATCTTTTGTGCACCTTGTGCATGTAGTGTTCGCAATTCCTATGCATGTTGACTTTGTGTAATTATCCTCCACCTCTCGAGTGCTCTTTCTAATCATCATCATTATTCTTCAGCTTCTCTGGTGGTTCACCCCGCGTGTCCAACATTACTATATGTTATACTGAGATTCCTCAGTCTCTCTGGCAGTTTAAGATTCTTCGTCTTCTCTGAGACAGTAGAACTCTTGATCTTCATCGACCCTGATCGATGGTTCATGATCTTGATGAATCAACGGTCTTGATCTCATCATGATCTCACATCTCGTTGTTCCTTCGTTGGAGATTTTCGTCACTCCAAGTCGCGATAGGTGAGACTCTTAGATCAATGGTCCACATATTTTGATGTATTGACGGTCTGGATCATTTCGTGATCTTGCATCTTGTTGATCCTAAGATGGAGGTTCTCGTCACTCCCAGTCGCGATAGGCAAAGCTCTGAGATGGAGCTCAGATCAACAGTCCACGTTCTTGGTGATCTGACGGTCTTGATCTTCTCGCAATCTCGCATCTCGCGATTCCTCTGATGGAGGTTCTCGTCACTCCAAGTCGGGATAGGCGAGGCTCCGAGATGAAGCTCAGATCAACGGTCCATGTTCTTGGTGATCTGACGGTCCTGATCTTCTCGTAATCTCGCATCTCGTGATTCCTGTGATGGAGGTTCTCGTCACTCCAAGTTGCGATAGGCGAGGCTCTGAGATGGAGCTCAAATCAACGGTCCACGTTCTTGGTGATCCGACGGTCCTGATCTTCTCGCAATCTCTCATCTCGCGATTCCTGTGATGGAGGTTCTCATCACTCCAAGTCGTGATAGGAGAGGCTCCGAGATGGAGCTATATCTACGGTCCTAATCAATTCTGGATCTGACGGTCCAGATTCACTCGCGATTTCGCATATCGCGAAATCAAGATTCTCATTGCATTGTGTTCTTTGCCTCATGAATTTGCGATCCCCGAAACTTTGATACAGACTTGAATCAATGGTTCAGATTTAACCTTAATTTGACGGCTCAGATTACATCGCGATATCGCATATCGCAAAATCGACATTCCTGATGTCAAGTGACTTTGTCATTTCAAAGTCCCGATGCCCGATACTCTGCTGATGTCACACGTGGTTTGACACGTGTTAAATACTGCCACATGTCACTCTGATTCATGACTTACATGTGCCTGAAGTGTTGAATCTGCCTGACACCTGTCATTACCTGGTTGTGCCACATGTCCCTAGCTGACGTGATCTGTTGTCGTGAGTTGGATCGACGGTCTTGATCACATGTTGATCTGACGGTTCAGTCGGGATTTCTTTCATCGTGATTTCGGGGTTTCTATTGTAATTGTTCACGGGAATCGTGAAACTCCGATTCCTGATTCTCCGATGAAGCCTCATGTCGAGCTTTGTTGTGCGCGTTTTCCTCAATGTTGTTCCTCCTGAGATTTCACGTCTGAATCCCCAAGGGATTTTATCCTTCTTATCCTGCCATCTCCACTGTTGTACTTGCCATCAATGACAATAATACGCTACCTGTTAAGCATTTGCCAACAATTAATCAAGAAAGCCTTAATCCACAAGGGGATTTCTCTCAACAGTCTTCCCCTTGTGCCTTTCTTGAAAATTTCCTCTGCCCAGGAGAAAGACTGGTGGTTCTCAGCTACAAATTCGATTATGTATCCTTCCAGCGTGGTGCTAACCCAGAAATCCACAATTCGTGTGACTGGGCAATCCAGCCTCTGGAGTGCTGCTAACTTTTCGGTATCCCACACACAGATATTCTTGGTCCGACCCTAGAACTCTGGAGATTCTTCGATCCTCTTTATCCAGTGAAAAAATTATTCTGGGAATTTAACCCAGAAAATCTCATACTAGTCACTTGATCTTTCTGAGTAGAAGATTGCTTCGCGAGTATTTTCCAGTGATTTTCTTCTTAGTCCCGCTTCTTTCCATATCAAGGCATCGTAGTTCCTTTCCCACCATTGATCAATACCAAATATATGGATCGGCGGTATAATTCTCCCTATAGGTTCCCTTTTAACACAAGCCCCAGCAACCGAACCATTTTGTTGGTGCAGAATTTGATCAGACCAGGGTCCTTCTCAGGTTACCAGCAAAAGGTATTGTGTAGTCTAGAGCGATGGCATTTTCATCTCCTCCAAAGAGAAGAATTCTCACCCAAAGTGCTGCTGAGATAGATAGATAGGGAAGGGTAGGAAGAAGACTAAAGAGGATCCATAGAGCATTCAGAACTTGTTCCTATTATTGTGCAAGAGTTGTTAAAAGACCCGAACCATCTAAATGCAAGAATTGAACCTACTTACGTTGATAGCAGCAATTAAACATAGAACCATCAAATAGAACTCATAAGCCATAAAGAAATGTTGTAATGCGCAAGTAAACATACAAAGACACATCATATTTTAAAATTTGATCCTTCTTCATGTTACCCTTAAGATCTTTCTCTGTTACAGACTCAAACTCACATAGTAGGGCATGTTACAGACTCTTGGCTATCGTCTCTCGACTTTACAACAGGTATCAACGACTAATCTCAGAACTTGGGCAACTCTGATCAACATGAGCCAACACAACCTAATGAACCAACAACAACCAACCAACCAACTGTTTTACAATTATATTCAGCCCTATATATAGTTGGGTTGTGTCTTCCTTCTCGGCTTGCCCGCTTTCTTGTTTTGTTGCAATCATTTGTTGCTTAGCTAGCGTTGCACTGACTTCCTCAACTACTTTCTATTACTCTTTCTCCCATCCTTGGATGAATTTTTCCTAACTCATTCTTAGTCAAAACTTGTGCAGTTCCTTCCCAAAAACAAAGGGCCCAACAATATACACATGTTGTACAATAGGTAGAGCACGTATATGTGGAAAAATAATGTTTTTAGCTCTGGGATTTGCCAAAAGGGACTTCAAGTATGCATAGGGAAATGGAAAAATTCCATATGTGAAAGTTTGCATAGGGTGAGGAAAATCTTTATATAACATCTTCCTCTCTACATCTGTTGATGATGAGAAAATGTGCCTGATATCCTATTTATAGCTCCTACTTGTAAGAATACCACTTATTTCTTCTTGAAACCACCTTAACAACTTCCTGATGCTACTTCTTTGTTAGGTAGTGGTTTATATTCTTGGTCAAAAAGGATTTCCAAAATTTATTCTAATCAATACCCTCATTAAGAAGATACGCCATGTGTACCACTAGTCTATCCTTATTTTCGTGTCACTACTTGCAAATACTTACACAAATTTTTCCATACATTTTCAATAGGATATTCCAGCTGCTTTAGGTTTCTCCTTATCTCATCCAAATTTATGTATCTTTCATAAGATATTGGGGAGATACCCTTCAAGATTAATTTGAGGGTTCATAATAGAAAAAATCACTTTCCAACATTTCATATACATCGTGTCCTTTCAGGGATCTTTCTAACCTTTCGAACCTTTTATCATCATTTCTCCTATTGTCTAACTGTTGGCCCTTGACCAAGTTTTGAGGAACACTTGGTCATATTTGACCATTTTTGGACTTCGACAGCCTATCAAAGATGGAGCTCCAGGTGAAGCAGAGATCACGGGATCTCGGCCCACTTTTGGGGCCATTTTAGGGTTTTGGGTTAATGTAATGGGAAAGGGATGTCGGCCCATGGGTTTGCCCATGTTTAGGCCTATTTTGTAAATTATAAATAAGTAGCTAAGCAATGTAAAAGAGGGAGAGAATATAAGATAAGTGCTAGTAAAGGCTTTGTCTATATTGTGTGACCAAATTGCAGAGCTGAGTGCAAGTGGTGTAAGTGTTGAGTGCACGGATTGTAAGAAGGCTCTATGCTACATCTACTCAGGGAAGGAGGATCTAGTGAGGTGCGTGCAAGTCTCCTGTCCTATCCGGAGTACAAGTGTGAGATTTGTGTTGTAACCTGATTGACCAAAGCTAATAAAGAAGAAAAAGACTTTGTGGATGTAGCCCCAGGGTGGGGGTGAACCATAGTAACTCTGTGTGTTGTGCTCGGTGCTTCGACCTAATGTGTTGGTTTCTTTCCATGTGTTGTGCTTGTTATGATTATTCTATGTGCTTTGCTATGATATACTTAGATAGATCCACTTTTCTTTGTGCTTCTTACATGTGTGGGTATAGATTTGACATATATGAAAGTGTTGAGTGCTAGACCTATTTTGGTATTGCTAAGTACTAACTTAACCTAGATCTAAGTGAATGTTGCGGTGCTCTGTACCATATGCGAAGTGCCATGAGGGTTAAATGTTGATGAATGATCTATGCTAAAGTTCTTTCTAAGAGTAAGAATCATAGATTTTTGTCCCAGCTAAGGTTGCAGACACCTAAGTCTTGCAACCACCCCTGCCTCTACCTCGGGTGAGACTTCATCTGCTTCATAGGTGTTGCCGAAAGGGCCAGTAGTTATGGTTTTGTTGGTGCATTGTTGAAGCATTGAACCCTGGGTCTGGCCTTGTTCCAACAATAACAAATTCTTATATTCCTCGTATGAAAATATATCCCCAACACAATTATATTTATAATATGTTCTTTTTTAATATCATAATGTGATGTGCAACAATCCACCATTTTTGGGAAGTGATGGGTTTGGGGTATAACTGAGTGGGATAGGTTCAATTCCCATAAAAATATGTAGTCCTTTAAACCACAGAAATCCCTCTAATCTCTCTTGATTAATTGATACACATCAAGATATGACAAACAAGGGTAAAAAACATCCCCATCCCTGTCTTCCAAATGGTCATGAGGAGTGACTTTCTTTGATTCCTTAGGGGAATTCAAGGCCTTTCTAGAGCTTGAATTGGACTTCATCCTTAAAATGAAATGTGAAAGATATCTAAATCCATATATATTACTGATCAAATGCTAATGAATTACATGTACAATATGCTTGGATCAATTGTGTGTATTCACGTGTGGGTTGCTAAAAAAATTCCAAATTTATCTTGTGGTCGTAACTCAGTAGCTCGAAAATTACCCTAATCACCACTTGAATCCCCTTATTAACCACTTAATACATTAAATACATGCATCATATCATCATTGGAAATTTGAAGTTTCCATATGCGCAAAAAATTGGATGACGTCATGTTAGGGACCTAACCTCCCTAACCCCTCGGAGAGATAGAATAATATATTTTCCATGTAATAAAGGATAAAATTAGTTAATAAGTCCTATTTAATAAATATGAACAAGTCAATGTAAGAATACCTAATAGAAGCTTCTACTTCTAGAAATATCTTGATCCAAAATGTTCTTTAGAAGATAGAATTAGTATAAATAAGAGTATGAGGCACGAGAAATATTTGTCTTGTGAATTATTGTAATAGAGTGTTGCTTTGCTGGAGTTTGCCCCCTTGAAGAGGCAAGTGAACATTTCTCCCATTTCAATAAAGGTATCATTTTGGTGTGTTATTCTATACAATATTTTGTTCTGTTGGTAATTTTCGTTATATTCTTGTTTCTTCTTAATATCACATAACCAGGTATATGCATAATAATTGGTATGAGAGCACTTTCCTTGGTAGGAATTGTGGGTTAAATTTTGTTTCCAAGGTAGAGACGTGTTCCAAATCTTTAAACTATAGTGATTTTTCATTCAATGCATAAATCCATGATCGTGGAAGCATACACATAGGAAATACAATAGGTTTTTAAGATCACATTTTGGGACACCCTTGTAACCCCTATTGGTACCCCGTCGAGTGGCGGTGCATCATAAAACAATTGTTTATGGACTTGCACTTCCAAGTACCTTTGGTGTATTGGTATCCCCCATGGGTATCCTGAAACCAACCATAGATCAATCAATCGGTCTCCTGAATGTTATAGTGCCACCGAGAAAATAACTTGAGAAGATACTATCTAGTACCTAGGTAATAGGGTAGTACAACTAAGGGTATAGTCTAGTCTCCTTAGTTGGTTCCATGAGATATTGTGTCGAGTACTATTGTTCGACTGTGCACGTATCAGAGAGATATAGCACAGGGAAAACACTTGTTTGTAGGCACCCTGAAAACCCTAACCCTTGGGATGAAAACAAAATAGAAAAGGAACATACAAGATCTATTGCAGTGCAACATTGCCTCCTGCATCCAGGTTGTAAAATTACTACACATTTTTTCCTGTAAAGAAATTGGAAATTTTTACAGTACAATATTATTCATATCATAGTATAACTCCGTAGGAGTGAAAAAAAAAGAAAAGAAAAGAAAAAGAGAAAAAGGAAAAAAGACAAATTTGAGTATGGGGCCTTCCAACACCCTTATCTGAGACCTATCTCATTGGATTCCTCTTTTCTCCCTAATCATTTTGATACCTATCATTTTTAACCTTTTTTACCTTCCCACACCCTTATTTGAGAAATATCTCATTAGATTCCCCTTTTTTCCTTGATTGTTGTGATACCTATCATTTTTAACCTTTTTCTTTTACCTACTCGCACCCTTATTTGAGACCTATATCATTGGATTCCCCTTTTTTCCTTGATCATTGTGATACCTTTCATTTTTAACCTTTTTTTTTTATCTTGTGGACCCATACTATTCCTGGCACCCTTATTTACCACTTATCCCATTGATCTCCTCTCACTACCCTGGTCATCTTGGCATATATCACTTCTTTTCTTTCTTGTTTGTGGACCCACCCCTCATCCCCTCATGTCTCCCACCTTCCAAGAAGAAACCAATCAGAAACCGAATACTGACCTTAATTCCCTTTAGTCCCAAGTAAATAGGTACATTCCGACCATTCATGCAAAAATGGACCACATCCTATGATGTCGCAGTACTTGATATGGAAGCCTATGACATCCTCGTAACATTTTTTGGTTTTTGAAAATCACCTAAAAAACACCTAAACTAGCATGAAAGATGAAATAATGAACATGAAATTGAAGAGAAGAAAGATATCTCTTACCTGGTGGAGACAGAATTGAAAATCATCCACAAATTTTCCCATAATCACCACTTGAAAAATTATCTATGATGAGGGTTTTTTCTCACTGTTGGAAGGTAAAAACCAAATGGTCAAAATAAAATTACTCTTACCCATTTTTAACAAAAAGTGGATATTATCTAATTTTATTTTATTTTTACCATTTTATATAATTTATCATTGGTTGATATAGTTTTTTAAGAGGACATGATGGTTCTAACCCTAATTTTTGCATATAACAGGTCAAACATAAGACATAAGTTGTAGTCGAGTGTATTTTTATAGTTTTTTTTTTAACTCATTAAAAGAAAAAGAAAAAAAGCTATACGAAAGAGGAATCTTTTAGGAGTTTTCTTTAAGTTATTTTCAAACTCTTTAAATATGAAAATATTGTCGAGGGAAATTGCTTCCTTTCACACTCATTAAAGGATTTTAAAGAGCACCTATTCAATATTAGTTTAACCTTTTTTCGGGCCGAGTATGATTAATTACGAAAAAGGAATACTCTAGATGATCATGGTTAGAAGAGTTATCCTAGGTATTATTTTATACTTTTTCGAGCTTGGGAGACTAAATTTATGAAAAAATTAATCTTGGAGTTTTCTTTAAGTGTTTTTAAAACACCCTAAACATTGAATACCATCGGGTTTACTTTCTCTAGACTCGTAAAACATACATTGAAAGACCCATATGGGACCAAACCATTCTTTCCAAGGGTTCGTTAAAAATACTCTGAAGGACTCATCCGAAGGATGCGATTATACTACAACCATATGTTTGTTGGGCCCTTCATTTTGTTGATAGAAATTTCACAAGGAATGCTACATTCCCAATTTTGGTAAACAAAAGTTGCACAAGTTACAAAGAAGTTGGAAAACGGAATGATAATAGAAACCGAAAATGGTTCAAAGGACAGTGAAAGACCAGCCTGAAGAAAGAAGTTACAACAAGAACAAGAAAAGAAAGAATTTGAAGTCTCAAACCCGAAGATCCAATTGGCTTATATATATGGGATGGATATGATTGTAAAGGGTTCATATGATCTTTGGAATTGGTTCAAGTTTTGTGATGTTATTGTCCAATTTGGGTAAATGTTAGAGTTCTAGAGTCTGGGTTCGGAACCAGACCAAGGTTGTAACAGAGTCATGTCATGTTTTAATGTTGAAAGAGAAAGGGTCTGTGACAACCTTGTCTCTCAATAGTATAGAGTTTTTTTTTTAGCTTTGGCATGACCGAGATGTGTTTGTAACTTAGTCTAATCATGTAATTGAGAAGAACCATATGATGCTAATATAAAGAGAGACCCAAAATTTGAAAATATTGTGTCTGCTTAGCTTCATATTATCTTGAATGTTTCTCTGTATTATATTTATGTCAGATATACTTAATTGGATATAGCTTCTTTATGAATGCAACACAACTCTATTTTCTTTAATCTAGGTTAGGAATGTTCAGACAGTTCTGAGTTTAATCTATCTTGCACAGGACTAACAACGATCATGATATCATGTGGATTTGTCTAAGTATTCTTCTTGCCCTTCCCTATATTCCTCGTCTTGGTTATTCTTTGGGTGAGACTTCTTCCCTTCAAGGAATATGAAAATGCCACTGATCTAGACTACTTCGGTACCTTTTGTTGGTAACCTAAGAAGGACCTTGGTCTAATCAATTCTGCTCCAACAAAATGGTTTCACTGTCAGGACCTACTTCATAAGGGAACTTGTAAGGAAAACACTTCCACAAATCCATCGATCCCATATTCACTAGTGGTGTCAGATAAATTGCGACGCCTTCATATCGAAAGAGCCAAAGTTGAGAGGTAAATCTATGAAAGATACTAGAGAGGTTTTATTTTACTCAAAAAGATCAAGCAACCAGTACGAGATATTTTGGGTTAAATTTTCAGAAGAACTATTCCATTGAATACATAGGCTCCAAGAAGCTCTGAAATTCCAAGAACGAGTCAAGAAGACCTATATTTGGGATATAGAAAATATTGAAACACTTCATCAACTGGATCACCCGATCACACGAGCAGTTGATTTCTGGGTCAATACAACTGTGGAATGATATATTATTGCATTTGCAGCTGAGAACCACTAGTCCTTTTCAAGGGAAGAAGAGGATTTCAAGAAATACACACAGAGAATATTATTGAGATAAATTCCCTTGTGGATTAAGGTATTCTTTATGGAGGAGGGCATGTTGACTATCTCCCCGAATGAGATGACATCCTAAACACCCACACTTGGGGTGGGGTGAATTTGGGGTGGGGTGACTTTGGGGTGGGATCATGGCCTGAGAAAGGGGAGAGGGTTCTTTGATAAATGGGGGAGCAGTAAGAATTGGATGCAAGGAATGAGCGAGCCTTGAAAAGAGTTGCCATAGTTGAGAAGTGGTGGAGTGATAAGATAAAGAAAGAAGTAAAGAAGTATGAGGTGTTGAGGAAAGAACTCAGACCAAGAGAAGTCGATGAAGGAAAGAAGGAAGAGTTGAGGAATATGAGAAGACAGGGAATACAGACCAGTCAAAGACTAAATGAGAGAGAAGCGCAGAGAGAAATAAGTCCCCAAGAGGGTGGATAAGAATAATAATGGGTAGAATCAAGGGAATACCAAGCCGACGTGGATCTTGTATAAGAAATAGAAGATTCAACCTCGATACCAGGAAAGATCGGGAACCCGACCGAAGATACTGCTCCAGAGAATGAGAATGAGACCCCCATATCAAAGAAACCCACCCATAAGCTAGTGGAACCAACCCCTAGTCACCCATCCCCCAAGTGTCTTCTATACCAGTGGTAAATTTTATACTACCTTCTTATGGTATTCCTATTTCAATTTAGTCAGTGAGTCAGTCACATCCACTGAGCACGAATAATGGGAGGATATTGGAATCCCTTGGTATATCACAACTAGGACCATTAGGGTTTACTTTGATGGGAGTAGTAATATCAACAATGACTAGAAACTCGGGAGGATCGATTGATCAATACCCATAATTTTGGGGTAAAGGAGATGAGGATGTTGAGCATCATTGGTTTCTGTGTGAAGCGATTTGGAGGTCTAGAGGGACTCTAGATGAAAATAAACTGGTTAAATTCCAGACTACCTTGAGGCTTCGTGCTCTCAAATGGTACATGAAGGATATTGAGCCAGGAGTGCAAGGACATGAATTCACACTTGGCCAAGTTCATATAAAATTTATAGCGGAGTTTAAGCTACCTCAGTCAGAACAACAAGTTATGTCTGAGTTGTGCAAAATTTAGTAGAGGAAAGGTGAATCAACCTGGGAATATAGTCAAAAGTGTAAGAATTCTATTGGGAGGCTAGCACATCCAATTCATGAAGATCACCAAAGAGAGGGGTATATATAGGGATTGCTAACTCTGACACGAATTCTATTAACACAATAGTGGATAGCCACCTTGACAGATGCCTTGGAACAATCAATGAATATTTAATCCATGGAAGGATATCCGAGGAGCCTAAGGATGACCAAACCCCCAACAGATGTAAATTTGGCATAACTACAAGGATGAATACCGACATTGACAAAGAAGATTCAAGAATTTATGATACCCAGACCATGACGATCTCAAGTATGGTGTACTGGATGCTACAAAGAGGGGCATCTAGCGAATGAATGTCCATGTGTGATGGGAATGGTACCTCCTCACAATCCATTGGGACCCTAACCAAGACCCAGGGGAGGAATTGCACAAGTATCTGTGAATTTACCATTCCATACCCCAACCATGTATCATGGCTTTCCAGGAAATCAGGCATCACAGTCAGCTGAGTATTGTGAGATTTTTCGAACTCATGGGCATGCGCCAAGGAAGTGCCCTATTATTCAAAATTACTTTACCATAATGAATACCGTACATTGTGATTTATGTGCATATACCACGCATGCTACGAATCAATGTAGAGCGTTGGATGCACTTGCAGACAGATTGGATCAAACATCATTCAGGGTGAATGAAACCCCTCAAGGACTGGGAAGAGGCCGAGGAGGTGGGGTTGGAGGAGACTTCATAGGAGGAAGAACCATGGGAAGAGGACAAATTATATTCTACAACTGTGATGAGAAAGATCACATGGATTGGGGTTTTTCTCAACCAAGACAGCCATGGTGCTCTCACTGTAGAACCAATGGAAAGACAATTGAATACTACCTAGAGATAATTGTGAAATGGGAAGATCAGGCATGTCAATGAGGAGACAACTTCATTAGCTCAAAGATAAAGAATGAAGTCAAGGTAAAACTACCCAAGATTAATATCATTACTCGCAGAGGATCAAAGACTAGCGTAGAAGTTAATAATCTTCCCAAGATCCAGAAAGAAGCACCCAAGAAGGATAGGTATGACTCTCTGAAAAAGAAGTTATTCTTTAAAGATGCAATAGAACTATTCTAGACTATTCTTGGCCCTGAAATAGAAGAAAACCCCCCTCAACCTACTATTTATCCTAAGATTGTGCAATTCCGTACCTCACCCCTTGCACCCCGAAACCATGTAATCCCGATGAGAAAACCTGAGCAGATGCAAAATGTAGTCAACCTTTGGTTTCCATTATTTTATGATATTATTGGGAATGACCATCTAACAGAGAAGTTGCACAATGCCATGTATCTAGTCCTAGGAATGGAGGAATCCCTGGAAGCTATAATAATAACTAATCTTCATGAGAATAATACACAGAGAGTGCAGTGAAGGAAAATACATATTGGGAAAGAGTTTAGACTAGCATCCTATCTAGATGAGTTTGAGATTAGGGATTTTATGTTAGATCCAAGATCTGATGTTAATATATTGCCTAAAAATACTTGGGAAGCTTTATGGAAACCTTAGTTGACATATTCCCCAATCCAGTTAAGAATGGCCAATCAATATTTTATTTTCCCAATAGGAAGGATGGAGAATGTGGAGATAGATGTTGCGGGAGTAAAGACTGTAGCTGATTTTGAGGTGATCAAAATCATGGGGAATAAGGACCCTTATCCTGCACTACTTGGTATTGATTGGAATTATGATAACTATGTTGTTATTGACCTAAAGAGGGATACCATTAAATTTGAAGCAGACATAATAAAAGTAGTTTATCCCTTGGATCTGTATGTAGGCCCTCAATACATGGATCCAACAGACAACAATATGGAAGGAGAGGATCTAGATCAGTTATACGCCGTAACAATAGGAACGAGATCAGACTACATCAATCCTATTATCGATGGATCAGTAAGTTGGAGGAGCATAAGATCGGTGGATAGAGACTTAGAACTAACATTTGACAGTTGGAAATTGTTGGCGACGGAAGTCACCCCTGGATTGCTTGCAGGAGCAGAGCCCGACGCCCATCAGTTTATTGTCACGTTTTGTTTAAAGGCGATCAAATGGAAGGAAACTCATAACGATATCGTGTCAACTCAAAAACCAGACCAGGCATGCATGGACGAATGAGGTCTTGATAAACTCCAAACAGTGAGTCGTAGTAAAGGGGTGAGCAGGTGGAAGACTTATGCAAGAAGGGTGCAACGGTCTATAA
>JZKD02S0550780.1:609367-645819 GCA_000966675.3 Picea glauca
CGCTCGGACTTGCGTGTTGTTTATCATGGGCGCATTATCGCCCAAAACTTAGGACAAATGGGTTTTAACCCATCCTTTCGCACTCCAACCCCCTTAACAAGAAATATCGCTAACAGAAACAATGTGCACATGAAATATTTTCAAGATTATGCACAACTATCAAAGAAATGAGATAGGTTGGAACCAAGCTCAGAGAACATCCAACATACAATGGTACCTCAGACCTTGGATTTTTTCTAATTAACATGGAAGATAAGATAACAGAAGATCAAAGGATATTAGTTTTGGACTTATCCCTGGAAGACACCCCTGCCAAGTGGTGGGCTAGTCACAAAGTAGTAATTAGGAACTAGGAGGATGTGAAGCATGCTATCCAGTGTAGATTTCAATATAGGGAGCAACTAAAATCAGAGATGCGGATGAATTGTCATGTTACGTGACTATTCAATGGACAGTCTAATCCTAAAATACATATCGAATAATGCATAAGACAGTGGAAAGTTGTGGAAGTACCATCTCACTTGTGGGTTCAAGTATTTACCCATTCGCTAGGTCTGATCCCAAAGTCCTGGAACATTCATGAAGAGACTAGAAGGCAGACCAACAGTTGGAAAACTCTAGCAGACCAATTTTTCAAGGACTTCTCTTTTACAATTAAGTACCCTGAGCTTAAGATAGTTCTACAAAGAATTAAAGAAATTATTTTTACTGATGTTTGTAAATGAAAATTAGACCCAGTGGTATGTTCTAATAATATTCAATTTCTTCAGTCTAACCTTCACTTAGACAAGGACAAGACACCCATAGAATGTTATAAACTCGAGAAGGATTTGAAAAATCCTGATGATTTAGAATAAATAAGAAATTTATCCATTCAGGAAACAAAAGGAAGTAGAGAAATCCATAACACGCTGCCTAGTTAGAATGATAGCTCTTATAACCATCCATTGAATTTTCGAAAAGTCAACATAGGAAATACCGAGCAACCCAAGATAGTTGTCATAAAAGATTATTGGGATGAGAAAAATAGCGAGGAAATGCATAGCTTGTTGTAGGAGTATGAGGGCTTATTCCCAAAGACATTATCATGGCTATAAGGGATAAAAGGGGCTATGGGAGAGATGAAAATTGAACTAAAACCAGGATCAAAACCTATAAGGAATAGACCATATCGCCTTAACTCTAGGTTGAAAGAGAAGGTTAAAAGGGAAATTGACAAGATGCTTGGGGCCAGACATAGTTTTCCAATTGAAGAAGCAGAGTGGTTTATCCCCATAGTAATCTAGAGAAATAAAGGTATAGAGGACATCAGGGTATGTGTAGACTAAAAAATCCTTAATTCTTCCTTTGTGAATGAACCTTTTCCCACACCTTTTACTGACAAGGTCCTAGAACAGGTTGCGAAGAAAGATTCTTACTCATTTAAGGATGGATTTTTGGGGTATCACCAAGTGAGAATTACCAAAGAAGATAAAAATAAGACCACATTCATAATAGAATGGGGATAATTTTCATATAATGTGATGCCCTTTGGTCTAAAGAACTCCCCTGCAGTTTTTTCCCAGATTGTAATAACAACCTTCCATGAATTTATTCACAAATTTATAGAAGTGTTACACATCAAAATTACTCATTAGGATGATGGCCTAGTGTCGTCTTTACCAATGTTGCAAGTGTCATATTTTGGCCACAAGTGTCACAAAATCATACTATCATCTTGCCTATGTTGTGTCTCAAACGAAATTATCAAGAACACTCAAATGACACCTCAAAAGACTGGTTTTGAAGAGGATAAATCATTTGACAGAGTACAAGTCTTTTGCCATAGAAACAACCACTAAAAAATAAATTTTGGAAGGCAACGCTTCCCTATACACTGCCAGGGAGTGCCAACACTCTGTGACCTCTTTTGGGGGAGAATTCCAACGCTCCGTGCCCCATTATGGGGGAGCACTGGCCTTTTTTGAGTGAATTTTTGGATTGTTGAGAGAAATTAGGGAAGAATCCCTTCATATCTAGAGTTGGTTGGATTCGGATCTGAGGTCAAGGCTCGATCTTAGGGAAGATCCAAAACTAAAGGATAATAATCCTCAACTTATCCCAAGAATATCTTAAGTGGTTAGGCCTCTCCAAGCCTATATAAGGAGGCCTCTTCATGTTGAAAGGAAAGACATTGTGAAGCATCAAACTTATGATCTCATAAGGGAGATATCATTGAAGCATCAGTATTCTGTGTGTGGATTATTTGAGAAAGGGTCTAGAAAAAGAGAGCTTGGTGAAGATATTGCACCTACATACATGGTTGTAATCATTTCACTTTGTTTTCAATAATATAAATCTATGCTTGGCCTGTTTCCTTTAAAGTTTGTGTACGTTTCATGAACTTGTTTCTTTCATAGATCCATTATGAAGCTAATCATGGTAGAGTAGGAAGTATGTCTCATTGTTGTTTCTCATTTTATTGCAGGACCTTTTGAAGAACTTGGATGATCCATATTTTATGAGAAGAATGAAATGAATACAGATTATTAACAGGTGCTTAACACAAAATAATAGAGATACAGTAAAACTGGTTTTCTATTCATTAAAGAAATAAGCTGGAAACTGAAAAATGCAGTGGAAATAAGCTTGCTAGAATGGTGGTGGCTTATCTCTGAGAAGAGATGTGACGGTTGTGCTCATTCGCAAGAATATTATTACAATGAGGCTCTCAAGGCCTTTTTACAATAAACAAGAGTTTCCTAAACATCCAAAAACCTAACCCTAGGAGATGAAGCGCCAAAAGTCATGTGGGCCCCGTTTGGGTAAGTCAGTACATCAACTTCCCGAGGTCGTAACTTTTGCATATGATCTCCATTTTAGGCATATGATAGCCCATTGGAAATATCTATACGAGAAGTACAACAGTTGTACATACCCCAAAAAATGTCGTTTAGGGCCTCAAAACGGCTTCGAAAGTTCAAGACCCGAAAAACTGCTAAAAATAGTAAATTATCAAAATTGCTAGAAAGTTGTTTTGAGCCAGCTGGAAAAGGTGGGTGGCCACCGATATCCACCTGGATCAATCCTCCCTCCTTAGGAAGCAATGGTCTCCATTGCGTTGAATTCCCCCATCATATGAGGAAATTTATGTTGAATTTTGCCCCAAGTGAGCCACTTGCCTTGGTGCAGGAGTTGCCCTACTTTGACGACTCGATAAAGCTAGATCCTTTGTTATCGAGTGCCCTTGATATGTGTGTCCACAATATGATCACTGGATTCCTATTGTATGAAATCAGGGTTGAGATCTTTTGGTGTCATCTATTCTTCTATGTCTGAGGTGTCTAATCATGGTGGGAAATAAGGTCGAAGGAGGTCCACATTGAACACTGGGTGCAAGCCAAGGAAAGCAGGAATTTTGAGCTCAAAAGAATTATCCCCCATGGCCTTGGTGATAGTGTATAGCCCATAATGGATTGGGTGAAGCTTCTGATGGGGTCCTATAAGGCGTTCTTTCTGCAAGTGCAACGAAACTTTGTCGCCCACCTGAAAATTATGTGGCACCCAATGTTGATCATGGCGTTGTTTGTACTTGTCATTAGACTTCTATAGGATATACTGAACCTGTTGGAAGATGTGTCTGATCTACTCAATGAACCGGGTGGATTTGTCAGCTTCATTTGGATCAGGAGGTGAGTCGGTCAAGTTGAGCGCAAGGGGAAGTGCAACATCTATGGGACCCAATGGTTGGAATCCCAACCCCACCTGAAAGGGGTTGTGGCTGGTTGAGCTATGCAGGTCTTGGTTGTAGCTATGTTGGACATAGGGAAGGCTCTCATACCATGTGCGGGGGTGATTTGAATTATACATGTGAAGGATATGCACAATCATTCGATTTACAACCTCAGTTTGGCCATCTGTCTGGGGGTCGAAGGTCATGGATTTGGTGAGCTTGGTGTCCAGCAATGACCAGAGGCTCGACCAGAATGTGTTGAGAAATCGATTATCCTGATCTGAGACAATGGTTTGTGGGATTCAAAAATGTACCCAGACTCATTCAAAGAAGAGATTGGAAATGGCCTCTACTGTGATGCTCTTCTTGCAGACAACCAGAATCGCCATCTTAGAAAAGCGATGAACAAGCAAAAAAACACAGTCATTTCCCCGCTTGGTGGATGGGAGGCCCGACATGTAGTCCATTGACATGGATTCCCATGGCTTGTCAATAGTAGGAAGAGGGGTGTACAGGCCCTATTTATTAGTGGTCGTTTTGGCAATAGCGCAGGCAATGCAAGACCTGATATACTTGCTGACCTCCTGTCGAAGTTTCAGCCAGTAGAAATGTTTCTGTACCATCACCACTGTCTTTTCAACACCAAAGTGTCCTGCCACCAGACTGTAGTGGGATTCCCAGATCATCTTCGCTCACTCACTTGATGGAACACAGATATGGCCCAAACGAAACAACAACCCATCTTGAAGATGGAAATTATTGACAACTACATTTGCACCCAACATTTGGTAGGTGGTGGCGAAGTCAGGGTATGACTCATAGAGTTGGGGCCATCCAGAGGTCTCATGGCCGCAAGAATCTAGCACCATGGTGAGTGCCACGACTGGTGGTCTGCTGAGGCAATCAGTGACGTGATTGGTGCTTCCTGTTTTATACTTGATGTTGAGGTGGAATTGTTGCAAGTATGTGGACCACTTTTTATGGCGACCATTCTTCAATTTTATCTATGTCTACATGAACTGTAGTGGCTTATGATCAATGTGGATGATTGTCTCCTTCCCAAGAATGTAATGTCTAAACTGGAAACATGCTTGCATAATGGAGTACATTTCCTTGTCATAAGTAGGGTACTTATGGATAGTATCTAACAGTGTCTCACTATGATAGGCCACGGGGTGGCCGTGTTGAGTGAGAACGGTGCCCACAGCATATTCTAAAACATATGTCTCGATCTCAAAGGGATGTTGTACGTCTGGTAGTGAAAGTACTGGGCCTGAGCACAAGCGTTGATTCAAATCATCAAACGCTTGTTGTTGGGACCGACCCCACGCAATTTTTTCCTTACCACCACCCCTGTTTATTTGGCTGAGGGCCCATGCAATATGGGAGAATCCTAACACAAACCTGTGATAGAAATTGGCAAGGCCCAAGAAGCTTTGAAGCTCAGGGAGTATGGTTGGGGCTGGCCAGTCACGGATGACTTGGATCTTGGTTGGATCAACATGTATGCCATGTTGATCAATTATGTATCCCAGGTAATGGACCCTGTCCATGCCGAAGGAGAATTTTTCCAAGTTGGCATATAGCTTGTGCTACTGCAAGGTGTGTAGAACCAGTTGAATATGATGCAAGTGTTTGGCCCAAGTCTTGCTGTAATTTAAAATGTAATTCAGATATACCACTACAAAATTATTGGTGAATGGTCACAGGATATCATCCATCATCCTCATGAAAGTGGCTGGAGCATTTGTCAAACCAAAGGGCATGACCAACCATTCAAAAAGGCCTTCCTTTGACTTGAAGGCAGTCTTCCATACATCTGTTTGTTCTATCGAGACCTGGTGGTATCTAGACTTCAAATCAATCTTACTGAAGTATTTGGCCCCCATAAGTTGATCAAGGAGGTCATTGATTCGGGGAATCGGGTACCGATTTCTGACTGTGATTTTATTTAGAGCCCGATAATCAATACAGAGTCACCAGGTTCCATCTTTATTTTGTACCAGCACGATTGGGCTCCCACAAGGTGATGAGCTGGGATGGATGTGACCCTTGTGGAGCAGTTCTTGGATATTTCACTTGATCTCCTCATTCTCTAACAAATAATGATGATAGACTGGCCCATTAGGTAGCGGTGCGTCGGGGGTCAGATCGATGGGGTGCTTGACCTTGTAATGTAGAGGTACCCCTGTAGGTGAGGAGAAGATATCTGAGTATTCTTCCATGAACTTATCTACTTTCTTATGCTATGTGGAGAGGTCAGCCACAGAGACCCTAGATGTGGCTGTGATCTTTCTCTTATTCTGAGAGTGAATCATGAAGAAGACAAACTTCCCCATTTGAGAGATGACCTTCTTGCATTGCTTAGCAGAGATCAAGGAAATAGCACTAGGTGGGACTGCCTCGGGTATCCTATACAATTTCCTGTTCAAAGCAATAATAACCCTATGAGGTCTAGACTTATATATAGCATGATGTTTCCATAAATAAGGTTGGCCCAAAAGAACATCACAAACTTCGAGGGGAGAAACATCACACAATACCTCATCTTTGAAGGGATTGATGTTGTATGACAGTCGACATTGTTGGCTGACACGGAGATTACTTCCTTGGCGGAGCCATCCAATGGTGTAGGGTTGTGGGTGTGGCATTGTTAGCAGGGCCAGTCGCTTGACGACCTCTGCTGAGATGAGGTTCTTCTAGCTACCTCTATCAACGATGAAGTGCATTGAGGTGCCTTTTACCCACATTTGTGAATGGAAGAGGTGCTCTCCTTCTTCTGGCTCATCTGGTTCACCAGACTGGAGCTTGGTGGTAGAAACGGTGGAACTAGGTTCCGTGTCAATGATCTGTCTTCCCCTTTCTAGTTCTGGCTCAGACTCAGAATCTGCATCTGATTCAGAGGCTTTCACTTCAGCCACCAATGACTGCTTTGAGCGGCAGTCAGCAGTGTTATGCCAATGGATCTTATGGAAGTCGCACCACTTCCCAGTATCTTTCTTTGTATTTCTGGTGTCCTTATTTTCTTGCGAATTGGACTAGTTGTCCTGATACTGTCCATATTTTATCTCTCCTTTGTTATTTGGGTTGGGGCCACCCTTTCCTGGATTTTTTTGTGAGGGGTTCCTAGGCCCAAATAGCCATGTCTTTTGTTTGAGCTTCTGCTCGATTTTGGTGGCATATCTGTAGGCCGCACCCAAGGATGAGATATCTAGAAATTCCATTTCGGTCTAGATGTATCTATGCAAAGCACTGTGATAATTGAGCACCATATGTCTCTCTGAATCTTTGATACCCAGCTTGGTGTGCAAGGTATGGAAGATATTTGTGAAATCTGACACTGCTTGGTCTCTTTCTTGCCACAATGTGGTCCATTTGGTATATAGGTTGTCATAACTTCTGACAGGGTAGTATTGTTCCTTAATAGCATCCCTGAAGGATGCCCAGGTGGTCGTGACTGAAAATAATGAGGGTTCCTCTATTTCCTTTTGATTAGAGAACGTTTCCCACCAATATTTGACATTGGGAATAGCTTTGAGGAGTGCAAAAGTAATATTTTCTCTATTCAAAAATTTATGGACAGAAAAATACCCGTCTAGTAGATTCAACCACTTTTCTATAGCATATGCGTCTATCTGACCTTCAAATATAGGAATATCAAAGTTTATTTGTACCTTGAAGGGGGCGGCACTTCCATTCAAAGAAGATGCGTCGCCTATTGGTAGCCGTCAAAGGATTTACGCGAAACTATCCATCATCTCATTCCTCTGTTGCATGAGGGATTCCTTAATCAACAGTTTGAAAGGATCTCCTTTCCCATCATATTTCTTTTCTCCTACCATGAGAGGTCACTTGGGCATGCGAGAGATTTTGTCCTCAAGAGAAACAAGCTCGAGACCCAAGTCTTTGTACTCCAACCTCGTTGGGGACATGCATTAAGACGACAAGGAGCAAACCGCTCTGATACCACCGATCCAGATTTTATGATAAGAATGAAATGAATACAGATTATTAACATGTGCTTAACAAAAAATAACAGAGATACAGTAAAACTGGTTTTCTATTCAATAAAGAAATAAGCTGGAAACTGAAAAATGCAGCGGAAACAAGCTTGTTGGAATGGTGGCGGCTTATCTCTGAGAAGAGATGTGACGGTTGTGCTCATTCACAAGAAGATGATTACAATGAGGCTCTCAAGGCATTTTTACAATAAACAAGAGTTTCCTAAACATCCAAAAACCTAACCCTAGGAGATGAAGCGTGAAAAGTCATGTGGGCCCCGTTTGGGTAAGTCAGTACATCAACTTCCCGGGGTTGTAAGTTTTGCATACGATCTTCGTTTTAGGTGTATGATTGCCCATTCGAAAGATATATCCGAGAACTAAAATAGTTGAACATACCCCAAAAAATTTCATTTAGGGACTCAAAATGGCTCTGGAAGTTCAGGACCTGAACAACTGCTAAAAATAGTAAATTATCAAAATTGCTAGAAAGTTGTTTTGAGATAGCTGGAAAAGGTGGGTGGCCATCGATATCCACCTGGATCATTGGAGATCAAGATTAGCCTAGATAGAGAAAGGACAAATGTCAGTAAAAATTTATTTACTCTTCTTCCTTCTTCTTATTTGGATAGTTTAGCTTCATGAAAAGGAAATTCAATGTCCACAATACCACTTTTCTATCTTGGTCATAGGGGCCTAGTATCCAAGAGGAAATACACTTGTCCATAGGAGGATTATCCTGTAACAGAAATTGGCGACTCCATTTGGGAGGAACTTTGATTTTTTATTCCTTTCCTATGTCTTGTTTTGGCCTTTGTTCATTTTTTAACCTTCTTCATACGGTGTCTCTGATTCTTGGAGATGTGTTTATTATCTCTTTACTTCATCTCATACACTTTGAATTTCTGAGTTTGCTTGAATTTTGGATTCGGGGCATTTTTCTGAATTTTTAGTGGCCAGCACCCCCCTGCCCCTTCTACCAGAGTGTTGGCACTCCCTGCCAAGCTTACACAAGGTATTGTAACACTCTGGTGCCCTTGACACCATAGAATTGCCCCTTTTCTATCAAAATCTTGTAGGAGTTTTATCTCTGAATTCATTTTGTTGTTGTTTTCACTTACTTAGAGTCCTTACAACCTCAGTACATCATTGTCTTAGCCTTCAGCACTTTGCTTTCTGAGATTTGATCACCTTTTGTTTGGAATTTTGATATTTTTTCCTTACCTTGAAGTCACTCTTTTATTTGACAATTTAGAGTCAACTTACTATTTTCCTCTCATTTATTTGACTGAGTGAAAGATTTTGTAAGGAAATTCAAAGGTCCATGCACCATTCCATTTGATCTTTGAGGTCATCTTGTCCAAGCCTTTTTCCTTCTTTTTGAGTTTTTTGGTTTTCTTTTTGCAAGTTTCGTTATCTTTGTCTTTCTTGTTTAATCACGACGAGAGTGTGTTTTTGTTTGTGTTAAGTTTTCTTTTGATTGTCTAAATATCATTGATATTAAAATCTGAATGACATAGGGAGATTTACATCAGATTGATTATCATTCACACATAAAGAAAAAGGATACATTTTTTATGATTGTTTTTGGATATTAGAACAAAACTCTATGAAATGTTTAGCATTATACTGGATTTGATTGAGAAACAATTGATTGAGGATACCACATCTTAGTGTTTGATAGTGAAAAGAACATTTTTCTCCTTCCCTTAAATAGGCATTCATTGAAAAAAAATATTTCTTATCATTTCTTATGCATTTTTTGGGAATTGAGTCATAATACCATCAGTTTCATTTTCATACACCCTTGAGTAAAGAACAACTGCAAAATTAATGCTAATTAAATTTTGTCTAGAACATTTTGTTTTTAGAATATTGCACCAACATTTGACTAAGATTAGCACTTTGGATTAGGCTGTGAGTACAACTCTCCAAAGTATTCAAAAAAAACATTAGCATCTTGCGATAGGAAGAGAAAATCCAATTGTTGTATAGGATTTTTGGGATCCCCCTCTCACACAAGGGTTATGCACAAGGTTGGATTCAAGAGATTTACAGATATTATCCCTCAGTGGTTCAACCGTTTGTAGTGGTTAGATCATGTATGGAGGGTTCTTCTTGAGGTTCAGCTAGTTTCATTTGGTCTCGGTGCTTCGTGAACTCCGAATCTGTTCGGGGTCCTATGGAGTTCTACCAGTCCACTTGTCCTCAGTTCTCTCAAAGGATTTCAGACTTGTTATCCTTCTCATACATTCAAACTAGACTGTCAACTATACCCACCTAGGGGATGACTAGGAGTTAGTGTCCTTAGTAACCATAATATTTAGGTACTTACACAAGGTGACGGTGAAGGGAAGTCTCACTGTACCTAGAACAAACGTTGGTCAAACTCACTCGAGCTCCTTGGAGGGTAAATTTATAATTACTGCATGGAAGCTTGCACCAAGGCGCAAGTCTGTTAAGCAAGTCTCCATCATAATTGTTCCACCGTATCCTAGACCCTTCTTGAATTGATCACGCGACGTTGGATTTAATCACCAACTAGTATGGTCATCGAAAGAAGGTTTTGTTTGCTTGGTTTGATTCCTAGATTTGATTAGTGTATGTTATTTATTTTTCATTGGTTGTCCATAGATTTTTTCCATCGAATTTTTTCCGCCAACATCGACCCTCCACACCATTCGCGTAGGGTACAGGGAATTCCCCCAGAAAATATGGAATATTCTACCCCGTTACCCCCTCATTCTATGGAGGGCTCTCCTCAATAGAGCAAGGTCCGCGAAATTATAACCTTACAGGAGGAAATTTCCACCTCTTTAGAAAATTTTTGAATTGTTGTGAATTCTATAGACGCTTCCCGCATTCTTGTGGGATATGAAAGGTGTTTTCTCCAGTTGAATTCAGCCAAAGAACTTGTTGTCATTGATCCTTCTGAAATTCTGACCGGGCCTCATTCGAGCCCTCAAATCGAAGACCCCCTTTGGACTGTTGACATAGTTTGAATCTCACCTCGCATGGTGGGAGACCTTTATAGATTAGGAATAGGTGTTGATATACATGTCGTATCCAAAATACTCGAAACAACTTTTACCTATGCCGTACCTTTAAATCATTTTAATGGTACAACCATTAGTTCAGCCACACCATTTGTTGGTCTGAACATGCAGTCTATTGGTCGAAGTTCCACTATTTCTCTCCAAATGGCCCATTCTACGATGGTCCCTCACATTGAGACTATTCCCGCCGGTAACGTGGTGGTTAGACAAGCTCCCATTGGTACTCCACTTCCATCTAGGCCTTCTTCGTCACTTCCCATTGGGTACAAAGTATTGAATTATTCCATTGTCAACACTATCCATATTATACCTGGAAGTTATGTACCTATAAAACAACCTAGAGGAACTGTTCTTGGTGGCTCTAATCCATTAAGTGGCACCGGTCAGTGGTTTACATCTGGTTTCCAAACTCCAAGGACTCAACCTCATGCTGGGGGGAAACCTCCTTTTGGAGGGAAACCTTCGTTTGGAGGGAAACCTCCTTTCATAGGGAAACATCCATTTGGAGGGAAACCTCATGCTGGGGGGAAAACTTAGATTGGAGCCCATCATCAACCTTATGGATAAAATGCGTCTACAATGCCTAATCCATGGAATATCCCTTTCCAAGGAAATCCATAGTTCTCTAGGGGGCATAATCCTCAAGGTCTACAACAACCTCATATTTCTCAAGGGACTAATCTATATCCTCCTTATGGACAAAATGTTTACCCCCCTCTATGAGAAAACACCAAATCCAAATTATAATCCTCAAAACCCATCAAGTTATCTTCCGCTCGCACATGTTTCTCAACCCTCCTCGAATCCTGTTTACTCTGGTCAGTAACAACCATATGCAGGAGGACCTACTGGTTACAATTATCCACCTAACCCAGTTTACAGTCCTATTGGTGTCCCTATGCCACACCAGTATCACCCTCAGATTAACCGACAGCTACCATTCCTTGCTACTCTGGATCTCCCATACTTGTCTCGATTGACCAATGATCCTATATGTCATTATCCTTTCTAGCCAGTTATTCTGGCTAAAATACATTCTGATATTCCAAAATTTGACGGTAAACCTAGATAAGACCCAAATAACCATGTGATGACTTTCCATTTGTGGTGTTCATCATACTCCCTAATGGACGATTCTATACATTTGTGTCTTTTCCAGCGAACACTTATGGGTTCAGCAACCAAGTGGTATATTGAACTGCCACGTGGTTATTTTCAAGACTTCAACTCCCTTTCCATGTCCTTTCTGACACACTTTCAACTACCCATTTGGTATGAGATGGGTACTAAACTCTTGACCTCCCTTCGTCAGACCAACTTCATGCACATCTCTGACCATATTCATGAGTGGAGGCGATGACGAAGGTTGATCAAAGCAATCATTCTTGACCAATTAATGGCCGAATGGTTTACTAAATCACTCTTACCCCCGATTTCTCATGATGTCACCATGGGTGGTGTAGTCACCGAGGAAGAGGCCATTGCTTGGGCTCAATACTTATATTTGGTTTATTCCCAATTTGGTCCTTTGTATGAATTAATCCCAGATGCTACCTGTGAAAACACCGATCCATCCAAACCCTCATCCTTATTACATGCGGATGGTGTTATTGGCTCCATCAAAACCCAATCTTCATCCTAGTTGAGTGGAACAACTAACCGATATACTCTGATACCCACTCCCAGTTCGAGCACAATCTCCTCTACCTCCCCCAAAACTCAAATCTCTGAGGTGAATGCAGTTCAATCTGCCCCTTCACAATAATCCAGAGGTAAGAAAAATACAAAGAACAAAACCAAAAATAATAATAACAATGAACAACCTAAAGCTCAAAACCCACCACCTGTTACCGAAAATAAACCACAGCAGAAACCAAAATTCCCATGTATTATTTGTGGTGATGATCACTACACTTGAGACTGTCCTCATCATGATGAAGTGGCCAAACATTTCAAGGGGAATTCCCAACCTGTCATGCTTACTCATCCTTTTCCTCAACATCAATCTATGATTTCTCAAACCCCCTCTCTAGGGGGAAGTTCCAGCCACCCTTCTCATGATGAAGCCTCGACAAGTTCCCATATATATCTATTTAATGAGATTGATTTAACCACCTTCTCTACGACCTATGATACACCAGTTAAACTTGACAAAGGAAAGGTCACTAATGGTTATTTACCATATCCATCACCATCCTCCATTATCCCTCCATCTGTCAGTCCTCCATATGGACCACTTCAGATCGAGAAACCTACATTCAACTCTATATTACTCCCTCCTAAGAGCACTATCCATAAATCTACATTTAATCCTAGTTCGTGTGCTGCCTAGAACTACAACATTGTTGAATATTTGGCTCAAGCACCGTGTGCTATGTCTGCATTAGAAGTTCTACAGCACTACCCCAGTCAACGTAGAATGCTCTTGGCTACTATTGGTGCTTTTGATCTTGAGTCGTCCAACAATATCATGTTTAACCTGAATAATTTTACATCTCGAATCTCTCACCAACTTTATTTCCAAGTTGATGTTGTTGTTCACAATCAACAAATTCACCGAATTATTTTGGATGAGGGAGCCTCTACTTGTGTCATGTCTTTAGCCTTCTAGAAAATCTTGAAATCACCCACACTTAACAAATCCCCAATGATGTTGCATGCATTCGATGGGAGAGGTTTTCATCCTCATGGACTATTAAAATCCTTAGTTGTTCTGTTAGGTAGCAAAACTGTTATTGGTGATGTCGAGGTGGTCAATGCTCCTCTCGATTACAACCTGTTACTTGGAAGAAGTTGGTTTTATTCCATGACTGCCATAACTTATTCAGTGTTTCGATGTGTGAAATTTCTTCATCAAGGTAAAATTGTCACCATCGATCAGTTAGATTACTATACACCTCATGCTCGCACTCCTGCTACCAACAGTATTCCCTTTTTGGGAGATCACAAGATCACATATGAAAGCATTGGTGTTGTCTTGTTGAAAGACTCTAGCCTTATGGGTACCTTCCCTACACCACTTCCACCCACCACACATCATATTTCCACAATCAATATGATTTCGACTATGGTTTACCAATCCTTGGAATCATCTGACCCCTGGATTGTACCTAGTCCTTTGGATTTTGATGCACTAGGTGACATCATGCCACTTGGTCCAATCGAAACCTCATAGATTTATATCCAATCTGCCTCTCCCTCCTTGGATTACCAACATCTATTGTGACCCGACAGTTACTCGATGCCATTGTTGTTAAATTCCTTGTCATCTACGTTCGACTACATTTCCCAATTTTTTCCTTATGATGAATCTATAATGGAAATTCTTAGTATAGACGACATACCTTGGGATGATAGCCATCATCAATCCTCTTTTGTTCCACCTCTTGAAGAGATTTAGAAATACATACACTCTGTCTTACCTCTCAATGTTGTTGATTTTCCACAATCTCCCATGACTTCAACTTCTGATGACTTGGATCCGGTCATTGACATGGTGATCTCTTTGGTAGGGCTATTGGAGCCTTATCTCCTTACCCCTGTCGAAACCCTCGACATGTGTTCCTTCTAGAGAATTATTCTTCCATCTAGTGAAGATCTCTTGGAAGCCATGACTGAGTTTTGTCCCTTGACATGGTGTTCTTCCAGAGTTTTATCCTCTTGGAAGCCATGATCAAGAAAATTCAACGAGAATAGTTTCTCTTCTCTGTGGAAAGCTCATTAAAAAATGAAACATAAGTAATGAGCATGGTTTCTCTTCTCTGTGGCAAGATCGTTAAAAAATGAAACAGAGGATACGAGCATAGTTTCTCTTCTCTGTGGCAAGATTGTTAAAAAATGAAACAGAACTCTGGGGATTGAACCCGGATCCTTGAGCATAGTTCGTTTCCTGTGTCAATCTCGTTAAAAAATGAAATAGTCACTTCTCCTGTCAGGTCGAGTCTTTCACCAAATCTCATAGATGTCGAGTCGAGTCTTTCATTAAGTATCGTATTTGAACATTCATTTCATTCACCCTTATCCTTTTTCTCCATCCAGTACAGGAATTGGTGACAACCTCAAAGTCAGTGAATGAATTGAAGCTTGGGGGGGCATGTCTCCAACCTTTGATGATCATTCTGGAGCTAAGCCACTAGCTTTCAAGTTGGGGGCAGAGTATCGATCTTAGTCTTTGTTCTTTCTCATGCTTGTAAATACATGAGAATGTAACCGAGTAGACTTTTATCATTTTTTTAGACTCGTAAAGGTTATACGAAAAAGGAACCCCCTAGATTCGTCTTTAAGCTCTTTTCAGACTCTCTAAATGTGAAAAGATTTCCGAGAGATCTTGCTTCCTTTCCCACTCGTTAAAAGGTTTGAAAGGGCGTCTTTTGAGTGATAATTTATCTCTTTTTCGGCCTCGTGAGACTAACATTACAAAAAAGGACAACATTGGAGTCATCTTTAAGTCATTTTTAGACTCTCTAAATATGAAAAACCACCGATTTTACCTTCTCTGGACTCGTAAAACAATCATACATTGAAGGGCCCATACGGGACCCAGCCCTTACTTCTTCCAATTCATTAAACAAAGGAAGAGGGACTTACTGAAGGTGAGTTATATCAATCATGTGTTATCCTCCTCGATCTCGTTAAATTAAAAAGAGGTACTCGTCTATCTGGATGGGGGGGAAATTGAAGGAAGAAAGCCAAGCAGTTTTTGAGAACATTACTAGTAACTCTTACAGTCACCCTTGAAAATGACAGTTTATCTTTGCACACATTTTTCTGTTGAACCTCTACACTAAACCAATCCTTTGATTTTCCTTACTCCCTTGGGTCACCCGACGAAATTCACAGTATCCACTGCATTATCAAGTTTTGGTCCATGTCAAGTTTTATGCTACCATGCCTCAATGTTCAAGGAAAGTATCTGCCTCAAGATTCAACCATCACAAATTCCTGTTTCAATACTCGTTTCATTCCATGTTCATTTGATCCACCAACTACATATCTGTGTCAGTTTCATGTCGTTGATGGGGGATACACTAAGGCCCTCCTTCGACGAGTCTATTCCTGTCGACTTTAGCACATTATCTGGGAACTAGACTTAGAAACCAGTTAGTTTCTTGGGACTTGCGTGCCTCAATGGAAGGCCTCCTCGCATCCAACAGTGGATTTACATCATTGACCTCTGATCGGATGATTCCACGGATTTTCGACTTCATCTCATCCATTCACATTTGTTGGAATGTTCTAGAGTACCTTGGGAATCATTGACATCAATGGTGATTTCCCTCGCGCTTGTTAACGATTTACCTCATTGATCGGTAATCAAGTGGTTTTTTCCATGTTCGACATCAGGACATCTATTCACATGGTTATATTCATACTACATCAGGATCAGTAAGAATACCCTCGGTTGATTCATCACTTTTATATGTAATTTGTCCAGGTTGCGACGAAGTTTCTTTTGCACGTTGACACATATACTTTCACACAGATCCACTTTGTATTGGTCGTGGCTATGTCTTGTCGTCTCATAGATCCACTATGTATTCTTTGTGGCTACAATCATTTCATGTCATAGGAATATAGATCCACATTGTATCTTCAGTGACTATACCTTTTTGTCAATATAATTATGGATCTGTGGTGTATTTTATGGCAGCCATACCTTGAAATTCTTTATCACTCAAGCATAGGTATTCATGCCTTGGGTTTGAAACATGTCATAATATTTGTTTGATGGTTGTGTGAAACTTCTATCAGGTTCTCTAATTTCGTACCCTTGCTTAAAAAGTCTACAAAGTACTTCAGTCATCAGTTCCTGTCTTTTGACTTCGCACTTTGGGGGGCAATCTGTTACACATCAAAATTACTCATTAGGATGATGGCCTAGTGTCATCATTACCAATGTTGCAAGTGTCTCATTTTGGCCGCAAGTGTCACAAAATCATACTGTCATATTGCCTATGTCGTGTCTTGGACGACATTATCAAGAACACTCAAAATACACCTCAAAAGACTGGTTTTGAATAGGAGAAATCATTTGATAGAGAGTACAAGTCTTTTTCCATAGAAACAACCACTGAAAAATAAATTTTGGAAGGAATCTCTCCCCTATACACTGTCAGGGAGTGGCAATGCTCTATGACCTCATTTGGGGGAGCATTCCAATGCTCTGTGCCCCATTTTGGGGGAGCGCTGGCCTTTTTTGAGTGAATTTTTGGATTGTTGAGAGAAATCAGGGAAGAATCCCTTCATAACTGGAGTTGGTTGGATTTGGATCTGAGGCCAAGACTCTATCTTAGGGAATATCCACAACTAAAGGAGAAGAATCCTAAACTTATCCAAAGAATCTCTTAAGTGGTTAGGCCTCTCCAAGCCTATGTAAGGAGGCCTCTTCATGGTGAAAGGAAAGACATTGTGAAGCATCAAACGTATGATATCATAAGGGAGATATCATTGAAGCATCAATATTATGTGTGTGGATTATTTGAGGAAGGGTCTAGACAAAGAGAGCTTGGTGAAGCTGTTGCACCTACATCCATGGCTGTAAGCATTTCACTTTGTTTTCATTAATATAAATCTATGCTTGGACTGTTTCCTTTAAAGTTTGTGTACGTTTAATGAACTTGTTTCTTTCATAGATCCATTATGAAGCTAATAATGGTATATTATGAAGTATGTCTTGTTGTTGTTTCTCATTATATTGCAGGACCTTCTGAAGAACTTGGACATCAAGATCAGCCTAGATCGAGCAAGGAAAACCGTCAGTAAAAAGGTATTTACTCTTCTTCCTTATTCTTCTTTGGATAGTTTAGCTTCATGAAAAGGAAAGTTGGTTTCCACAATAGCACTTTTTTGTCTTGTTCATAGGGGTCTAGTATCCAAGACAAAATCCACTTGTCCACAAGGGGATTATCCTGTAACAAGAAGCTTATGTGATGACTGGACGATGTACAGTCTGCTGAAATAACATGTAGCACTACTGTGGTTGATGTTTGATCGATGTAGGGAACTATAGATATCTTTAAACCTTAGAAATTGTATCTTTTGTGTGCCACATAGAAATCTGTTAGGCCACATAGTATGCTAAGAAGGAGTGTTGGTAGACCCAGCCAAAGTTGCAGTCATTTTGAATATGCCACCACCTACAAGCGCTAAACAATTACGCTCAACGTTGGGGCACACAAGGTACTATCACAAGTTCATCAGAAGGTATGTGAATATTACTTCACCCCTGAAAAATCTACTAAAGTCTGAATTGTTCTAGTGGACACCAGAGTGTGATCAAGCATTTAACATCCTAAAGGAAAATCTCAGCACAACACCTATTTTTATATTTCCAAATTGGGAAAAGGAATTTCATGTGCATGTGGATGCATCAGGCATTTCCCCGGGAGCCATATTAGCGCAACCAGGATATGGAAATATAGATCATCCCATCTATTTTTCTAGCAGGAAGTTATCGCAAGATGAACACAACTATACAACTAGAGAAAGGGAGGGATTGGATATGATTTATGCTCTATAGAAGTTTATACATTACTTCTTAGGCTCTCATTTAAAAAAAATTATTGATACATTACTAGTTAACAATCTTGTCTTGGAAGGAATAATTTGTCGATGGCTGTTAATGTTTCAAGAATTTTCATTTGAGGTGATCATAAAACCTGGAATATGCAACATGGGTCCCAATCACTTGTCCATATTGAATTCAGGGGAGAGTGGCAGAGAAATCAATGATCATCTCTGAGATGAAGACTTGTTCTGAGTTGAGGCTATACCAGAAAAACTGGAAGACATAGAAGTTTTCCTGAGTACAGGGGCCTGCCCAGAAACGTACTCCGTAACTCAGAAATTCCATATGGTGGTTCGAGCATCGAAATATCAATTGATCATGGGGAAATTGTATAAGTTGGGCCTAGACATCATCCTCAGGAGGTGCGTTTTGGACCATGAAATACAAGACATCCTATGGTAATGCCACGGTGGAGTCGTGGGAGGCCATGTCAGAGGAAATTCCACTACGCAGAAAGTTCTCCAAGATGGATTATGGTGGGCCACTCTCTTGAAAGATGCAAAGGAGTATGCTATATCTTGCGAGATTTTCCAGAGAGTAGGTAAGGCATCATGATGAGATGAATTTCCTCTTAAACCATTTCGATCTCAGCAAGCATTTGAGAAATGGGTGTATTTTATTGGATCGATCAACCCCATGGCTAAGAACTCAAAGGCCAGGTATATTATCACCGCAACCAATTACCTGACAAAATGGACTGATGCAACAAATGTTCAAAACTTTTCAACCGATACCACTTCCAGTTTTATCTTTGAGAACATTATCACTCGGTTTGGATGTCCTAGGAGTCTGACTAGTGATCAGGGTGGTCATTTTATCAGTAGTACAATAGCAAAGCTTATGACAAAGTTCCTAATCCAACATCATAAAATCAACCCCTACCATCCTCAATCCAATGGCACAGTGGAGGTGTATAACAAGATTTTGGAAAGAGTTTTGAATAAGGTTTGTTGCGCAAATAAGGAAGATTGAGATGATAGAGTCCCAAAAGTTTTGTGGGATTACATGATGACCACAAAGAAACTTCATAATTATACTCCATTTCAACTAGTCTATGGGAAAGAAGTTGTGATACCTGTAGAATTAATTACCCCTAGTCTCTACATCGCAGAGGTTACACATATGTCAGAGGATGAATTAGTTATGTAGGGGGTTACGGTGTTGCAGGAACTTGATGAGACCAGGTTTTTAGTAGAATTTCATCAAATAGTCGAGAAAGCTAGGTAGAAGGTCTGGCATGAAAGGCATATTAAGGCCAAAACATTTGTGTAAGGAGATAAGGTCCTAATTTATGATATTCGATACCAGAAACATCCAAGCAAGTTGTGAATGCATTGGTTGGGCCCATTTATAGTTGAAGAGATCCAACACGCTGGCACAGTCATACTAGTGCAACTAGATGGTATACTTCAACCAGGATGGGTGAATGGCGCTCGCCTGAAACCATAGATTTTTTAGGACTGAGATAAAGGATTGTTGCTTCAGCCCAAAGGAGCATGTATAGCAGTTAGATTTGAATTTTTGTAATTTATTTAAATTCAGTTAATAAATTCAGAGTGTGCATTGTTACACCGCAACATGTATTTCATTTTTATTTCAGTCTAAGCATTAATTTGGTGCAGAAATGATTACTCATCAACAGAGGATTAGAAGAACCACAAGTATATTAAATGTAGTCATTAAATATGACGGGGACCCCATTGTGGTCGAAGCGAGAGTGAATATGAATTGAATCTCAGTCCATGTGCCACATGCACCCTGTCCAGTCATATCCTTTATGATCGCCACAATAACCCATCAAAACTTTTGTTAAGCCATAAAGCTATGATACATAAATATTCCATCAGTATTCATGTCGGTATTCTCAAGCATTCAAACGATAAGGCCTAAGGCTGGCCATTTCCATGTCAACTTGTTTAGTAAAAGCCAGAATCACCCGATAGATTTACCCCATTAACAATCTTGTCGGACAACTCAGCTCGAGCTTGTGTCTATAGGATTAATCATGAGTGGCCTTAGGAGTAATGACAGGACCCGCCAGCTAGCCTAAGTATAAGGCTGCACGAACTCAGCGTAAGACTTATTGTTTTCTATTTATTTTTTTAAGATTTTTTAACTGTCATAGAGCTTGAAAACTTATCGGACCCCCAGTTGTGAACCAGAATCCTAGTAGAGTCAGTATAAGTCTTTTATCATTTCATAGAAATGATGTCAAGAGCTACATGAAACCATAGTTCATTCTCTAAAGAAGCAGTTCTAGATGAGTCATGTGATCCCTGGGTTGATATCGTAGGTGACCTCAAAGGAAAGGTCGAGCAAGTGAAGCTCCTCGACCTGACAGACCAGGTGTTGTTCCCACAGATGAACATTAACGTATTCTTAGATTTTTCTCCAAATGCAATGGGAGGGATTCAATTCATGTTGAAGACAGAGTTCACTAACTGATTCAACTCCAGCATTATGAATCTCCGATACTTTCCAGTTTTCGGCACTATTGGCGAGGTGGTGTGGTGTACCAAGTTCCACATTAGTTGGGTGCATGACATGAGCTTATGGATTGATAGATGGTATCTGATTCATGCATAGGATATCCATCAACTCATATGCCTATCCCTCGAAGGCGTGGATGTATCAAAAGGGTTCCAAGGCCCTAGTAAGCATGGGAAGAA
The DNA here is from genome assembly GCA_000966675.3 of Picea glauca. Taxonomy (NCBI): domain Eukaryota; kingdom Viridiplantae; phylum Streptophyta; class Pinopsida; order Pinales; family Pinaceae; genus Picea; species Picea glauca. The sequence goes on from JZKD02S0550780.1 coordinate 630,373, forward strand.
AAAGGAGAACCCAGTCTGTATGAAATATTTGATACACAAAGAGGGGGAGGCATAGACAAGATTGACCCCACTTTACCAGAGACGGTCAGGAAAACCTACTATGTGATTTCTAGCAAGGTGATATGATCCTATTACAAGGGAGAGTGAACATTGGATGCCCTATTAGTGACGGAATTTTGTGCCATTAGAGTGATATTTAATTGGTGTAGCTATATGCTGGAAGAAATCCTGGTAGCATGTGAGGAAGCTCAGTAGAAGGGAAAAAAATTCACCTATGGATACTTTATTATTGCATTCGCTATTCTCAAGTGGATTCCACCCTCAGAATTACCACTATGACCTGTGGATAAGGGTTTCTTAGAAAATATGTTCGAGCCTTGGCACTCAAGTTTGGACTTAGAGAAAATAGAGTTGAACAATGCAGCGTTCTTGAAGTGGTACAACCAGATATTAGACACAACTCAGAGGTTGCACATACCACATGAGCTTCTCAACCTGAACATGAGGAACATTACATTCAGGTTGAATTGCCACCAGACATTTGTGTGGCCCAGGCATGTCAAAGCTAAAGACTTCCACTCCCAGATGTTGTCATTCTATTTAGACGAGGAGGGATTTTACAAGGAATTCATGTCATGGACAGGAGTGAAATGCAACCCTTGCAAGTCTATAATGCACTACCTCCTACCTACAGAGCTCCTGAAGAAAAATGGGTAGGAAGCAGGAGTAGAGTCAAGCTTTGGCCCATAGGAGAAAAAGAAAAATGTCCCGATGTAGATGGAATCAGAAGAGGAATATGAGACACAACCTATGGAATGCAAGAAGAGGATGTTTCCCACATTCCCACATATTTTGGATCAAGGTGTGTTGTCAGGAAAAGATATCAATGACATCCTCACTGCTTATTTCATTGGATATTCGTTAGTTAAGAAACCCGGGACAAGGTTGTCCCTAGTGAAGATTAAGAATCCTCAACCAATCTCATTGACCATACCTTGTACTCAAGCAACCACTCGAGTGGACCAAACAGTGATTGACATTCAGGATGACCCCGAACCACATACCACTACATCCACTACCATAATCACCAAACAACCCCCATCACCCTGACAACCCCCATCGCCACCGCAAGAAATGACAATCCAACCCCAAACCAATGTACATAAGCCCATGCAGTTGTATCTCCCTGACCTACTCGAGCATGTACAAGAACTCACTAGGTTGACCCATGAAATCCTGAGCTAGTCACTTGTTCCATTTGTACCTATTCAGGACACTTTGCCTTCAATGAAGAGTAAAATTGTTCCAATATCACAAGCCCCAAGCAATCAATGATGTCTCTCAATAGTCAATGTTGAGAGTTCCATCCATAGAAGTGGAACCACATAATCCATGTTCCAGAAAGAGGCAGAAGTATAATAGGTTTAGAAGGAACCTGAAACTACGTCAGGACAGAGTGAAAGATCGTTGTAAGAGAAACTGGAACTAGTCTTACAGAACCCATAGATATGTGTGAATTTGTTGCAACTCTTCCTGGCAAAGAAAAAATCCTTTCCTCAATTCCTAGTAGAATCGAAATCTCGACTTGCACACCAATTGAAAATTCCATCCCCAGGAGAAGAGGAGGTGGAGACACCTTATGCACAATTGATGGCCAGTGGATTTCCACTGCAAGTTCGAGTACCCATGGATGCCATCCTTTCATCCATCGAGCTCGCACAACTACCAACAACCCACATGGTAGGAATAATCAAAGCCTCAACTGAACAGCTGGAGCAGAGGATTCACCACGCTGAAAGAGATGCAGATTTATGGAGAGAGGAAGGACACATTGCACAAGAACACTAGACGCAGGAGGAGTACGCAAATATCCAAGCAGAGAAAAAAGTGGAAAAGGTCCAGGAAAAGCTTGTTGAATCCTGGACAATGATCTGAAGGACAACACCACAATTGTCTAAATCTAGTGCAGAATGAGAGATTATGTAGCAGATCAAGCTACTCCAGGTAGAATGGTCGGAGATGTCTAATCGCATAGAGAACCTTGAAGAACATTTGCGGGAAATTCATCGTGAAGCAGAACAACAACTCCAGAAGCTTCAAGAGAAAATGGAGAGAGTATTTCTTGAAGGGAATAACACAAGAGAAACCTTGCACAAACGGATTGTAGAATGCACAAAGATGTTTTGAGAAGTTAGCGAATGGATGGGTATTATTTCAAGGCGCAACCAAACTATGGGGGACTTCTATGTGAATATCCAATCGCTCAACGAATAATTTTCCATCACCCTGGATCCATTGGAGAAGTAAGAAAAATTCATTAAGATCCAACAAGAAGACAATGAGCTAAATGCCTTATCTAAAGCACAATCAGTAGCTAAGAAAGAGATACAGGATTTTTGACCTATTGTTTAGAAAAACTACCTATAGATGTTATAACTGACTCATATTGGAACTCTCTGGTCATTTCCAAGCCTAAGGAATTCATTACAAACGCAACTGAATAGTTTGTGGCCGAAGCTCCACTCCTTGCCAGAAAGTGGCAAGACAAAGTCGTCAATTTCCAAGGAGTAATAAAGAGATCCATAGAATTGGTCCTAGAGTTGGGCCCTTCGTTTGAAGAAGTGGAAAAGAAAACAAATCAAGAAGAAATAGGAATAAAAGTAGAGACAAAAGACAAAGGAAAGCAACAGGGAAATCCAGAGACTATGGAAGAACCAAGGATTTGACTCAAGGGTGAGTCAAGGATTGTGGTCGGAACATGTTGGGTCCTTCATTTTGTTGATAGAAGTTGTGCAAGGAATGCTACAGTCCCAATTTTGGTAAAAAAAAGTTGCGCAAGTTACAGAGGAGTTGGATAGTGGAATGAAGAAAGAAATTGAAAATGGTTGGAAGGACAACGCAACACCAGCCTAAAGAAAGAAGTTACAACAAGAAAAACAAAAGAAATCATTTGAAGTCTCAAACCCAAACATCCCAATTGAATTATATATGTGGTATGAATATGATTGTAAAGGGTTTAGATGGTATTTGTAATTGGTCCACGTTTTTTTCTATTATTGTCCAATTTGGGTAAATGTTAGCTAGAGTTCTAGAGTCTGGGTTCGGAGCCAAAACAATGTTGTAACAGAGTCATGTCCTGTTGTAATGTTGAAAGATCAAGGGTCTAGGATAAACTTGTCTCTCAATAGTATAGAGTTTTTTTGTTAGCTTTGGCATGATCGAGGTGTGTCTATAACTTAGTCAAATCATGTAATTGAGAAGAACCATATGATGCTAATATAGAGAGAGACCCAAATTTTGAAATTATTTTTTGTTTAGCTTCATATTATCTTGAATGTTTCTCTATATTATCTTTATGTCATATATACTTAATTGGATATAGATTCTTTATGAATGCAACACTACTTTGTTTTCTTTAATCTGGGTTAGGAATGTTTAGTCAGTTTCGGGTTTAATCTATCTTGTGCAGGACTAAAAATGATCCTGAGATCATATGGATTTGTCTAAGTATTCTTCTTACCCTTCCCTATATTCCTCGTCTTGGTTGTGCTTCGAGTGAGACTTATTCCCTTCAAGGAAGATGAAAATGCCAGTGCTCTAGACTACTTTGGTACCTTTTGTTGGTAACCATAGAAGGACCCTGGTTTGATCAATTCTGCACCAACAATGTTATCCTCCTCAAGATTGTGTAAAAATAGAGAGGTACTCTCCAGAAATGGTGGGGGGGAATTGGGAAGGGAATATGCATAAAATCTATATTAATTTTAGCAACGAGTCACTCTTGAACATGACACCCATTCACTCTTTGTGTCAAGGTTGAGAAATCCATGTGTCTCTTGTTGATCATACTCCTCCACAAATTTATACTTTGGTATGTGATCCTCCTTTTGAGTCAATGCTACCAAGATAGTTTTCATGTCAGCAATATGTTCAAGAAAAGTCCAAACAGAAATATCCTTCTACCACGTCGACCCTTTTTTGCAGTTCTTAAGCCTTTTACATTGTTGGCCATCCTTGAGTTAGTCCTAAATCACTCTATTATCTTATGTACTCCAAATATTTGTACCTATTTCATGTCGTTTATGGGGGATACATCAAGTCCCTCATGTGACGAATCACTTCCTATCGACTTTAACACATTATCTAGGAAGTTGGTTTAGAAACTTTATAATACCTTGGGACTTGCATGCCTCAATGACAAGTTTTTGCGCCTTCGACAACAACTTTTCATCATTGACCTTCTATCAATTGATTCTATGGGTGATCGAATTCAACTCATTTATTAGCACTCAATAGAATGTACTTATGTACCTTAAGGTCCATCATCATTAGTGATGGTTCCTTTCGCATCTATTAATGATTTTCATCATTGACCGGTAATCAGATGGTTTCTACCATGTTCAACTTCAACAACTTTATTCACATGGTTTGATTCATAATGTGGAACAATAGAGATGAAGAACCTGGATCCTATCTGATAGATCTAGGTTGTGATGGAGTATTTTGATTATGTAGTGTTGCATAGATCCACAATGTATGTCTCATGGCTATGTTTAAATTTGAATCTTTATGACATAGATCCACAATATATTTTTGGTGGCTATGTTCATAATTGAGATATAATGGTATTGATCCACGGTGTATTTTGGTGGTGATGGCCTATCAAAATTGACATAGATCTTTGTATGTAAGAACTTATGCTTTGAGTCACTTGTATTTTGAGTATGGGAATGCCTACCTTAGTAATGATATTGTAATTCCTTGTTTGTTTTTGATAGGTCTCTAACCGATGTGTTCTTTGCTTCAATACCCATATGGAAAATTATTTTATCCATCACCCCTTTTATAACTTCATACTTTGGGGGGAATTAGGTTACACGTTATCTTTTCGCAATTGATGATGTTCACCTACTCTCCATCACTCAAAGATTAAAATCCATGATCACTAAAGAAAGGCCTTTTTTCTGAAAGAATTCAACCATTAAAACAACTTATTTATGAAGGCGTCAAATGTTGTACCACTACAACATGTGACACCCTTAAGTGTTGAATGTTTCACCATTGCAGACTGCAACAATGTCTCATGTTGCTAGTTCACAGGGTACAACATTGTTTGAAAGAAAGGAAAAAGGAGAAATTTGAGAAGTTTATAGAAGATAAGTTTCGAAGATGAGGTGTCCTACGATCGGTTTGGATCTCACCCATACTCCTAATTTGGAGAGATCCTAACCCTCATCGTAACCTCCTCATCCATTCCTCTTCAATCATTAATGGAGACTTCTCTCATGAGGAAAGGATAATAGTTAATGGATAATAACTAGTAATGAATAATGGTTAATAGCTTTAGCTTCTGATTTGACACTAAGAGATTGTTAATAACTCTTTGGACTTGAGAGATTCAGTTTGTATCAAAGTAATCAGTTGACGGTGATGGAACTCATGGAATAAATGTGGGTATTGGAGCAATGAATCATTGGAAATAACCTCACAACACCAAGACATTCGTTGTAACTCTTCCACTATTATTAATGCAGTAACATTTTTTCTTTACTATAAATATTGTTCATTGCTATATGTCTTTATTACATTTATCCTTGGTCATTTGTATAGATTTGTCAGAGTATTATTTTTATGTTCATTGGTTATCTTGTTTCTTATAAAGTTTTTCATTCAAAATCCTATGAATCCAGCTAAGAGCTACAATTAGCAAGGAAAACCATCAGTAAAAAGGTATGAGTCCTTACTTATAGTATTTTGATTGTATGAATCTAAGGAAAGTAATATTTCCTATGTTTGTTTGTTCTATATTTGGGTTCCCAAGATATGGATATTGGTTTGTATTTGTATTAACTAATTGTTTCATCAAGAAACAGTATATCTAGAGATCATCAGTTCCAACCACAAGGAAAATTTACTCAAAAAAGGTCATTTTGGCATCATCTCCCAACTACATTCCATTCAATAAGTTGAGACACCCCCGTTACACCTCAACCTTCAAGCTATCATTTCACACCACCACACTATTTCACAAACCCCTGGGGCCTTCCTCCCTCCCCCGGTGACCATGATCATTCCATTCCTTTAATATTGTGCAATCTTCCTCCCAATGTTCATCCTTATCGTAATTCGTTTGCTGAAAAAAATGAAATTGATAAAATTGTCCACGAATTGTAAGAAGCAGGTGTTATTTTTCCTAGTACTAGCCCATATTCTTCCCTGATTATCATGTTCCTAAATAAGGAAGGAACTTGGTGTATGCGTCCTAATTGTTTTACCCTCAACAAGTTTACTATTAAGGAAAAATTCCCCATTTCCATCATAGATAACCTTCTAGATGAACTTAGTGGGGATCAATACTTTACCAAAATCGACCTCCATTCTGGCTACCACAAGATATGTATGAAAGAGGAAGACATCCCCAAGACATCATTTATCACTCAAGAGGGCCACTATGAGTTCTTAGTCATGCCCTTTGGTCTCTGTAATTCCACCTCCAGTTTTCAAAGTCTCATGAATCATGTCCTTAATCCTTTCCTCCATCACTTTCTGTTAGTTTTGTTTCATGATATTCTCATCTATAGTAAAACATGGCCATCCCATCTCACTCATGTAGATCAAGTTCTCCATCTCCTCTACAAGCAAAAAATTTTACTCAAATAGTCTAAATGTCCTTTTGGAGTCTCTAAAGTTGAGTACATGGGTCATATTGTTGGAAAGGATGGTGTAGGGGTGAATCCTAAGAAAATTGAAGATATGCAGAATTGGCCTCACCCTAAAACTCTTAAAAGTATGTGTGGTTTCCTAGGTTTAACGGGTTGTTATAGAAATTTTGTTCAAAATTGTTATCATTGAAATTTCGTCTGCAAATGGTTACAGGAATCCAGCATCTCCAAACAGCTATAAGTTCACCCATGGACCAAAAATGCACTTCCAAAAGGCCCAAAACTATACAATCAGCAATAAAATCAGCATGCGCTAAGACTACATAGGGAGCGCACACACATGTGTCATTCAGAAATGCAAGAAAAAGCACACATGTGCACGATGCGCGACTGTGGACGCAAAAAACCACGCATCCCTCAAAATGGAGCATTTATGATATTGGTCAGCCTCCCACCCACTTCTGGTTCAACTTCCAAGTCGATTTGACATCCAAATCTTGGTTGAATCCGGCTGGGTGGCTAGTCAAAGACCTAAGGGTGCCCTAAATGGACCCTTGTTCACACTAAAAGCTGGTTGAATAATGTCTCAAAGTTATGCTATAAAAGGAGGCCATGGGTGCACTATATTTTCAATGAATTCATTTGTATTGTTATGCTACTAGTATTCTCTTGGAGGATCCTCTTTCCTCATCAAGAGCATGTTAGCACCATTGTACTTAGCCATTCATATCACCTCTATATTGAATATGCTTTGGATTATGTTCACCATTTCATTCTAGTTCCTCATTTGTAAGAAGAGCTCAATATTTGGGGGTCCAAGAACACTCCCTTGGAGGAAGAGGGGACCCAAAGTCTCCCTTTCTCTTTGGTGTTTTCTTTCCACTAATACAATCCTTTCCATTGGWGGAATGAGTCTTGTTTGTTTCTTGTTCTTATGTCCTTATTCTCTATAGTTTAATCATTTTTATCATTCTTAGTTTAATTCTTTGCTTATCTTTTATGTTTTAMACTACTAACTGTTTCCTCTACTGTTGTATTGCCCAGCTGACCCAACTRGGCTTGTAAGCACCCCTATTTTTCTCATTTAGGTGACAAAAGAGGTGCAACATATTGGCGACTCCACTAGGGAAAGGTATCAATTTCCTACCCCATTTGGGTTATTTTAGTTATTCTTTTTGTTTCTTTAACTTGCAGGGATCATAACCGGCCCAGGCCGACCTGCAAAAAGCCAAGTTCAAAGCTAAGCAGAGAGAATTCCATCTGAAATTTTCTTCACGGCTATGTAACAAACAGTGCATGCATGTTTTAACCCACAGGCGCGTCTTCAGCGCACGTGCGCCAAAACCACTATATCGCTCAGCGCCTTCTACGCACCTGTGCCCATAAATCACTTCCAGTTCGCGCATTAGCGCTCAGAGCGCCTCTGTCTATTCTGAGGCCCACGCACCTGTGCATAAAAACACAAATTGTAAACTTTTTGTGATCCGTGGAAGGTCCATAGCCTTCTTAAAATTGATTCCATGCATATTGTAATCTGCACCACACTTACATTCCCTCTCCATACAAAGGGAGTAGTCAAAACGTAGGCACTTAGGGGGTTAAAAATCATTATTTTTCCTCTTTTTCTTTCATGTTGCCACATGGATGGCTTGTTTCGATTAAAGTTTAAGTTGGAATCATTCTGCATCACATATAAAACTTGCATTGGGACCAGAAATTGGATATCAATCGTTGAGTATGCTCTTCTCTCGTGCCCCAAAGCGATATTGAGAATCAGAAAGGGGTTGAAGGAAAATTTCATCTCCCTTAAGAAAGACAAAATCTTTAGGACAGGACAATATCCCCCTTGGGACTCCTCTTAGTTTATTTTTTCAAACACATCTTAAGATTATAACAGGCCCATACATGCCCACATGCTACAAAGATAGGATAGTGTTGAAATGTACTTTCTTAGATTAAATCACTAGGTAAGTTTAAAGGTTTTGTAACGGGCCCATACATGCCCACATGTCCACAATATAGGATAGTTTCAAAGCTTTCTTAGATTAAATCACATTAGGGAGTTAAAGGAATAGTAAGGACCAACATGCCCACATGCTAGTTTCCTAGTGACTTTAAAATTCTGCAAGGTTGTACCAATGAAATTTAGTTAATTAGGTAATCAAGACTTGTAAGGACCAAGCGAAGTCCATATGCAACAAGGTGACACCTAATTTATTAAAAATATTGGCACACTTTCACTTGATTCACACACAAAAGTCACTGCTCACTCACATAGTTTTCATCTTGAAATGTGGAGGTTGAAGTAAGTTTCCTCCAAAAGGATTCCCAAACACGCCACCCTTTTCTTGACGAAACTATCCACTCCCACTTAAGTTCAAAGAGATTGGCTCACACCCCCAATATCTCAAACAATCACACCTAAATTTTTTCTAAAAACTAACTAAGTTTTCCTCCACAGGAGGTGCCAAACGAAATTTCTTAGTCTAGGTAGGATTTTGAGGATAGGCATCCAAATAACTCCCCGTTATTTGGTTCTCGCATATTCAAACAATAAAATTTGTCAAATAGGGAACTTTAAATCCTCCAATTCAAGTGTTCCTAACACCATAAGGCAGGGAGATACCCATGAAGGGTTGAAGGCCGAGGTCTGATTGTTTTGTGCGTCCCCCCTTGAGGCAGCCACCTTGCTAGGGAATTTTTAAGGACCCATCCTTGCTAGGTACATACCACGGAGCACAACTGCACATCCACCCTTCAACACAAGTATGTGTCGTCTCCACCAAAGGAATGACAACTGAAGATACTCTCCCTCCCACCGAGGCCTCTTTCATCCCTAACGCCCCACTAGTCGCAGAACTCCTCCCTCAGGAATCTCCTAGAACTTCTTCAACTCTACCCATTCTTGATCTTCCCCTCCCCCAGGGCCATATCCTGGTTTGGGAAATAGTCCCCCAAGCCATTACCCAAATCCCTTTCTTTTACCCCACATCGGGTGTACAAGCTTTCCAAGTAGCCGCAATGCTCACCCTTCCTAACATGGTGTTGGAAATCCCAGTATGGTATCTACATCCACCTAAGATTGTCCCTCAACCATCCCTCCCTCCCCAAATAGAAGGAATCCCGATGCATATTCCCATACTCACCCCCACCATCCCACCTATTAGGGTCATATAATCATAGGTAACTCGATTCTTCAGCTGCTTTTTGGCGTTGCCCCCGTGATGAAGACATATGTCTTGTTGGTATCTCAGTTCTTTCCTTTTCCCCCTCTATCCATTTCGCCCAATCCTCCATCACCCTGTTGCATCCTTCATCCACCGTTACACCACTCACTCCCTTTGCCCATTTGTCCTGTTGGCTACTTCTCGCCCGCCTCCCCTCCATGACTAAACAAACTTAGTCTAAAAATAACAATAAGTTAATAATGTTAGAAATAAAATAAGTTAATTAGATTAATTAATAATTTTAGATTAATTAAAATATGTTAGACTAGTTAATAATCAATTGATTAATTAATAATTAATTTAGTTGTTAATAATTAGGTTAGTTGTCCCCGAGGTGTAGGACAGTCAGTGATGGAGTGTGTTGTTAAGCCACTCTGTGATGTTAAGGTCACCGGTTCAAAACCTGTGGGGACAAAAAATCCAACCATGTTAAGGGTTGGTGTGGCTCAGGCCGGGTGCGATCCTCGGGTGATTTTGACGGCTTAGATGCCCCTGAGTCGCGGTTTCTCAAGCCACAGGTTAATCACGTAGCCAACAGGTCCCGCACAAATTAACAAACAAAAAAAAATAATTAGGTTAGTTTGTTAGAATAAACATTAATAAATAATAATAATAAAAACAATATAATAATATTAACAATAAAACTTATAAAATAATAAACATATAAGTTAATATATATATTAAATAAAACATAATGCAAAAACAAACAAAATACAATATAATAAAAATATGCATTAAAAACGAAAACTAATAAACAAAAACAAAATAAAACAAAACATAAATACAAAAACAAAATAAAACGTAAATACAAAAATATATAAAAAAGAAAAACATTAAAACAAATTAAAATTTAATAAATAAAACAAAAAATCAAAAAACAAATAAATTAAAAACATAGAGTGCACCTTATGCACTTATCCCCAAATAAAACAAATCCACGGACATAAAAAATTCCAGACCCCCCCACGCTTTTCGAACTTTAATGGAGGGGAGGGGGGTCTGGAATAGTGGTATTGGGAGGGACACTTGTCACCTCCAGGTGATTTCGGACCCCCCCTCCCAATACCACTTACCACCTCAGGGGGGGTCTAGAATACCACTTACCTCTCCAAAACCGCCCTCCCCCTTTTTCACAAAACCGTTGTTTTTCCAGTTTTGAAACCTCATCTTGCGAAGAGGATTCTGGGAAAACGAAGATGGAACTTAACAAACAAAAAGAGGTTTTTGTTCATAATGGGCTGAAGAACATAAACCTCTCCTAGGTTTTTCAAAGGTGCCACCAGTTGGGAGAATCAAGGTTGTATTTCATCCTCATTTTTTGGATTTCTGTTTTTTTCTGTTACAGTCTCGATTTTGCGGGAGCTATTTCGGCAAGGTGGAATCGAAATTTGAGAAACTGAAGGACATTTTTTATCCATACAAGCTAATATAAAATAAACTCCTTCGATTTTTTCACCGGTGTCACTGATTGGGAGAAATCAATGATTGAGCGTACCCCTATTTTCAGCAAATTTGACCAAATTTGCAGTTCTAGATTTTTGGGGATTTGTGGCTATTTTTTGCTGAGGCGGTTAAAACTGACTTACAAAACTTGTTGGGGGATCTCTCATATTTATTCAAATGATTTTAATATAAAATGGGTTGATCAATCATGGGACCATGATTGAGTTTTTGTAAAATATCTCACTGATCTTTCTGTGTTTTCATCAATTCAATAATACAGTCATAACAGCTACAGGATTCATGTGTCATTTTTGGTGGTGATGTTTTCCTCATTCACTGTAATTTGTTTCCATTGTATTTCTCAAGTTATTCATACTCTGAATTATTCAAATAAGTTTGAAAAACATAATTTGTTGAGACATACACTCTGTTTCTGGCTTTGACATAATTGTCAATGTTTTCTCCTCAAAGGTTAATTTCAGGATTCTTGATTTCCCTGTCATTGTCTGGTCCTCTCGTCTTGCTCCTCTAAATCCAAAATCAAATTCAAAGAATCCACCAAGAGTGCCTACCTTTCCCTGTAAGGTTGTCTGTAGAACTTATTTTTGATTGAGATTTAGATTGCGACTCCATTGCCCATGGTTCCTTTTCTCTTCCCCTACCAATTCAAAATCCAAAACTCTGAACCCATTAACTAGCCTAATATATATTCAAACAAAGCTATATCACACAGAGAGATCCCTCTCTGATTCTTGGAGGGATGGATCCAAGACTCAAAGTGGTTTTGGTGTTGCCTCTGTGACTGCCTCCGCAGCCTTGGGCAAATTACAGAGTGTTAACAGAATGGCGACTCCACTGGGGACTTTCTCCAATAGTGTACTTCAAGTTCCAGATCTGATCACTGATGGTGGACAGTGATCAGACACAAGAAGGCTGAAATCTTTTAGCTGGCAACTCCAATAAGATCTAGAGAGTGTCGAATCAAAGACTCCACTGGAGGAAGAACCTAAAGCATGGCCAAGTAGCCTAGAAAGACCAAGTACTCAAGCTCAAATTGCATTCAAGACATCTTTGGTTTTATCTGCAATTATGTTTTGTCTTATTCTAAGCCTGATCAAAAGTATATTGTTGAAGATTACATTGATCATCTACAAACTAATGAGCCTCAAGAGATCATATCCCCGATTGTATATTATGTACATACTCATACACCTATGCACATCCAAGATGCACCTGTAGAAGTCCTAGTGAGACATAAGCCTCCTTCTTTATATTCTACTCTTGCTAAATCTCCAGATGGTTGTAAGCCTCTTTCTTCACCTTGGTACCTATCAAAATCCCAGACAGATACAAACCCCTATATTTGTCTCCTATCCTCCATGACCTCCCTGCAAATTACACCAATAATCTGCCCAGGTTTGATGGAGAGGATGCCAATATTACTACTGAAAAACACATCCAGAGGCTTGAAGATTTCCTCGACCTTTATGAGGTTAAATATGATGATGTATATATAAGGATGTTTTCCCTGTCTTTGCAAGGTAAAGTTAAGAACTAGTTTAAAAATATCCCATTTGTAAGCATTAACAATTTCCATCAGTTTTTGCAAGTTTTCCTAGATCGGTGGGTGATCATGAGAAATTTCTTTCTCATCCTAGAAGAATATGACCATTTGAAAAGAAAGTCAGGTGAAACAATACATTAATTTTCAACAAGGTTAAATAAGATATATCATGCAATGCCTGCTGATATAAGACCACCCCCAAGATCAGAACACTTGCATTTCCCAAATGCCTTCGATCATGAGATGGCATTCCAATTAAGAGAAAGGAACACTGCAAGCCTTGAAGAAATGAAAAACATTGTAGTTGATGTAGAGGCAAACTTGTTGATCAAAAGGTCAAAAGGTAAAGAACAAAGAAAAGGAACAGTTGAAGTCATCAGAAGCTAAACTGGACGTTTTGGCCAGTGCCATGGAAGAGATGATGCAGAGGATCAACATGAAATATGAGCTTGTTGTCCAAAGACATCATGTTCCATTGATTTCAGAGAAATAAAAGGTCATTGTTCCCAAACATTTTGCTGCTCATCCTTGGTACCATGGTTTGGATAATGATTATTTCATGTATTCAATTCACAACACAGTCAAAGATGAAGTTCCATCTCAACTTACAGAGGAACAACCAACTAATATCATGTGCATGTTGGATGAAATTTCTTACTTGGATAATCTACCCAAGTGCTATCAGTATGATGATGATCATGAGGCTGAAATAGATGTGGACTATTCAAAGAAATCAGCAGCATGTCGTTGGCAGGAAGAAGATCAGTTACAAATCAGATATGACAATCATCCTTTGCACAACAATCATGATAGCGATGAGGAAAATGTAGAAAATCTCAGAGTAAGTGGAAACACTTCGCCCTTATGTTTCTCATCTTTTCAATTTCTGAAAAGAAACTCTAGGCCAGTTGTAAATAGTGAAGACAGAAAATTCTCTGATCAACCAGTTGAAGATTCCATAGTTGATATGGAAGTTGATCCAGAAGTGAAACCCTTGACCCTTTTTGAAGGTCAAACCTCAGATGAAATCATGAAGCCCGAAACAAGTGATGAGTTGATCCATCTTGATTCATGGTCCCTGTGCTTCAATTCATTTCAAATTTTGAGGGGGAATCTTGGTCAGATTCTAGTTGAAAGTCACAGTGTAAGCCATAAAGTACCAATAGAGCCAATGGCACCCTTATCTAAATCATTTTATTACCCTGTAGCTGATGTGTGGGATGACTTGTGTCGTCAAAGCCATTTTCCATCATCCAGTTATAGGCTGAAAGGATGTTATGATATTAACATGATCAGGCAGTCAACTATAGGGACATGTTCAACAAAAGTATCATTTCAGAACCCACCAGAACATTTGCAGCCATGTCAAGAAGTGCATGAGGATGCAAAGAGCATAACTACGATATCAAATCATGAAGTTGAGTTGGTTAAATTTGAATATCTAGTAATTGGTCAAGTCTATCTTGATCCAATGGCTATTTATATGGAGAAATTGTTCATCACAGAGCCACAATGCATTCTTGGTATTTCTGTTATCTGTCATGTTTATCAAGCTCCTTGTAATGAAGATCAGGATGAAAAGMATTTCATGATGCCTACGCAAGTTCTATTTCTGATATTGATTAAAAATATTGAAAGAGTAGAGCTAGTATAAAAGTTGCTTGACTAGTTGCACCGGCATTATTGTATCATTTAAAACAACAAAATTGTCAGCAGTATAGGGTAGGTAGGAGAGCATGAATAAGCTCAACATTCTAAGCATCTCTTTTTCAGCAGTGTTCATTTTGATTTGGTTTTCAGTTACAAGATCAAAACAGGTACAGGTTGCAGAATAAGATTTTGGGATTGGCCCAATGAATAAAGCACCAGTCTGCATATTCAGAGTTCAGTGGTTCTTGACACATCCCGAAAGAGCTGCCATCCCCAGGTGGAGCCTATGTTAGGGTCCTATAATCATAGGTAACTCGATTCTTCAGCTGTTTTTTGGCGTTGCCCCCATGATGAAGACATTTGTCTTGCTGGTCTCTTGGTTTTTTCCTTTTTCCCCTCCATCCATTTCACCCGATCCTCCATCACCCTACTACATCCTTCATCCACCATTGCGCCACTCACTCCCTTTGCCCATTTGTCCCATTGGCTACTTCTCGTTCACCTCCCCTCCATGAATAAACAAACTTAGGCTAAAAAGAAAAATAAGTTAATAATGTTAGCAATAAAATAAGTTAATTAGATTAATTAATAATTTTAGATTAATTAAAATATGCTAGACTAGTTAATAATCAATTAATTAATTAATAATTAAGTTAGTTGTTAATAATTAGGTTAGTTTGGATACATGGGCATATTGTGTCGTTGGAAATCTCGACGGGATGGAATGAAGAGAGGCGAAAAGCCAAAGCAACTAGGGCCCAAACCCTAGCCGCCCCCGATCTGGAGTTTTGTTTGCAGGAGCTCGGATTTTTGTTTGCAGGAGCTCGGATCCGTCAGAAGCAGCCGACCAGCGCGCCCCTCCCACGATTTGCACGCCAGCACGTCCCTCACGCGATTTGTA
>JZKD02S0550780.1:647056-668166 GCA_000966675.3 Picea glauca
TTCACAAGAAGGTTGGCAGCACTGTTAGAGGTCACCAACCTTCTTCAGATATGTAACTTTCTGATTCAGGTCTGCCTGAAAGATGATTAATGCAACATAACCGTTCTAGTTAAAAAAAAAAACAATTAGGTTAGTTTGTTAGAATAAACATTAGTAAAAAATAATAATAATAACAATATAATAATATTAACAATAAAACTTATAAAATAATAAACATATAAGTTAATATATATATTAAATAAAACATAATGCAAAAACAAACAAAATACAATATAATAAAAACATGCATTAAAAACGAAAACTAATAAACAAAAACAAAATAAAACAAAATGTAAATACAAAAACAAAATAAAACAAAAAATTGAAAAACAAATAAATTAAAAACATAGAGCACACCTTATGCACTTATCCCCAAATAAAACAAATTCACGGACATAAAAATTCCAGACCCCCCCCGGTGCTTTACAAACTTTAACGGAGGGGGGGGGGGGTCCGGAATAGTGGTATTGGGAGGGACACTTGTCACCTCCAGGTGATTTCGGACCCCCCCCTCCCAATACCACTTACCACCTTAGGGGAGTTCTGGAATACCACTTACCTCTCCAAAACCGCCCTCCCCCATTTTCACAAAATCGTTGTTTTTCCAGTTTTGACACCTCGTCTTGCGAAGCGGATTCTGGGAAAACAAAGATGAAATTTAAAAAACCAAGAGTTTTTGTTCATAACGGGCTGAAGAAAAAAAATATCTCCCAGGTTTTTCAAAGATGCCACAAGTTGGGAGAATCGAGGCTATCTTTCAGCCTCATGTTTTGGATTTTTGTTTTTTTCTGTTACAGTCCCGATTTTGCAGGAGATGTTTCGGCGAGGTGGAATCGAAATTTGAGAAACTGAAGGAGGTTTTTTATCCAGACAAGTTAATATATAATAACCTCCTTCGGTTGTTTCACAGGTGTCACTGATTGGGAGAAATCAATGATTGAGCGTACCCCTATTTTCAGCAAATTCGGCCAAATTTGCAGTTCCGGACTTTTGGGGATTTGTGGCTATTTTTGGCTGAGGCAGTTAAAACCGACTTACACAACTTGTTGGGGGATCTCTCCTATTTATTAAGATTATTTTAATGTAAAATTGGTTGATCAATCAGGGGACCATGATTGAGTTTTTGTAAAACAACTCACTGAGCTTTCTGTATTTTCATCAATTCAATAATACAGTCACAACATCTACAGGATTCATGTGTCATTTTTGGTGGTGATGTTTTCATCATTCACTGTAATTTGTTTCCATTGTATTTCTTAAGTTATTCATACTCTGAATTATGCAAAGAAGTTTGAAGAACATAATTTGTTGAGACATACACTCTGTTTCTGGCTTTAAAATAATTGTCAATGTTTTCTCCTCAAAGGTTAATTTCAGGATTCTTGATTGCCCTGTCATTGCCTGGTCCTCTCATCTTTCTCCTCTATATCCAAAATGAAATTCAAAGAATCCACCAAGAGTGCCTGCCTTGCCCTGTAAGGCTATCTGTAGAACTTGTTTTTGATTGAGCTTCAGATTGTGACTCCATTGCCCATGGTTCCTTTTCTCTGCCCCTACCGATTCAAAATCCAAAATCTGAACCCATTAACTAGCCTAATATCTATTCAAACAAAGCTATATCACACAGAGACATCCCTCTCTAAGTCTTGGAGGGCTAGATCCAAGACTCGAAGTGGTTTTGATGTTGCCTCTATGACTGCCTCCACAGCCTTGGGCAAATTACAGAGTGCTAACACCACCCACACTCCCACTCACTATCACCCCTACTACAGTTGGGGGCATACTGAAAAATAAGGATCCCACCACTCCACTTCCCCCACGTGTCCAACCTCCTTGTGCGATATGCGAGAAATATAGACACCCCACCAATAAGTGCCCATATCTCCTCGAGTTACGTAATCTCATTCAACTCCCTCGAGCACCACCACTGCTTGTCACTTCCTCCATTACTGCCTCTATCTCCCAGAACACAAGTAGCAAAGGACTGTGAACCAAATTCGCATGAACCATCTGTTCATAATATGGCCATTATACACACCATTGTCCAGCAGTACCTCAGTTCTGATAGACACTAACAGTCGTACGCCAGATCTTTCAGCAAGAACCCACCCCAACACATGTCACTGACATCCATTATGTCATGACCTCAGTCAAAAAATGTGTGAGATGTCCTTTCTCTCTATGTGAATCATTTGATCATGTCACATACCAATGTCCTATGATCATTGAATACAAGCATTGCCAAGTGACCCTCGTTCAACATTCTACACCCCCCTCGGTGGAATTAGTGATCACCCCCAGTCCATCACCTAAAGTTATTCATACCCTTTCTCCTGAGCCTAAGGAAATTCCTAACCCTCCATGGTTCTTGGATGATTTGTATGAGGATTTACCCCCAAATCCCCCCAATTCTCCAATTCATTTCCCCGCGGAAATTCTACACCCAACTACCATTTTCAACCCACAATATCTCTATATTTGGTTTATGTCGAGTGAAACATCACAACCTCCTTACGATACCCCCTCTACATCATCACCACCAGACAACAACCACATAGTGACAGCCACTCAAGTTACTCCTTTCAATCCCCTATATTCTCGACAGTATCACTGCGATGAAGACATCCTTAAGGAGTTAACTAAACCCGATTGCCCATGGGACATGCTCCACCACAGAGCACTTTTTTCTTCATAGGCAGCCATCGGGCCTCCCAACCAAAACCCCATATACACAGTCGAAACCAAATATTTTCTCCCGCCAGGGCATATATATTGGTTCAAAAACCCTATCCCTACCCCCAACGCTTTTGAAGAAGGAAATATGGCCAATATTTCCCCCACCATCAAAATCGACATTTCCATCAAATATGGAGTCATAGAGGAAATCACCATTGGTGATGCATGCTCTCCTGAAGAAATCACCACCTACAAATCTCTCTTACATGAATACTGGAACATCTTTGCCTGGTCATACATAGAGATTCTTGGCCTTGATCCCTCTATTGTCGAATATCGTATCGACACCTAGCCTAATATCACACCTGTCCATCAAAAACAATGTCCTCTACACTCATCCAAAGCAGCGGCCATCAAGGTCGAAATTGAAAAATTACGTGTTGCAGGGTTCATATACCCCATCGCATATATGTCATGGGTCTCCAACCCCATCCCTGACAAAAACAAATAGGACACTATCTGCGTCTGTACAGACTTCCACAATCTCAATCATGCCTGTCCCAAAGACAACTTTCCAACACCCTTTATCGACCAAATTATCAATGATTGCGCCAGTCACGAGGCGTTGTCTTTCATGGATGGTTTCTCGGGCTACAACCAAATTCAAATCTACCAAGACAATCAATACAAAACCACATTTACTACCCCCTGGGGAACTTTTTCATATCGTGTCATGCCTTTCGGCCTCAAGAATGTAGGAGCCACTTTTCAACATGCCATGACATACATTTTCCATGATCTCTCTCAAATCATTCTCACCTACTTGGACGATCTCACTGCTCGCTCCAAAAAATGCACTCATCATATTAATGATTTACGAATCATCTTCCAACGATGTTGTCAGTACAACATCCTCTTGAATCCCCTCAAGTGTGTGTTATGTGTCACTATTGGTCGCCTCCTTGGGTTTATCGTTTCCCAACGTGGCATTATAGTTGACCCCCTCAAGGTCCAAGCCACCACGGAAATTTCCCCACCACGGAATTTATGCCAATTGCAGAGCCTACAAGGAAAAGCTAACTTTTTATGCCGCTTTGTCCCCAATTATGCCACTCAGGCACATGGTTTCCTTCGCCTCTTACATCATGATATCCCATCCCAATGGGACGACCATACCCAAAACCCTTTTGATGATCTCAAAGCGGCCCTCTCCAATGCCCCGTTAATTAGTCCACCTGACTATAACCGCGACTACATCCTCTATATCTTGGCCTCAGCTGTCTCAGTAGAAGGAGTTTTCATCCAACTAGGGGATGATGATCATGAGCATGTCATTTACTACATTAGTAAAAATATTTTAGGGACACCCCTGAAATACAACCACGAAGAAAAACTGGCTCTTGTAGTTTTCCTCGCAGTCCATAAATTGCACCATTACATCTTGCTTCGAACTACCAAAGTCATTGCAGATTCCAACCCAATGCACTACTTCCTCAACCGCCAGAAAATTAATGGTAAATTTTCCTGATGGATCGTCATCCTTCAGGAGTACAACCTCGAATTCTCAACACCCAAGAGCAAGAAATCCCGTGTCCTCGCCAAACTCATTACAGCATTTCCATCCGATACTACTAGTACCCCCGTCAATAAGGAATTCCCCGATGAACATCTCTTTTACATCCCCTTGAATGACCCTTGGTATGACGATCTTCTCGTCTACCTCCGAACGCAAAAATTCGGAAGCCACCTCTCCCGAGACGATCATCAACGTATTTGTCACTAGGCTCCCTGCTACCTCCTTATTAGTGATATCTTATATTGGCGTGGGGTCGACACTGTACTCCATCGATGTTTGACTATCGATGAGGTATATCGAGTCTTGAACGGATGCCATAGTGGCACTTGCGGGGGCCACCTCTCAAGAATGTCCACCACTCAAAAAATCATTCGCATCAGTTATTTTTGGCCTACATTGTTTCACGATTGCATCCATGCTGTGAAGCGATGTGACAAATGTCATCTTTATGCCAACAAAGCATGAGCACCACCTGCTCTTCTACACCCATTCATTAAGGCCGACCCCTTTTGCAAATGGAGCATAGATTTCATGACTTGCAATCCTCCATCCAGCAATGGACACAAATACATCTTCGTTGCAGTCAACTACTTCACTAAGTGGGTCGAAGCCATGCCTTCCTTCAACAACACCGGTGACACTACAACATGTTTTTTCTTTAACCACGTCATCTCCCTCTTTGGGGTACCACTCCAACTAGTATCTGACAACAGGAAACACTTCGAGAATGACATTTTCTTCAAACTCTCATCCAGGTTAGGCTTCTCCCATGAGTTTTCCTCCCCATACTATCCTTAGTCCAATGGACAGGTCGAAGCAGTCAACAAGGTCCTCAAAACCATGTTGCAGCGCACGGTTAACAAACATAAGACCAATTGGCACCATATGTTATTTTCTATGTTCTGCACTTATCGCACGGTAGTGAAAACTGCCACTAGTTTCACACCATTTCATCTAGTCCACGGGGTCGAGGCCACTCTTCCCATCGAGTGTGAAATTCCCACCTTACGCACCATTATTGAGCTATTACCCTACAGTGCACCAATGGAGCAGCATTTTCTAAACTTATATTCCCTAGATGAAGATCATCACTCTTCATTACAAAACAATGAGGCAACCAAAAAATGGTCAAAAGCCACTTTTTATCGCCATGTCAACCTTCTCTCATTCAATAAAGGCGACCTCATCCTTTCTTATGATATCGCTCACGATACCCTTGGCCATGGAAAATTTGAATCTCTATGGCATGGACCTTACATCATCCAACATTTCCTCACTAAAGGTGCATACATTCTTGCCTCTCCCGAAGGCCACCCTCTCAAAGAACCCATCAACGGGTTGTACTTAAAGAAATTTTACACCTGAGCGTAGCCATACTACACTAGGATTTTTCTTTTTGTATGTTTTTTGTAGATATTTTAATATTATTTCTCCCATACCTAACGTCTAATCTACCATTTATGTTATTGAAATATTCCTCCTCCATTGGCCTACTACATCGGTTACGCCGACGGAGCTAGCCGTTGGACACAAAATCTCACTTCGGTCTCTTGGGCCCTCTATTCACCCTCACATGAACTGCTCCACTCCAGCGACATATGTTTGGGCTCAGCAATCAACAACCAAGAAGAATACACCTCCATCATTGGTCTCCTCTCTGAGGCTAGCCACCATCGCATTTGTAACCTTAGCATCTTATTACATTCCCAACTTGTCGTCCTCTAGCTCAACAATGTGTATCGTGTCCGCGATCCTTGCCTCTTTCGAAAATACCTGCAAGTTAGAATTTTATCTCGACATTTTGATTCCATTACATTTACACATATTCCAAGAAAAATTAATCAAATAGCAGATAACATGGCTCACCTGGTGTTAGATTGGCATTTATCACACCAAGTTACCAGTACACATACATCAAACATCAATAATCTGTCACAGCATATAAATTACACATCATCATTAAAAAACACTAAAAACCATCAACACGTGAGAACACCAAAAAGATTCCAAAATGTATATCCATTTATATATATCGGTCAATGTCTCATCAGTGTTAATACACCATCCGTAGGTAGGTGAACCACCTTACCCCTATAAATACAAAAATGGTGCCACCTCACCACATACAAAATGGCCTCACCAACCTATATTGGTACAAAAAATACATAAATATAAAGGCACTCATGGCGCCTCTAGAGCTCCTCCACCTGGACCTCTCTCTGGAGGAGGGGCCCCACCAACTAGGGTTCCCTTGAGTCCTGGAGGAATTCTCCCAGTCATCGTCGCCCCTGCTACAACCGCTCTCTGAACCACGATCCTCCATGGCACCGAAACACCCACACACTGTTCCAGGACTCCATCATCCAGGATCCGTGACCACATTACCTTAGGCACTCCCTATAGTACCACCTCTAAGCAGTGGAGAGTATCCTCAAACTCTCCCCTGGCCTCTACCAGAGGAGCATGCGATGGCCCTGCACCGGGGTCATCAAAACGACATCGCCTGGCCACTCTGTCATCATTAGTGGGCCTTGCCCCTGCATCAGCATGCCATCATCGCTCTCCTTCTCACGTCTCTCCCCACAGAGGTCTCACTGGCCCCGGACGAGATGGTGCCCTAACCAACTCAACCTCATGCCTGCGCGGTCCCACATCTGCACATACAACAAACAAATGGTAGCATCAACATTCATCTATACATAAAACACATGATATACTATCTAAAATTCAAATCATCAACAATCACATCATACCTCTACAGTCGAACACCTTTCCTAGAGGTAACACCATCTTTGGATCACCTCAGAAGTCCACCCCATAATACAAATACTACAGTATAATCTACGGCATCTGTCACCACACCTGTGTAGCCTCAGCCGTGAAGTAATGTCCACCCTCCCCACCACCATGATGGACCAGGATCGTCAACCACTGCCTCAGTCACATCTCTTGCACACCAAGTGTGCCCAACAACACTCTTGGGCGCAACATCGACACCCTCTCCAAAAACCATGCAACCAATATAGACCCAAAGGAAAACTCCCCCGAGTCAGCAGTACGACACCTATCTAGCTGCTCTACCATCTTGGCATGGAGCATCAATCCCCAGGAAAAATTCTCACCGGCTAGTGCCCTCTCCATAATCCTCAGCTGGCCTCCATTGATCCATTGAGTTGTAAGAGACCCATAAATTCTCACAACCATCGCTGCCACACAATGATGAACAAGGGCATCCATCGCCCCAATACTCACCATGGAGCCTGACATGAATTTCTCGCTTGTATAGTACCTCTGGCCTAAGATAGCCCACTTCCCATCCCCAGGTACTACGGGCTCCGCTAGTAAGGTACTCCCTCGAAAAGGGAGCCCGATCATAAAATACATATCCTCTACTGCAGTGAAGGCCAACTGCTCACCCCACACCATAAAGTAATGCAAATCTAGACTCCACATATGAATCAAGAATTGCAAGAGGTACTCCTGGGCTCGTATCAGGGGGCACTCAAAGAACTTCAGCAGCCCACAAGCTGCCAAAGTATCACGGACCACTGGCTCCTCATTGGTCACTACCTCCCTAAGGAGTGAACAATCTCTCTCTCTCCATTGAACCAACATCATCAAAATGATCACCTGCATCCATATACACAACACTTGATCAGCAATCATAACCCTTCAGCTTTGCCTCACAGTCGCAGTTGTTTTTCCCATAGGCATGCACAGATGCGTGCATGTTCAACCCCCAGTCGTTCACTCATGCATGACTATTGGCCATACAGAGGCGCATTTATGTGCCCCTGTCACACATACAGGCACACATCATAGTGCGCATGTTCGCTACACAATTGTGCACACATGCGCATCTATTAGGGGCACAGACACACATGCATGCACTGTTGTGACTTGCACAGGCGCGCATGCCATGCATGCATGTTTTCCCCATTAGGGCGCCCTCGTACGTGGATGACCGAATTATAGGAGCTCACCCATGCGCACACATTTCTCGATCGCCCGTGCACTAGGTGGCCCACACCCGCAAAACCTCCTATACAACCCTCGATACAGGCCCTGCCCAAAAATGGAAGCCCTAACTCTATGCAGGAGGATCTGATCACTAACCTAAATCTCGTTGGTACTGAGTCGGATACCTCGATCTCCCAGAATCTCCAAATCTTCTCTTAAATCACTCGTCCACTCAATACGACAACAGGTACAAATGAGGTGGCATTGTGGGCCCTACATCTATATATAGTCCATTTTCCCATCTTCCAGACTCAATTTCGGGCGCTCCGGGCATTCTTTTTTTGATCCGTCTTCAGCCAAGGGATCAGGACCCCGTCACCTACACCATGCCATCCCCCAGGCCACTTTCCATTCTCAGCCCCCGGGGGGCATTTTTCTCATATCATGCCCAGGTACGCATGCTTACATTATTGAATAATTGACATATGATATTTCTCTTCAAATATTGTTGACGTCAGGTATTCAGTTATCATGTGTGAAGGTACCTGATCACTACACCTCAACAATATCCTTTCAGGTATAATATCGACACTGGCATGTAGTCATTCCATCTAAATATCACAATGCATCTCCCAGTCACACCCTCCGATCTTTACCTCTAGGATCCCCATATCTGGCTCTGCAGTACCATTACCTACACTACATTCTGGTACTGTCACCCAGTAGCACTCTCCCCCCCATGAGTTGTCCCAATCATAGTTCCCCTTGGCACTTTGACACTCATGATTTTTTCACCCTTTATGGATGGGAGTCCCGATAGTCTTACGCATCGCTGAGAATCAGCCACATACTCCTCCTAATTTTTGTTATCTTGCCCAATGGACTCCCTAGTTACTTCATCATGGTTCTGATTTGGCTGCACCTCTGTAGTATCATTAACCATCCATTTCATCCACCGTCAGTTTTCCCATCTGCATATTTCCCTCCATACATTTCCCTAATACAGTAACCCACCTATGGGGCCCCCACCCTCCATTTTATGTTCCACGCAACTTGCTCCACCATCAGGCCAAGCCATCTTACACTGGGGCACCCATTTCTATATCTGCACAGTTATCCCAACTTATTTTTTTATTCTTTTGGTAGTTGCACAAACCCTCTTTTCCCGCATTTACCTGGTTTTTTGTTGTCTCCTTTGGCGACCTTCATTTTTCCCGGAAATGAAACCCTTTTTGCCCTTGGTTGGGGCATTTTTTTCACTTCCTGACATCAATGACATTATCCATAAACCCCAAGTATGCTACAACCCATACCCCTTTCGATCTTTGTGTTTAACCATTTTTTCACGCCTCTGGAACAATTTACCCTCATCTTGTTGTCCCCCTAACACTAGATTCAGTTTCACGGTTGCTGCCACTTTACATCTCTCCCCAACCAAAGGCAGTATTGAGTCTAACTACTCCTAGAATTCATCCATGTTACTCATCAGTTCCTGATTTTGTCCGAGTTGATTTCATGAATCCCTCTGCTTCGTGAAGTCGCATCTCCCTTTTTGACGACATCAACATAGTTTCCAATAGGGCGACAATATCTTGACTCTCATTACCTTTACAATGAGGAGTCTCAGACGACACAACGAGAACCATCATTGCTCTCTGATGTCGTTGACCCCCACCACATTCAACTTCAACACTTTCTCATGTTGCAGTGGGTCTTACTTTGTGACTCATGTAGTTTTTTTTATATTTGCCAAAGACCTCTAAAAAATGTTAGGCCATCAATGTATGTGAATACTTGACACTTATTATAGGTGTCATCGCCTCTTTTCAGATTTTATTCACCATCAGAATCATCCTCTGCTATTATCAACATGCCCCTGAAGGCGCTGCAGTCATCTACACCGACACATAGCTTCAGTAACTGTATTACACATTTTTGAGTTACATGACATGAGCATGGGGTATGCCAGCCTCGTTTGTACACCGTTTTATTTTTTATGCCTTGCGAAAGGTTTGGGTCCTACAGGTTCCCCTCTCCCTCCAATGTATCTCTCTTGACACTCTCCTCATTTCTCTTTCTTACAATGATACTCTCAATAGAATAAACATTGATATATTTTCGGCTATACGTATTCTCCTAACCTCATCCATCAGGGGGCATCAGTTATCACTAAAATTTCGTCCGCAAATGGTTACAGGAATCCAACATATCCAAACAGCTATTAATTCACTCATGGACCAAAAATACACTTCCAAAAGGCCAAAAACTATACAATCAGTAATAAAATCAGCATGTGCTAAGACTACATAGGGAGCGCACGCACATGCACCATTCAGAAACGCAGGAAAAAGTGCACATGCGCACGATGCATGATCGTGGACGCAGAAAACCGTGCATCCCTCAAAACGACGCATTTATGATATTGGTTGGCCTCCCACCCACTTCTAGTTCAACTTCCAATTCGATTTGACATCCAAGTCTTGACTAAATCCGGCTAGGTGGTTGGTCAAAGACCTAAGGGTGCCTGAAATGGCCCCTTGTTCACACTAAAAGTTGGTTGAATAATGCCTCAAAGTTATTCTATAAAAGGAGGCCATGGGTGCACTACATTTTCAAGGAATTCATTTGTATTGTTATGTTGTTGGTATTCTCTTGGAGGATCCTCTTTCCTCATCAAGAGCATGTTAGCATAATTTCACTTAGCCATTCATATCACCTCTATATTGAATGTGCTTTAGATTCTCTTCACCATTTCATTCTAGTTCCTCATTTGTAAGAATAGCTCAATATTTGGGGGTCCAAGAGCCCTCCCTTGGAGGAAGAGGGGACCCAAAGTCTCCCTTTCTCTTTGGTGTTTTCTTTCCACTAATACAATCCTTTCCATTGGTGGCATGAGTCTTGTTTGTTTCTTGTTCTTATGTCCTTATGCTCTATAGTTTGATCGTTTTTATCATTCTTAGTTCAATTATTTGCTTATCTTTTATGTTTTACACTTCTAACTCTTTCCTCTACTGTTGTCTTGCCTAGCTGACCCAACTGGGATTGTAAGCACCCCTATTTTTCTCATTTAGGTGACAAAAGAGGTGCAACAGATTGGCGACTCCACTGGTGAAAGGTATCAATTTCTTACCCCATTTGGTTTATTTTAGTTCTTCTTTTTGTTTCTTTAACTTGCAGGGATCATAACCAGCCCAGGTCGACCTGCAAAAAGCCAAGTTCAAAGCTAAGCAGAGAGAATTTCATCCAAAATTTTCTTCACGGTCGTGTAACAGACATTGCGTGCATGTTTTAACCTACAGGCGCGTCTTCAGCGCACGTGTGCCAAAACCACTATATCGCTCAGCGCCTTCTGTGCACCTACGCCCATAAATTGCTTTTAGTTCGTGCATTGGCACTCAGAGCGCCTCTGTCTATTCTGAGGCCCGCGCACCTATGTAGAAAAACACACATTGTAAGCTTTTTGTGATCTGTGGAAGGTCCATAGCCTTATTAAAATTGACTCCATGCATATTGTAATCTGCACCACACTTACATTCCCTCTCCATACAAAGGGAATAGTCAAAACGTAGGCACTTAGGGGGTTAAAAATCATTATTTTTTCTCTTTTTCTTTCATTTTGCCACATGGATGGCTTGCTTCGATTAAAGTTTAAGTTGGAATCATTTTGCATCACATATAAAACTTGCATTCGGACCGGAAATTGGATATCAATCATTGAGTATGCTCTTCTCTCATGCCCCAAAGTGATCTTGAGAATCAGAAAGGGGTTGAAGGAAAATTTCATCTCCCTTAAAAAAGACAGAATCTTTAGGAGAGGACAACAACCCCCTCGGGACTCCTCTTAGTTTAGTTTTTCAAACACATCTTAATATTGTAATGGGCCCATACATGCCCATATGCTACAAAGATAGGATAGTTCTGAAATTTACTTTCTTAGATTAAATCATTAGGGAATTTTAAAGGTTTTGTAACAGGCCCATACATTCCCACATGTCCACGATCTAGGATAGTTTCAAATATTTCTTAGATTAAATCACATTAGGGAGTTAAAGGAATAGTAAGGACCCACATGTCCACATGCTAGTTTCCTAGGGACTTTAAAATTCCGCAAGGTTGTACCAATGACATTTAGTTAATTAGGTAATCAAGACTTGTAAGGACCAAGCAAAGTCCATGTGCAGCAAGGTAACACCTAATTTATTAAAAATATTGGCACACTTTCACTTGATTCACACACAAAATTCACTACTCACTCACATAGTTTTCATCTCGAAACGTGGAGGTTGAAGTAAGTTTCCTCCAAAAGGATTCTCAAACACCCCACCCTTTTCTTGACAAAACTATCCACTCCCACTTAACTTCAATGAGATTGTCTCACACCCCCAATCTCTCAAACAACCACACCTAAAAATTTTCTAAAAACTCACTAAGTTTTCCTCCACAGGAGGTGCCAAAAGAAATTTCTTAGTCTAGGTAGGATTTTGGGGATAGGCATCCAAATAACTCCCTGTTATCTGGTTCTCACATATTCAAACAATAGAAGTTGTCAAATAGGGAACTTTAAATCCTCCAAGTCAAGTGTTCTTAATACCATAAGGTAGGGAGATATTGGGCTTGTAAGCACCCCTATTTTGCTCATTTAGGTGACAAAAGAGGTGCAACAAAAATTATGAAAAAAAAATTTCCCCCCTAATAGCTCTCTTTAAAAAGAATGCCTTCAATTGGACTCTAGCAACAAATGAATCCTTCCAAGCCTTGAAGGAAGCTATGTGCACTACTACTGTACTGGCCCTACTTGATTTCACCAAGACCCTTGTTCTGCAATGTGATG
The DNA here is from genome assembly GCA_000966675.3 of Picea glauca. Classification (NCBI taxonomy): domain Eukaryota; kingdom Viridiplantae; phylum Streptophyta; class Pinopsida; order Pinales; family Pinaceae; genus Picea; species Picea glauca. The sequence continues at coordinate 660,139 of JZKD02S0550780.1, forward strand.
CATCAAGGAGAGGAATCGAGGTAGTCATAATGAAATATGGATTCCCTTTGTCTTTCACCAATAAACAGTTGTCAGAGTGACATTTGGGCCAATATATCTATGAAAAAGAAATGATGACTATTTTGCATGCAGTGGATCTATGACGCCCTTATCTTTTGGGACAACACTTCCAAATTAAAATGAACCATCAAAACTTCAAGTACTTCATGGAACAACACATTTCATCCTCGGATCAATAAAAATGGATGACTAGGTTGTTTGGATATGATTATGACATCATTTAAAAATGGGGAAAATAAAATGTGGTGGTTGATGCTCTTTCCAAGAAATATGAAGAATAAGGGTCCCTCTTCTTCGTCTTATTCATTTTCTCCGACGACCTTTCGTTTGTTCTCCAGGAATGGTTGCACAACCCCAAAATATCCATCCTCATCCAAAAACTACAACAGGATCCCCAAGATGCTTCAGGGTACTCTAGGCATAATGAAGAGTTTCTCTATAAAGGTCTCCTATATTTAAGAAAACAATCGACCCTTAAATCCAAGGTGTTGTATGAGTTTCATGCTTCTCCTACTATAGGGAATTCAGGTTTTACCAAAAATTATGAATGGTTCAAATGAGACTTATTCTGGAATGACATGAAATAGGACGTCTTTACCTTTGTGGTAGAATGTGATATATTATGTCAATGCAATAAGGGAGAGACTATCAAAACTCATGGCACACTCCAACCATTTTTTATTCCACCTACTATTTGGATGAATATTTCGATGGATTTTATTATGGGCTTAGCCAAATCAGGAAATAAGTCATTCATCATGGTGGTAGTGGATCATCTCTCCAAATATGCTCATTTATGTGCTCTTCAACACCCATCCATAGAATCTACATTGTCTCAACCTTTTATGGACAATATCTTCAAATTCCATGGAATGCCTCATTTTATTGTTTCTGATCATGATCCCACTTTTACTAGTAATTTCTGGCAACAATTATTCAAGCTATAGGGAACCCAATTGCAACTTAGTACAACCTATCATCCCCAGAGAGATGGCCAAAATGAAGTGGTCAAAAAGTGTCTAGAAACATATTTGCGTTGTTTTTCACCTGACCAACAACATCAATGGGTTCATTGGTTACCCTTGGCTAGATCAAGATACAACACCCCTTACCATATGGCCACTCGCATGACTCCCTTTGAAGTAGTCTATGGATAGAAGCCACCATCATTTCTCCCATACATTCCAGGTGTCTCCAAGTTTCATGAGGTTAACCACAATCTTACAACCTGCATGACCATTCTTCATACTCTCAAAGAAAATTTGGTCATGTATTAGAATCGCATGAAGAAATAAGAAGATAAATGTCATTCTAAACATCGATTTGTTGAAGGGGACCAAGTGTTTCTCCTTCTACAACCATACAAGAAGACTTCACTCAAATATTAGCAGTGTCAGAAACTAGCACCCGAATTTTATGGTGCTTATACTATTCTCAAACATGTGGGACCAGTGGCCTATCAATTATGTTTTCCCAGCAACTCCAAGCTACATCATTTTTTTCATGTCTCCTTCCTGAAAAAAGTGATCGACACCAAATTTCATGCTCAGAACAGTCTACAAGAGTTGGATAAAGAAGGTTCCATTTGGTTGCAAACACAAGCCATATTGGACCAACAATAATGTCGTCTCTGTCAGCACACCATCCAAGAAGTGTTAGCTCAATGGAAGGATACTCCACCAGAGGATGCCACCTAGGATCCAACTACTTTTCTACAGAAATTTCCTCATCTTAAGCCTTGAGGACGCAACTCTTTTTAAAGGGGAGGGAATGTTAGGGACCTAACGTCCTTAACCCCTCACATAGATAGAATGATATATTTTCCATGTAATAAAGGTCGAAATTAGTTAATAAGGTCTATTTAATAAATATGAACAAGTCAATGTAAGAATACCTAATAGAAGCTTCTTCTTCTAGAAAGATATTCATCCATAATGTTGTTTAAAAGATAGAATTAGTATAAATAAGAGTAGGAGGATTGAGAAATATTTATCTTGTGAATTATTGTAATAGAGTGTTTCTCTACTGGAGGTTTCCCCCTCGAAGAGGTAAGTGAACATTGCTCCCATTTCAATAAAGGTATCATTTTGGTGTGTTATTCTCTACATTTTGTTATTTTGTTGGTAATTTTTGTTATATTCATGTTTCCGCTTAATATCACATAACCAGGTGCACAACACGTCATCGATGTATGGTGGACACATGGAAGTTTTTCATTTGTCCAGTGTACCACACCCAAGACAGGGCATACAAATTTTCTCTTTTCTTAAAGGACAGATTCTATATTCATGGTTTTTAATTTGGAAATTTGAGATTTACGACTGAGATCTACTTTGGATGATAGGATGGTTGAGATTTACTTCGGATCTCCGGCTCTCCAGGCTTCAGGAGTCTCAAATATCAACTGAAAACTCTCGAACATATTTCTCTGGAGTCCATGATCCGTCGCCACACATCCCTCTGGATCTGGCGGTCTAGATTCACTTCGGGTCTTCAAAGTTCAGGAATCTCAATTCTCAACTGAAACCCCGGTATGATTCACCTAGAGCTCACGATATATTAACGTGTGTCCTCTCTAAATAAACGACCCTTGTCTCCTTCGGGACTTTGGACTTCGGAGATCTCAAATCTCAGTTTTCCTAACTCTTTGTTTCTCCCAGAATAGTTTTACCCAGAGTCCACAATTTGATGACATGTGTCCTCCCATAGATCGATGGTTGTTGACTTCTTCGGTTGTTTGGGATTCGGTGATTTCAAACTCTTATCCTTCACGTTCTCCCAGAGTGATTCCACTTGGAGTTCACGATATGTCGCCATGCGACCTTCTGGATCTATGATCTAGATTCTCTTCAGCCTTCCACCTCTTCAGCTTTTGGGGCTTCGGGAGTTTGTCTCACTCCTCACTTGGAAACCTCCGAAGTATCTTTCCCCGAAGTCTTCGATCTATCCACATGTATCTCCTGTCGGCCAATAGACAAGATCTACTTCAGCTCTTCGGCTTTCGGTATTTTTAAGCTACTACGCACTTGTTTCCTTTCAAAGTGCATTCGTCTAGAGACTCTGACCTATATACACATACCCCTCCTGGCGATCAATGACCAAGACCTACTTTGGGTCTTTACCCAGAGTCCACAGACTTACGCCACCTATCCTATGGATCCAACAACTGATGTTTTCTTCGATCTTTAGATTTTGGGATTCTCGAATCTCAACTAAAACCTCTTGAAGAAATTATCCAAAGATTAAAATATGTTGACATGTGTCTCCTAGCGAGGAATGGTCAGGATATCTTTCTCCTAACAATGAACGGTCCCAAACTACTTCAGGACTTCGGGACTTTGGTAAGTCTAGTCTCTTGTGTGTGTGAAGTACTAAGGCTCAGGCACCTTGGTTCGATCAGGTGGCTATTGGTCCTCTCCACTGTGATCCAACGAGCATTGTCACTCCTCCTCCTGAGCTTATGATCTCTTCTGAATTAGAAGATTTGATAAGGGTTCAAAGGCCTCGACCCTTGCCCCTCCTATAGGTCCGTCTCTTTGACTTCATCTGCACGCCTGAAAGTTTTATCTCTTCTGAGCATGATCTCTTTAAGGATTTTGATTTCCCACACACTCCTTGCGTTTCAGGGATCTCGTCAAACTTAGATCGAAGGTCGACGAAGATCAATGGTTGAAAATAATTGTGGTGCCCCAACATGCCTTCTCTTTATCAGATAGCTCAACCTCCGCAATCTGGAAAGTGTTCACCCAACCTGGTCTAACCGGATTCGTTGATCTTCCAGCCTGACGAGATCAATGACATTAGTGAATTGTGGGTCATGAACTAGCGTGTCTTCTAATTTCACCTTCACGCTCTGAAATGATTCCCCACACTTGATCTCCATTCATAGATCGATGGTTCACAATGATTGCGGGGTCCCACCTTCGCACTATGAGAAGTGCTTGCTCGAATTTATTCTAATACTAGTCGTTGATCTTCCATCCCCAACAATATCAATAATGTGGTTTGATTGTGTGCCGTGAACTAGAAGGTCCACTAAATTCACCTTCGCACTCTGCAATGATTCCCAACCATCGATTAAATTGAGCAGTTGGTGTTTGATTCGGTAACTCCAATGATTATTTGAGTCGATATGACAACCGGGATGGCCTCTCCTCCCATTAAACAGCTTGCATCCATATTCACTTTCATATTCTTAATTCATGGGTAGTTCTGGTGACTTGACTATCATCTACCTCCTAGATCTGACGGTTGGGACGGTTCCCAGGAATCCTCAGATCTAAGGCTCAGAGTTAACTTCAGGACTTCGAGGATTTTACCTCCCTTATGATGAACTTTCTCAGTTCGTTAAACTCGTGAAGTCCAAATGACTCCAAGGGTTAACTGCCATTCTCTTTCCCATATCCAACAATCACAATAGACCGTGGTTTCTTCCGAACAGATTTCGTTCGTTCATCTTCCAAACAAGGGAACCTTCCCTTTCGATACTTCATCCCCACTACTCTTCCTAATATTTGTTAGCTCTGAAAGGCTTAAGATCTTTGTTCTCTTTCTCTTGAACTTAACGCATGGAAGAATCCTTTCGCGCACGCCTTATGCTCATTCATCAACTCTAGAACTTAAGTGGTTCTCAGTCTCTACCTACCTCACAGAGAGCCTGTGCATGCGTGCACTATCTCTCCTTAGATTTAGCAAAATCCCTCCTCCAAGGGACTCAGAATGACTAGTAGTGTCGATATGAGTACGTGAAACTGTGCCCAAGGTCGAAAAACTCACAGTTCGTGGATCTAGCTTAAGACAACACAAGGCACAAGCATTTACGAATACAAAATGTGTCCAATCCATACTTGCTTGAATACAGGATTTAAACATGAATAAAGAGATACAGTATAAAAATTAAGCAAACATACACATTGTTGGAAAGATTATCATTGATGTCAACAATCATTGATGTCAAGAGTCGAGGTGATGATCGTTAATGATTAATTATCATAGATAAGATTGTAATTGATGTCAACAAGTATATCAATTAGAAAGAGATGGCAAACAGTGTGCAAAGATCGAAAGAGCGAACAAGAGAAGCGTATAATCAAAATATCAAAACCTCATGAGGATTAATGACTGACTATTAGTGCATAAAAGAATCCACATACAGAATTAAAGCTCATAAGTACATAGGCATTTCGTGTCTATTGTTGATCACGATAGGATCAACAATCCAATGATAAAATTTTAGGAGGGTTAGCGAATGAGGATCAATGCTCTGTAAGAAGGAGCGCATTGCAGAATGAAGTCGACTATTGTACATAGAATTGTGAGAAGTCTCAATAGTCGTCCGATCAAGGAAAATAATGGTGCTAATTGTCTCATGAAATGGGATTAATCCCACATGGAAGCATGAATAAATGCATATATGTTTATATGCATGGCTCTCTCCATTGGTTATCGATGCGTAGTGAAAAGGTATGGTGGGGGATCTAGGTGTTTGGACTCCGGGAGAAGCTCACCAGCCTGGAGCCCGAGACGACCTATCAGGCCCCCTACCTTTTGGGAAAAGTTACAATAACCTTTGATATTAATGACGAATGAAATCGACTGTTAGATCGGATGAAGAAATCCTAGTCATTGGTTGAGAGGAGAACACATGGCACTAGATCAACGAATTCGGGGATTCGTGGTTTGGAGATACAACAATGAGTTGTTCAAAATCATGAAATGTGAAACTGTGAAGAACTCGGGAGATGATACTTTGGTCATAACGCGAGGTCAGAAGTGAGACAAGCCTTGGAAGAGGAGCCAACACCCTTAGCTTGAATTTTGGAGATAGGATATTGACCGCAACATCAGCGATAAGATTTGTTTCAAATTCTTGAAGGCCAAACCTCCGAAATCAAGGAAGCAAGACACGTCAATAGACCACATCAGCATAATGCATTAGCAAGGACACGTGGCACCTTGAGAAGGTGACAAGTGTCAAATTCCATTTGGAATTTTAGATTACATAAGTCTTAAATTATGGTGACACAAGGCAAACGGAATTAGGGTCCACGTCATCCTAAGTGACGTCACTATGATAAGTCACTCCATGAGTTTCTACTTCGGGAGTTTTGCATGGTAAGCAAACACTCTAATATCCCGAAGTCCCGAGCATCAAAATTTCAAAAGGGACATGTGTCAGTTTATTTACAGCATCAAGAGATTTGACATGTTGGATGTCATGAAAACCCGATGTACAAAGCGTCGAAATTCCGTCAGCCATCCATCTCAAAACCTGATCAAGTCCTGGTCGTCAGATTAAGGAAAGAAAGGATCAGTTTAAGGTTTAAAGTAGACCGTTGATCTATCTTCGCTAAATAGACATGAACCGTCTGATCATATCGGCGATATCATAATCGAGAGTTTTGAAGAGTTGGAAATCATGAAGATTCAAAGAGAAAAGTGTCGAAATCATGACAGCCATCAATCTCATTGATTGATTAAGTCCTGATCGTTGAATTAAGCATCGCAGGGATAAATGAAAGGATCAATCTGATCATTGATCTGGTCTCCATTATATAAGAGTGAACTATCCGATTGTTTCGGCAATATCGTAATCATAATTTTGTGATGGTGTAAGTCACAAAGACCCAGAGGTCAAAGTGTCGAAATTATGACAGTCTTCCATCTCATTGGATGATTGAATCATGACCATTGATTATAATAAAGCGCTCATACACTTGTCTCACCTAAATGTGAGGTCACCACCATTGGTCATATGGTAAAGAGATTTAAAAGGGGAAGATTGTAATGTGTCACCTAAATTGTTGAGCCTGTGGTTCTACGCCATTGGTCATATGAAAATAGTTTGAAGGGGGCACCTCATAAAGATTCTATTTGACAGAGAGTTACACCAGAACAATGCAGAGAATTGATATATGATTGAATATGGTATGTTGGTGAACCAAGAATGCAGCAAAAACATGAGTATGATTTAATGAGTCGATCCATGTCTGTGACAACTCATGACAAAAGTGAATCGATACGCAGTCATGATTAAAAGAGAATAAATCAAGAAAATATGAATAAAGAATAAAAAGGAAAAATGATATTAATTAAAGTTAAGACTATCATTTTAAATCAAAAGGTATAATGGTTCAAATAAAGAGACACGATGTTTTAAATTTCACACCAGTTGGAAGATTATATAAACGAGAAAAAGTGGTGAGAAGAGTGTGTCTCTATGGTTCATATTAGAAGATCAAAAACAGGAGCAGAGTCCAATATGAAGAAATGTTCGTTCTAAGGTTCCTGTAAATGTCTTATTGAATATCAAGAACAAAAGAAGACAGAGCAGTAGTATGCAATCCAGTACTTGATACAGAAGATCATATAAGCTAAGTTTACAACAGATAAGTAGAAATTACAGCAATGACAACATGAGTCAAATTCAGTGTAGTACAAAAGAGAATGTATTGCATTATAAAATAAGGGTGGTTGGGTGGTGCAAGGGCAGGTTCATTCCTGTAGAGGGAGTTGGTGCTTCCTTGTCAGTTGTAGCTAACTAAACATGGGGGTAGAAGCCTCCTACCAGTTGGTGCTGGTGAACAGAGGAAGTTGGTTCTTCCTTGTCAGTTGTGGCTAACTAAACAGGGGGTCGAAGCCTCCTACGAGTTGGTGCTGGTGAATGAGGGTGTGGGTGCATCCTTCCAGTTGTAGTTGGTAAATGGGGTGTGGAAGCATCCCTTCAGTTGTAGCTGAAGAAGCTTTGGGAATGTCTCTCCATCAATTTGTAGCTTAAAAACAATTTTGTAAAAGAACCTTTATTAATGAGAAAAGAGTTGGTGTTTTTCCCTATTGGGTTCCACGATAAAGTCTTGTGTTCATAACATTTTTTTTTCATCATATATTGCTTAATAAAATAAATAATATGTGTGCTTAATATGGATGAAGTTAAAAAGAAAAAGTAGGCAATACTGATTCAACCCCCCC
>JZKD02S0550780.1:668182-682588 GCA_000966675.3 Picea glauca
CCCCTCTCAGTATTGTTGGATATTCCATCAATTGTTATCAAAGTCGAGGTTCCTTTAAGCAAAGTCTAACAAACTGAAAGGAAGATCAAATTAAGCACACATGGATGGAAAAAAGACTTACAATGAGAATGGAACTCCAATACTTAGAAAATAAGAATACATTTTTGGAGTACAAGAATGGAAAGTCACCTGAAGGCATTGGGACATGATGTATGGAATTTAGTGATCACTAATTATTTCCCACCAAATAGAGTAAGGACTCCAACTCAAAATAAAGCCAAGAAAATTAACTCAATGGTAATGAATACAATCCTTGATGGATTATCTGATGATATCAAAGAGAAGATAGGTGAATGTAACTCTACAAAAGAATTTTGGGAAAAATTAAAATACCTCTACTCAGATGAGAAGTCAAATGAAGCATTTCAATCAAAACAAAGTTCAGTCTACAACAATTCTAGTGATGAAGATTCTTTTGAAGAATACTCAGACAATTAAGAAGAAGTCAATCTGGAAGATGAGATTGAAAGTGCTTTGGATGAACTGAGAAAATATAAACAAAGGTGTAAACAACTTAAGAATGTTGAAAAATTAAAGAAAGGGACTGAATTCGTTGATAAAGTTCTCATTTTGCAAAGATTTCCCTCGAACAAATCTTCCCTTGGATATGACCACGCACACATAATTAGAGGATCAAGTCCTATTACTCAAATTGATGTTGAATATGACACATCTAGTGATGATACCTCCAAAGAGTCTTCTCATCCTCCCAAGAAGATGTATCGAATCAAAAGAGAAGAATCAACCATCAATAAAGGTAAAAACTCTCAACAATCCTCTAATTGCAATAAAGTTGATATTGAATTCTCCCCTGCAAGTAGAGGAGAAGATTCAAATACAATAATAAAATGTTATGTTAGCATCTATCCCATGGAGGAAGAAGAAGAAAAACTATCAAAGGCCAAAGAAAAGGTTGATTGGAGTCTCTCTGAATACCTCTATCACCATAATGAATCAAATTATAGCTATCTTCATGACTACACTCAAGAATACCTTGAAAAGAGTCAAAAACATGTCTTGGAAATAAAGGAAATGTTCAAGGATAGTAAAAAGATAATATATGAGCAGGACAATCAGTTAGAAGAGAAAGAAGAGGAGATCAAAAGACTAAAAAATGAAATCAGTCAAGCAAAAGAAGAAAAGAAGGAAGATGATGTCTCAAGAAAAAACTTTGAAGATCTAAAAGAACTAAGGGAAAGCTATGTCAATCTTAAAATCCAACTTGAAGAATCCAAAAGGAGAGAAGAGGTAGTAAGGAACTAGTTGGACAAAAAGGAAGAATCTTGTCATAAGTTGGAAGAAAAAGTTTTGAATCTTAGAAAGAAGGTTGAGAAGTCAGACACCCAAATCAAGTTCTTGAGCAACTCCATGACCATGGATGAGATCCTGGACAGTCGGAGATCACCATATGACAAAACCGATCTTGGCTACAACAAGGAAGAAATTAGTAATCCCAAGAAACATGATGCAAGTCTTTCTTTTATAAAAAGGGAAAGAAAGTATGATGTGGGTTCTTCATGTTCAAAGAATGAAAGCAACATTACAACATTTAGAAGATCAGATCAAGGAAGACATTTTGAAGCTACCCATACACCTCAAAGCAAATTTAGAAGAAAGACACCCTCATGGATGAATCAAAGGGAGTGTGAAAGTATTTTTAATGGTTATTGTTTCTCTTGTAATAAATATGGTCTTAAAGCATCTGATTGTAGGCGTCATGGAAGAAAACAATTTGATAGGTTTAACAACAATATAAGGTGTTGGAACTGCAATCATGTTGGACATAATTCTACACATTGTTACACTATGAGATGTTATAATTGTGGTAGATATGGCCATAAATCCTGTAACTGTTGGAACTCAAGAAGACAACCAATAAGAAAGGCTTCACACAATATGACAACAAGATAAAATAAGAATATATGGAAAAGAAAAACCGAAGTACTAAATAGGAAATATGAGGAAAATATTGCTCCTGAAATTAATGATGTTAATAATAGGAGTTTGGAGGATGAAACTAATAATAAGGAATATTCTCAAAAAGAGGATAAAGAATCTTTTGGTGCACACAATAATTTCGTTGATGATGAATCTCCAACAATAGAACAACAAGAACAATTGAGTGGTGATTATCTCAGAAATATTTCAATACTATTTTAATGGTACATTTAAAATCCTTCTAAAAGACAAAAAAAAAAGGATCTCTGTCCAGAAATGCTACAAAGACTATGCTCAATGAAGAAAATTATCTGAAGGACATTTCATCAATTAGTATTTGATAATGGAGGGAAGGTGTAAGCACATCAGTACTCATATTTAACAAAGGTCAGGTCAGGATTGATGGTAATAAGAATCTCAGAAAATTTTGATGTTAGATCTTATGAAGGTATTCTTCTTAGATATGCTTCTACCAAGAAAGCGTACAGATGATACAATCTTAGGCTACATAATATTGTTGAGAGTACAAATTTTAAGGTGAAAGATATAAAAACAAATTGGTATCCTAGTTAGAGATTGATGAGAATCGATGGACAGAACCAAGGGTTGTTTGAAGAATACGACCTATAATTGCTTTGTGTTGAGTAATATAACAGTATCCACAACAACAACTTTTTGATGTACAAAATTCTATATATCACATCTTGTAGAAATAACAAGAGGATAAACTATGTCAGGAAGAGCTACCTTTTTAGAAAAAAGGGGGAGATTAGTTAGAAGTAGAGAGAGATCATATTGACTGGGGGAGATAGAAATCAACGACAGAAAGAGTCATTATGTTATAACAGAAAAAGATTGATTGCAGGAGGAGTTACCAGTGGTTAGAGAAGTAATTATATTGATAGATCATAGGATAAGAAACCCTTTTCCATTGATGTCAAAGGGGGAGAGAAACTTCATAAAAGGAAAACTTCATAAGAGGAAAGCATCAACACAGGGGGAGTTTTGAATATGAAGTTAGTGTGTTGACCTCAATGAAAAAGGGGGAGATTGTTGCACAGATTTTCATTGATGTCAACAGTCATTGATCTCAACAGTCGAAGTGATGATCATTAATGATGAATAATCACGGATAAGATTGTCATTGATGTCAACAAGTATATCAATTAGCAAGAGATGTCAAACAATGTGCAGAGATCAAAAGAGAGAACATGAGAAGTGTATAATCGAAAGATCAAAACATCAGAAGTATTAACGACTGACTATTAGTGCATAAAATAATGCACATACAGAATTAGATGTCATAAGTACAGAGGCATTCTGTGTATATTGTTGATCACGATGGGATAAACAATCCAATGATAAAATCTCAGGAGGGTTAGCGAATGTGGATCAATTCTCTATAATAAGAAGCGCATTGCAGAACGAACTCGACTATAGTACAGGGAATTGTGAGAAGTCTCAACAGTCGTCCGATCAAGGAAAATGGCGGTGCTAATCGTCTCATGAAATAGGATTGATCCCACATGGAAGCGCAAATAAATTCATATAGGTTTATATGCATGGCTCTCTCCATTGGTTATCGACGCGTAGTGAAAAGTTATGGTGGGGGCTCTAGGTGTTTGGACTCCACGAGAAGCTCACCAACCTGGAGCCCAGGATGACCTGTCAGGCCTGCTACCTTTTGGGAAAATTTACAATAACCTTTGAAATTAATGATGAATGAACTCGACCATTAGATCAAACAAAGAAATCCCAGACATTGGTTGAGAGGAGAACACGTGGCTCTAGATCAATGAATTTGGGGATTCGTGGTTTAGAGATACAACAACAAGTTGCTCGAAATCGCGAAACATGAAACTATGAAGAACTTAGGAGATGTGCCTTTGGTCATAACGTGAGGTCACAAGTTAGATGCTCCTTGGAAGAAGAGCTATCACCCTTAGCTTGAATTTTAGAGATCAGAGATTGACCACAACAGTAGTGACGAGAGTTGTTTCAAAGTCCCAAAGGCCAAACCTCTGAAATCAAGGAAGCAAGACACGTTGATAGACCACGCCAGCAGAACATGTTGGCAAGGACACATGGCACCTTGAGAAGGTGACAAGTGTCAAAGTCCATTTGGAATTTTAGATTACATAAGTCTTAAATTACGGTGATACATGGCAAACAGAATTAGGGTCCACGTCATCCTAAGTGATGTCACTATGATACGTCACTCCTTGAGTTTCTACTTTGGGAGTTTTGCATGGTAAGAAAACACTCTAATATATTGAAGTCTTGAATGCCAAAATTGAAAAAGGGACATGTGTCAGTTGATTTACAGCATCAGTAGATTTGACATGTTAGATGTCATGAAGACCCGATGTACAAAGCACCAAAATTATGTCAGCCATCCATCTCAACACCTGATCAAGTCTGAGCCATCATATTAAGGAAAGAAAGGATCAGTTTAAGGTTTAAAGTAGACCATTGATCTGTCTCTTCTAAATAGACGTGAACCATCTGATCATATCGGCGATATCGTAATCAGGAGTTTTGAATATTTGGAAGTCATGAAGATTCAAAGAGAAAAGTGTCAAAATCATGACAACCATCAATATCATTACTTGATTAAGTCTTGACCGTTGAATTAAGCATCGCAAGGATAAATGAAGGGATCAATCTGATCATTGATCTGGTCTCCATTATATAAACATGAACAGTCCTATTTTTTCAGTGATTTTTCTTATCGTAATCTCAATTTCTGTGATTTTGTAAGTCACGAAGACCCGGAGGTCAAAGTGTCAAAATTATGATAGTCATCCATATCAGTGGATGATTGAATCACGACCGTTGATTCTAATAAATAGCTCATACATTTGTCTTGCCTAAATGTGAGGTCACCGCCATTGGTCATATGGTAAAGATATTTAAAAGGGGCAGATTGTACTGCATCACCTAAATTGGTGAGCCTGTGGTTCTACACCATTGGTCATATGAAAATAGCTTGAAGGGGGCACCTCATACAGATTTTATTTGACAAAGAGTTACACCAAAACAATCCAGAGAATTGATATATGATTGAATATGGTATGTTGGTGAACCAAGAACGCAGGAGAAACATGAGTACCATTTAATGAGTCGATCCATGTCTGTGATCAACTCATGAAAAAAGAAAACTGATAAATAGTCATGATTAAAAGAGAATAAATCATGAAAATATGAATAAAGAATAAAAAGGAAAAATGATATTAATTAAAGTTAAGATTATCATTTTAAATGAAAAGGTACAATGGTTCAAATAAAGGGACACAATGTTTTAAATTTCACACCAGTTTGAAGATTGTATAAACGAGAAAAAGTGGTGAGAAGAGTGTGTCTTTGTGGTTAATATTAGAAGATCAAAAGGAGGAGTAGAGTCCAAGATGAATAAATGTTCATTCTAAGGTGCCTGTAAATTTCATATTGAATAGCAAGAACAGAAGAAGACATAGCAACAGTTATGCAATCCAGTACTTGATACAGAAGATCATACAATCTAAGGTTGCAGCAGACAAGTAGAAATTACAGCAATGGTTGTATGAGTCAAATTTAGTGTAGTACAAAAGAGAATGTATTGCATTATAAAATAAGGGTGGTTGGGTGGTGCAAGGGAAGGTTAGTGCCTATAGAGGGATTTGGTGCTTCCTTGTTAGTTGTAGCTGACTAAATAGGGGGTTCGAAGCCTCCTACTAGTTGGTGTTGTTGAACAGAGGAAGTTGGTGCTTCCTTATCAGTTGTGGCTAACTAAATAGGGGGTCGAAGCCTCCTACAAGTTGGTGTTGGTGAATGAGGGTGTGGGTGCATCCTTCTAGTTGTAGCTAGTAAATGGGGTGTGGCAGCATCCCTTCAGTTGTAGCTGAAGAAATTTGGGGAATGTCTCTCCATAAAGTTGTAGCTTGAAAACAGTTTTGTAAAAGAACTTTTATTAATGAGAAAAGAGTTGGTGGTTTTCCCTGTTGGATTCCACGATAAAGTCTTGTGTTCATAACATTTGTTTTCCATCATATATTGCTTAATTGAATAAATAATGTATGTGCTTAATATGGATGAAGTTAAAAATAAAAAAGTACGCAATATTGATTCATTCCCCCCCCCCCTCTCAGTATTGTTGGATATTCCATCAATTGGCATCAGAGTTGAGGTTCCTTTAAGCACAGTCTAACAAACTAAAAGGAAGATCAAATTAAGCACACATGAATGGACAAAATATTTACAATGAGAATGGAACTCCAATACTTAGAAAAGAAGAATACATATTTTGGAGTACAAGAATGGAAAGTCACCTGAAGGCATTGGGACATGATGTATGGAATTTAGTGATCACTGATTATTTCCCACCAAATAGAGTAAGAACTCCAACTCAAAAGAAATCCAAGAAAATTAACTCAATGGTAATGAATACAATCCTTGATGGATTATCTGATGATATCAAAGAGAAGATAGGTGAATGTAACTCTGCGAAAGAAATCTAGGAAAAATTAAAAGACCTCTACTTAGATGAGAAGTCAAATGAAGCATTTCAATCAAAACAAAGTTCAGTCTACAACAATTCTAGTGGTGAAGTTTCTTTTGAAGAATACTCAGACAACTAAGCAGAAGTCAATCTGGAAGTTGATCTTGAAAGTGCTTTGGACGAACAAACAAAATATAAACAAAGGTGTAAACAACTTAAGACTGTTGAAAAATTCAAGAGAGGGACTGAAGCCCTTGATAAAGTTCTCAGTTTACAAAGATTTCCCTCGAACAAATCTGTCCTTGGATATGACCATGCACACATAATTAGAGGATCAAGTCCTATTACTCAGATTGATGTTGAAGATGACACGTCTAGTGATGATACCTACAAATATTCTACTCATCCTCCCAAGAAGATGTATCGAATCAAAAGAGAAGACTCAACCATCAATAAAGGTAAAGACTCTCCACAATCTTCTGATTTCAATAACGTTGATATTGAATTCTCCCCTGCAAGTAGAGAAGAAGATTCAAATACAATAATAGAATGTTCTGTAAGCATCTATCCCATGGAGGAAGAAGAAGAAGAACTATTAAAGGCCAAGGAAAAGGTTGATTGGAGTCTCTCTGAATACCTCTATCACCATAATGAATCAGATTATAGATATCTTCATGACTACACTCAAGAATACCTTGAAAAGAGTCAAAAACATGTCTTGGAAATAAAGGAAGCGCTCAAGGATAGTAAAAAGATAATGTATGAGCAGGACAATTAGTTAGAAGAGAAAGAAGAGGAGATCAAGAGACTAAAAAATGAAATCAGTCAAGAAAAAGAAGAAAAGAAGGAAGATGATGTCTCAAGAAAAAACTTTGCAGATCTAAAAGAACTAAGGGAAAGCTATGTCAATCTTAAAATCCACCTTGAAAAATCCAAAAGGAGAGAAGAGGTAGTAAGGAACCAGTTGGACAAAAAGGAATAATCTTGTCATAAGATGGAAGCAGAAGTTGTGAATCTTAGAAAGAAGGTTGAGAAATCAGACACCCAAATCAATTTCTTGAACAACTCCATGACTATGGATGAGATCTTGGACAATCGGAGATCACCATATGAAAAAACCGGTCTTGGCTACAACAAGGAAGAAATTAGTAATCCCAAGAAACCTGATGCAAGTCTTTCTTTTATAAAAAGGGAAAGCAAGTATGATGCAGGTTCTTCATGTTCAAAGAATGAAAGCAACATTACAACATTTAGAAGATCATATCAAGGAAGACATCCTGAAGCTACTCATACACCTCAAATCAAGTTTAATTTAGTCGTGGACAACCAACACGTTAATCATAGTCTTATGTGAAAACATTGCATAAAAATTTCTAGGAAAATTTCATAATCTTAGCAAAATAATTATCTGCATAGTTTGTGGATTTGTATTCACATGGTTGTTTTGTTATCTATGCTCATTGTTTTTCCTTGATATACCCATTGGTTTCATGATCCCCATCAATAGTTTACAAGAACTATCAAGATTTCATCTTCCTTACTGTCACTCACCCTCTAGGCATCCCCTTCTTTGTTATACAGTCCCTCAGGTGATCCATCTTGCATTGTAGGGGTTTTCTCACACAGGAAGAACTACCCATCCTGGGCATGATCCCAATCAATAGTTTACAAGAACTATTAAGGTATCCTCTTCCTTGCAGTCACTCACCCTCTAGGCCTAGGCTCAGGCATCCCCTTCTTTTCTATACAGTCCCTCGGGTGATCCATCTTGACTTGCAAAGGTTTTCTCACACAGAAATAATTCCAGAGACTCTTTCGAGTCTTACATTCGAGGTGTCCCTCAGACTTTCTCTTTCGAGGCATCCCTCCAGCTTGTGTTACCTAAACACAATATATTCTAGGTGATCATGGCTTACCACGGGGTTCTCATGGCTCAAAAGTATCCATTTTTCATGCTTTTCATCTTGACAGCCTTCCATCTCAGCTAAAGTTAGGGACAAAGGTTACTCTCCTTCTCCTGGCATAGAAATAGTTAGGGACAAAGGTTATTCTCCTTCTCCCGAATCAATCATAGATAGGGATGAAGGTTACTCTCCTTCTCCCGATTCAGTCTCTATTTCATGCGATTGGATCATACTCTTTATCACGGTTCTCCCTCAAACCCGAGAGCTCATATTCTCATCTATGCACTCTTCACAGATCTTTCCCTTTCATCTGTATCACAGGTATACAGAAATTCATGAGACATCATAAATTTTAAATTCAAATTTTTTATTGTAAATCCGTCACCTGCAGATTTCCAAATTCCACATTTTGTTCTCATATTTCATTCTCACATCAACCAAATTCATAATTATGGGACTTCCCTTCCCATAGAGTTTTGGATCAGCAGGAAATTGGTCTTCCTTATGGCTTACAACGCTACCATATTCAAGACTCCTTTTCTTCCTGCACTTTCAACATTCCTTGCAGTTTGTGTCAGTAGGCAGTTGGTATTCATTATGGGCTTACAATACTGCCATATCCAAGACCCATTTCCTCCTACAATTTCAACATTCCTCAGCCAAAAAAATTGTTAGTTTTCATGCACATTACCTCTTAAAAGTCAAGCATACTAACAGTAAAATTCGTTTTCATCTATTCAAGGATACCAAGCAAAAGGATACATCATCCCTTACCTATGCATCATTTCGTCCTACCAAATTTTTCAAAATGTAATTCAGATATCGATTGATTTTAATGAATTCGTAAACATTTGTGGCCACATTCATACCCAATGCACCCTTTCATTGATTTTAAGTTTCCCATACTTTTCAACAAGTACTTTTCCAGGGTGTGTTGGAGTTTAGCTAAGCTTTCCACCATATGGCTTATTTATTCTCATTCATTGTTGCAACAGGACTATGCTTGTGGCTTCAGGATGATCATGATCCCAATTCAGTAGATATGAAACTAAAAGTTTCACATGAATGCCTTTAAGCATTCCTCCTTCATTAATAACTAGGGTGCCAACACTCATGGCCACCCAAATTTGGTTTTCTCTAACACCTATACTATGTAAGTAGAAATGTTGGAATTTCCTCCTTCCTCAATGGGAAATCCATTGTCTATCCTTTATGACAGCATGCATTTCCTGGAAGAAATTCCATGCAACATGATATCTATGAGAACTTTTGTTTACAATCATTCCTTGATTTCTCCATGTATTCATGACATATCAGTTCATGAATTCTTCTGAGGATTACAATCGGTCTTTACTACCAGAGGTTCACACCTCCATCATTCAGGTTATCCTTCCTGAATCATACCCTACTTGGGTATCCAAGGCATACCACTACCTTTCAATGTTCCATACAAAACATTAAGACCGTAAAACATTTCATAAGAGATTATTACCCAATCCTTTCATACCTTGTGCCACAAAGGCATGAACATTGTTTTTATACTGATTTTGGTTGTCAGCACCCCCTCTGATATTATCTCATCAATGGTGCTCCATGAGGAATTTTAAAGTCCCTTCAACAATATTTCAACAAGAACCTTCTCATAGTCATCCTATGATTGAGGTTGTTCATTATTGGCAACTGTCTTTCTCAATAGTTCCAATCTATTTCTTTCTACACATGGCATACGTCATAAACACATTAGTCGTCATGTAAATTAAAAATGCAAGTACCATAACATTTAAATTAATAAAACATTTTCAGACATTTCCTAGCATATCTGTATGAACTTCATCACATTATCCTTAATGTTTTCAGGAGTGCAATACAAACAGTTCTCAATTGTTTCTGCAGTAATACAATCCTCATCACTATGGTGTCAAAACATTTACTTTTATCAACGTACTAGATTTCTCATCCCAGAAAAAAAAACATAATACACAGCAAGAAAATAATTGAGGGATATTCCCTTCTTCAAATTCTTTCTACATCGCCTGTGAATTTTCAGTCCAGCTGAGTTATTTCTAAGGCCTCACTATCTTTTCTCTGCTTTTGCAATTTACTCCCTATTGGGATCTTAATTCTTTTTTCCTTGAGCCACCTTGGTTAGGCCTCACCCTAACCCTTTTTGGAATACAACAACATGCTTTAATAAATAAATAAAATGTTCATAATGGATCATGAACCTGTGCATCCTGCACATTACCATTCAGTTATCAAAATGGTCAATATTCATTTATTATTCTTCTATTCATTACATGATTTTTTTCAAAATGTAATCCAAGATTCTGGTGTATATATATATATATATATTCATATAATATTGTGGCTCACTGCTTAATTCTCAGCAGTCATTAAGGTTGTGACTTTGTTTTCCTGACAAAGTCTTCACACAATTCCTCCACAAGGAACTCCTTCATAATGCAACTTCCTTATTGCATATCCATCACTATTTTTGACGGCCTCAACCTTGATTTAGCTTCAGCAGTTTAATAAATATCCCATAAGGAATATAAATATGCATCTTTGTCATGTACCCAAATTATGTATACATACATATTCTGGTTTTGTTAACTTACATCATACATGTGCATCACTTGCACGTTTAATATCATTTGTACCTAACTGGTATTACTATCAGGCTTCATATTAGGAAGATCCATAATTCATTAAACCCATGTACTCAAGCATAATTAAACACAGATAAGTATTCATCATGCTAGCTTATTTTTTTTCACTTTTTCCATGTCATTCACACACATGGACATATCCGGCTTCTATATCCTTTTCCCAAGGATATCCCAATCATCCTTATGATCATGTATACACATTCGTGTATAAGTAGGCGCATCTCTTGCACCTTTTTACCTCATGAATTCACTTGATGGTTTATTTTCATCATTAGTGTCCTTTAGTTTGAGATTTCAGTCACTTACAGGACTAATCTCATAGTCATATCTAGTATTGATGTTTCCTTCTCTCAAGGCCATAACCAACCAGGGTGACTTTCCTCTTTATGCGACAACGTCTGGCAAGAAAACCTTCTCACTTTTCTCTGGTCCTGAAGAGTTATATACTCTGATTTAATATAAAGAAGTAGTTATAACTACCAGGGATCCTACCTGATCCTATTAGATTCCTTTAAGCCCACAAAGGTATTAACCATTATATAATCCACCATCATCAGTGCCTGAAGTTCCAACTTCCCATGCTTAGAAGTAGTGTTATGAACATCAGGTCATCCGTCCTTTGGGCTTCATCTTCTCTTGACAGAACCCTTCCACCTTCATCTATCCACATTCAAGTCTTATTATAAATGTTAATTAACATATCCCTACTCTGGTAAGAGTAGTTATCATAGATTCAATCTACATTCCTTCTCCTCAAAGACTAAATGTAGATAACAATACCTCCTTATGCTACTCATACATGAGACCAAGTAGGACAAGTGTTGTAATGATGCTCTGATACCTATTTGTAACACACCCAAGATGGGGCATAAAAAATTTATCTTTTCTTAAAGGACAGATTCTCTATTCATGGTTTCTAATTTGGAAAGTTGGGGAACCAGTCCAACCTTGTGGTCAAGGATCTCCTATTTTGAAGCGAAACAACTCTATGAGACCCTAATGATCTCGCTCTGTAATTAAATGCAGACCCTTTCAACTTTTGGTTGTAGGTCTAATGGTACCCGTGACCTTCCCTTCACGCTTGGGGAATCTCTGAGTTTGGGCGTGATCTAAAAATGAAGAAGACTTGTATTCTTGAAATTATTTGCAAGTAAAATTTATGTGTTAAAAATGCAAATGGATCAACTTTGCAACACAACTTTAATAGTATTTACTCATTCAATATGCATATAAAAAGTAGCAAAATCAGTGAATAGAAAACACATAACACAACAAATGATAAAGGAGTTCACCCCTCTCTTGAGCTACATCTCCTGGTCTAGCTTCCAATGGATCATTTGTATTATTTGCTCAAAGTTCTCAAAAATGTTTTTTACAATGCTAAAAATGCCAAATAGACTGCTCCAATGGCTTCAGAACATCCAAAAACCCCTAGCTGGGCTTTTTCGGCACCTCGTTTGGCAAAAAATTGAAGAAGATAGGCTTTCTGGAAGTCCCCCCTTCAAACTTGTTGTCTTTGCATCTACAAAATGCACCCCCCTTGGCTCAACCTATCCCACACGCATATTTAAGTGTAAAAACTTAGCACCAAGCGCAACCGCACAACCATTACAAACTATCAAACGGTTACGCACCGGCCTTTAACTACCAAGGCATGTGGGCACATGGTCACCACATGACCACGCGCAATACACAACAGGGCTAAAGTTCAAACCGTATACAAAATCGTAGGATTAAACTGTGCACATACACATTGGTCACATGTTATATGTCAAACCACGCGCATATCAAAATGGTTACAACACATATATATATATATATTACGGTGGGTTTAACCGCCCATAGCACTGGTCATATGCAATACATATATATAACTGTGGGTCGGGGCTTAGCCCTGGCCCGGTTCACGCCCCAATTCACATATTTGCAAATTCAAATATATTACAACACATACATATGTTAAGTAACACATGTGGGCACGCCGGTTGGGAGGCCTTTCCCAAGGATTTACCCTGCTCGGAGGTCACGGGGTCGACTCCTGCCAAGTGCAAAGATTTTAATCCAATAAACATGTGACACGTGGCAGCCATTGATTGGGCCACCTGTCGCCATTTCGTTCGCTGCCAACAAGCCATGTCACATGCCAACTGTCTTAATAGCTGCCCGCCATGTGTTGTACGGTCTGCCACGTGTCGTATGACCTACCACGTCAGCGTCCGTACGGACTGTACGGTCTGTACAATCAGCACCCCTTTTTTTGCCTGTTTGTAAATTTGAACAGAATGTGATATCTCTCTCTCCTGACATTCGTTTGAACCCAAATGAGTTGCGTTGGGTTCGTAACGTTGAGGCCTACGCTCTCATTCGATTTGAAGTGATTTCAAACACTTTGAATTTTTAAGCAAAATTTGATCCCCTAGATCACACCTCCCCATTGGAAAGCTTTTGGACCTCCAAAAGACTATTTTCAGTCTATTTGAATATGAGGGTATAGCTCCCTCACCTTTCCAACCTCAATCCACTTGGATTTGCTTGGATTTGTACCTTTAATACCAACTTGAAGATACTCCACATTTCCTCGTTTTGAAGTTCGCATTCTCCTGTCAAGGATGGTGTCTTCATGCAATTCTATAAGATATTCTGGGGGGAAATCATCTATAGAAGGAATTTGGACATGCTCTCCTTAATCATCAATTAAAGGAGGCTCATACAATTTCAAATTCTCAACATTAACAATTGCATGCATTTGCATATAAGGAGGCAAATCTAAATGGAAGGCATTGTTACCAATCTTGTCAATAATCTTGAAAGGACCATATCGAATCGGTTTGAGTTTTTTACCTTCTCCTTTAAGCCTCTCCTTACTGATGTAAATCCAAACTTCATCTCCAACTTGGAAACTGTGATCAACACGATGCTTTTCATGTCTCGTCTTGTACTTGGCTTGACTCTTTTCCAACTTCTCTTGCACCATTTGATGTATCGACTGAATTTGTTCAATGAACTTTTCTGCCCTATCAATTTTATATTGACCTTCAATAGAAATATCCTTCCCAAAGATAAAATCTAAAGGATATTTGGGCAAATAGCCAAAACGTACTTCAAATGGCGACATTTGAGTTGAAGAGTGCTTAGCTCGATTGTAAGCATGTTGAATGTAGTGTAAATGCTCATCCCAAAGTTTAAGATGCTTGCTGCAATAAGAACGATGAAGATGCACCATTGTTCGATTTAACACTTCTATCTAACCATCTATTTGCGGATGAAAAGTTGTGCTCTTTTTCAGTTTGGTGTCCATGAGTGCCCATAAACTTGACCAAAAACTTCCAACAAATCGAGAATCCCGATCAGAAATAAT
>JZKD02S0550780.1:685186-696850 GCA_000966675.3 Picea glauca
AATAAAATCATTCCAAGAGGTTAAAATTTTACCATGTTTCTTCATGTCCTCCTGAGTCTTGGATTCCCACCAAATGAGTGTTTCACTATCCAATCTTAAAGAAGCAAGTTGAATCCTAGTTTCATCATCTTGAATTTTTTGTATCCTACAATACACCTCAATCTGACTAATCCAATTATCTAATTTCTCAGCATTTACTTCTCCATTGTATATTGGCAATTCAAATTTAATATCAAGCTTTAACGAAGGAATTTGTGAAGGAGTTTTACCATGTCCCTTTGGAGAGTTCAAAAGAGGTCTTGAATTGGTAGAAGAAGAAGAAGATGGAGGAGAGGGTGGTGGAGAAGCACCATTCCCTCCATTTCCATTTGGAGTTTTATCACCACTGTCTCCCTTGTGATTTGAAGGGTTGGAGCCTTCACCTTGCAACCTTTTATTCCTTTCCATCAAGATCTTCATCATCTCTCTCATTTCCATGACAGCCTTTATGAGATCTTCATCTTCTGCGGGAACATGTTCATGACTCTCTTCATGAGTCATACTTGGTGAATGCCTCCTTGAAACTTGCGGTGATGATATATGCCTCCTCCTTGAAGGATGAGAACTTGACTCTACAAGTTGACCTTCTCCTCTTGTGAGTTTAAACCTTGTGAGCATCATAAAACAAAACACTTGCAAATAATCAAGTCTTCAAAAACCTATGCTGTGATACCAACTTGATCTAAAAATGAAGAAGACTTGTATTCTTGAAATTATTTGCAAGTAAAATTTAAGTGTTAAAAATGAAAATGGATCAACTTTGCAACACAACTTTAATAGGATTTACTCATTCAATTTGCATATAAACAACACCAAAATAAGTGAACAGAAAACACATAACACAGCAAATGATAAAGGAGTTCACCCCTCTCTTGGGCTACATCTCCTGGTCCAGCTTCCAATGGATCATTTGTATTATTTTCGCAAAGTGCTCAAAAATGTGCTTTACAATGCTCAAAATGCCAAATAGACTGCTCCAATGGCTTCAGAACGTCCAAAAACCCCTAGCTGGGATTTTTCGGCACCTCGTTTGGCCAAAACTTGAAGAAGGTAGGCTTCCTAGAAGTCCCCCCTTCAAACTTGTTGTCTCTGCATCTACAAAATGCACCCCCCTTGGCTCAACCTAGCCCACACGCATATTTAAGCGTAAAAACTTAGCACCGGGTGCAACCGCACAACCAGTACAAACTATCGAATGGTTACGCACCAACCTTTAACTACCAAGGCCCGTGGGCACATGGTCACCACATGACCGCGCGCAATACACAACATGGCTAAAGTTCAAACCGTATACAAAACCGTAGGATTAAACCGCGCACATACACATTGGTCACATGCTATATGTCAAACCGCGCGCATATCAAAATGTTTACAACATATATATATTACGGTGGGTTTAACCTCCCATAGCACTGGTCATATGAAATACATATATATATAATTGTGGGTCGGGGCTTAGCCCCAGCCCGGTTCACGCCCCAATTCACATATTTGCAAATTCAAATATATTACAACACATACATATGTTAAGTAACACATGTGGGCGTGCCGATTGAGTGGCCTTTTCCAAGGCTTTACCCTGCCCGAAGGTCACAGGGTCGACTCCTGCCAAGTGCAAAGATTTTAGTCCAATAAACATGTGACATGTGGCGGCCATTGATTGGGCCATGTGTCGCCATTTTGTTCGCTTCCAACAAGCCATGTCACATGCCAACTATCTCAATGACTGCCCACCACATGTCATACAGCCTACCACGTGTCGTATGGCCTACCACGTCAGTGTCTGTACGGACTGTATGGTCTGTACAGTCAGCACCCCTTTTTTTGTTTGTTTGTAAATTTGAATAGAACGCAATATCTCTCGCTCCTGATGTCTGTTTGAACCCAAATGAGTTGTGTTGGGTTCATAACGACGAGGCCTATGCTCTCATTCGATTTGAAGCGATTTTGAACACTTTGAATTTTTGAGCAAAATTTGATCCCCTGAATCAGGGCGCTAGCCCCTTTTCTGATAATCCCCTCCTTGAGGTGACCTTGGGAGATAACCTCATGCAAACACACAAATGTGGGTACAACCAAAATAGGTTTGAAACCAAACTACCTTTCGGTCCGCAATTCGCCTCGAGCCTCCACGTGTCCTTTGTTCAAAACCATGGTTTGGATTGTGACCCTCCTTCAACTTTTTAAAGTTTGCGCATCTCTGATCCCCACAATGCTACGGGACCATCGATCTCATGATATTGATGATGTATCTGAACTGACAGCTCAGATATATCCCTTTCAAAGTTGTGGATCAGAACTGACCTCTTTCAAATCAACGGCTGTGATTTGTTTCAGAATTTCGAACTTTGGAATTATCAAGTCTCAAACTTTCCTTTCTTCCATATGTCAATTTTTTGGAGTCGATGATTTGCGGACACCCATCCTTCTCAATCAGCGGCTCTACCTCTGCTTCGAGGGTTTGACACTTCAACTAGATCAATGGTCCTATAGTCTTTTCTCGATCAACGATCGAGATTTCCTGGGCATCTCCAGACTTATGAGATCTCAAATCTCAAAATTCACTTCCCTTCAAGGTAAGCAGATTCCTGCTACGTGTCCACTTGAATCAGACGGTTGATTCTTGCTTCGGGTCTTTACCCAAAATCTACAGATTTATGTCACCTGTCCTCTTGATATGATGGCTATGAATTACTTCCGGAATTTACCCGGAATCCACCGATCTACACCACGTCTCTTCTGGATCAGATGGTCTATATTCACCTCGGACGATCTGATGCTTGAGATTTACTTTGGATGATCTGATGACTGAGATATACTTCGGATGATCGGACGGTTGATATTTACTTTGGCTCTCCAGCTCTCCAGACTTCGGGAGTCTCAAATCTCAACTGAAAAATCTCGAACAAATTTCTTTGGAGTCCACGATCCATCTCCATGCATCCCTATGGATCTATAAGTCCAGATTCACTTTGGGTCTTTCAGGTTCGAGAATCTCAATTCTCAACTAAAACACCGGTGTGATTCACCTAGAGCTCACAATATATTAACATGTGTCCTCTCTAAATGAACGACCCTTGTCTCCTTCAGGAATTCAGGCTTCGGAGATCTTAGATCTCAGTTTTCCTCTCTTTGTTTCTCCCGGAACGGTTTTACCCAGAGTCCATGATTTGATGACATGTGACCTCCCACAAACCAACGGTTCCCAACTTCTTTAACTATTTGATATTCGGTGATTTCAAACTCTTCTCCTTCACATTCTCCTGGAGTGCTTCCACCCAGAGTTCATGATCTGTCGTCACAAGCCCTTTTGGATCTATTATCCAGATTCTCTTTGACCTTCTGACTCTTCAACTTTCGGGGCTTCGGGAGTTTGTCTCACTCCTCACTTGGAAACCTTCGAAGTATTTTTCCCCGAAGTCTTTGATCTATCGACACGTATCTCCTGTCGGCCAACAGACATGATCTACTTAGGCTCTTCATCTTTCGAGAGTTTCAATCTTCTACGCACTCATTTCCTTCCAAAGTGCATTCGTCCAGAGACTCTAATATATCTACATGTACCCCTCCTGGCGATCAATAGCTAGGACCTACTTTTGGTCTTTAACTAGAGTCCACAAACTTGCGCCACCTGTCCTCTCTATCCAAAGGCTGACATTTACTTCGCTCTCTGGATTTTGAGAGTCTCAAATCTCAACTGAAACCTATCGAAGTGATTATCTGAAGGTTATAATCTGTTGACATGTGTCTCCTGGTGAGGAATGGTCAGGATCTCCTTCTCCTAACAATGAATGGTCCCAAACTACTTCGAGACTTCAGGACTATGGTAATTCCACTCTCCTACGTGTGCGAAGCACTAAGGCTCAGGCACATTGCTTCGATTGGGTGGATATTGGTCCTCTATGCTATGATCCAATGACCACTGCCTCTCCTCCTCCTGAGCTTATGATCTCTTCTGAATTAGAATATTTTCTAAGGGTTCAAATGCCTCAACCCTTTCCCCTCCTATGGGTCTATCTCTTGGACTTAATCTACATGCCTAAAAGTGTTATCTCTTCTGATATTGATATATTTGAGGATTTTGATTTCCCACACACTCCTTGTGTTTCATGGATCTTGTCAAACTCAAATCGAAGGTTGACGACGATCGAAAGTTCACAGTAATTGTGGGGCCCCAACATGCATTCTCTTTATCAGAGAGCTCAACCTCTGGAATCTGGAAAGTGTTCTCCCAACCTGGTCTAACCAGAATCGTTGATCTTCCATCCTAACGAGATCAACGACATTAGTGAATTGCAGGCTGTGAACTAGAGTGTTTGATACTTTCACCTTCTTTCTCCTCAATGATTCCCCACCCTCGATGTCCATTCATAGATCGATGGTTCATAGTGATTGTGGTGTCCCACCTATAAAATATGAGAAGTGATCGCTTGACTCTATTCTAATCATATTCATTGATCTTCCATCCCCAACGAAATCAATGAAGTGGGTTGATTGCGGGCCATGAACTAGCAGGTCCACTAAATTCACCTTCGCACTCCGCAATGATTCCCAATCATCGATTAAATTGAGCGGTTGGTGTTTTATTCGGTAAATCAAATGATTATTTGAGTCAAACTGACGACCAGGATGGCCTCTCCTCCCATTAAATGGCTCGCATCCATCTCCACTATCAGATTCTTAAGTCATGGGTAGTTCTGCTGACTTGACTATCGTCTACCTCCTAGATCTGACGGCCAGGATGGTTCCCAAGAATCCTTAGATCGAAGGCTCAAAGTTAACTTTGGGACCTTGGGACTTCAAGGATTTTACCTCCCTTATGAAGAACTTTCTCATTTTTCCATACTCGTGAATTTCGAATGACTCCAATGGTTAACTCCCACGCACTTTCCCATATCCAATGGTCACAACAAACCGTGGCTTCTTCCAAATAGATTTCGTCTATTCATATTCCAAACAAGGGAACCTTCGCTTTCAATAATTTAGCCTCGGTACTCTTCCTGATATTTGTTAACTCTGAAAGGCTTAAGAAATTTTCACTCTTTCTCTTGAACTTAATGCTTGGAAGAATCCTTCCACGCACCCCTTACTCTCATTTGTCAACTCTAGAAATTAAGTGGTTATCGGTCTCTACCTACCTCGTACAGAGCCTGTGCATATGAGGACTATCTCTCCTGATCTTTAATAGACTCCCTCCTCCAAGGGACTCAGAACGACTAGGAGTGTTGATATGTGTACGTGAAATTGTGCCCAAGGTCGATGAACTCACAGTTCGCGGATCTAGCTTAAGCCACTACAGGGCACAAGCATTTATGAATACAAAACATATCTAATCCATACTTGCTTAAATACACAATTTAAACAGGAATAAAGAGATATAGTATAACCAGTAAGAAAACATACACATCCTTGGGTCCTTCACAGTATATCCCATTTCATTACATAATTACAGCTTAATTTCATAGGGTATGAGAATACTTATCTATTACAAGTTGCATCCAACCAACTGATTGTGGGTGTGCACCTTTCCACCCAACCATAGGCTCATAGGAATTCATTATTATCACTTTGGCCACCCTCGTGCCAAGCCATGACATCACTAGGGAATTTCCGCCATCTCTTAGAGAAAACCTCTCTATCACAGTGACCCTGTGAGGTTTATCAAATGCTTCATCAACATCAATCTCATGTTCAGGTACCTCAGGTCATGTTATCCACACTTCATTTTGGGTTTGCACCTCCCTTATGATCTTGTGCTCTCATCCCATGTCTTCTTTCTTGATGTCTCTATATGTATCTTACCTTCCCTTCTCTGGAAGGTTTCCAACCTATCATGTTCCTTCTGTCAGAAGGAAGCTTGGGTCTGCAAGTCTCTATGGTACTTTTTGCTGACATCCTACACCTAGCCCAGGCTTCCATTCATGGAGGTGGTTGATGATTCAACAACTGGTTCTTTCTTTATTAACTGATTTCTTTCCTCTAGAGATATCATGGCTCRTACTTCAAGGCTTCACCCCCCAACAGTCAGTTATGGGTAGTTTAACAATAATACATTTACATTGTCCACATGCCTTAGCATGGTAATCCTATTTTATGATTAATTACAAGCTAGGGGAAACATGGGTGTTACAATTCCCTCCCCCTTAAAGGAACACCGTCCTCAATGTTCTTTCTCAAAAAACACCTGTCATTCCTTTCGCATTCAGCTGTTTTAGAAATCTTGATCCTTCTTCCTCGGTTAGTTCCTTTTTCATACCTTTATTATTGGTCACCTTATTTAAATAATTCTTGGACAACAAGCACATTAATCATAGTCTTATGCGAAAAATTTGCATCAAAATTTCTAGGAAAATTTCATAATCTTAGCACAATAATTATCTGCACAGTTTGTGGATTTGTATCCACATGGTTGTTTTGTTATCCAAGATCATTGTTTTTCCTTGATATACCCATTGGGTGCATGATCCCCATCAATAGTTTACAATAACTATCAAGGTTTCATCTTCCTTGCAATCACTCACCCTCTAGGCCGAGGCTCAGGCATCCCCTTCTCTACTATACAGTCCCTCGGGTGATCCATCTTGCCTTGCCAAGGTTTTCTCACATAGGAAGAACTACCCATCGTGTGCATGATTCCAATAAATAGTTTACAAGAACTATTAAGGTATCCTCTTCCTTTCATTCACTCACACTCCGGGCCCAGGCTTAGGCATCTCCTTCTCTACTATACAATCCCTCGGGTGATCCATCTTGCCATGCCAAGGTTTTCTCACATAGAAAGAATTCTAGAGACTCTATCGAGTCTTAAATTCAAGGAATCCCTCAGACTTTCTTTTTCGAGGCATCCCTCCGGCTTGTGTTACCTCAACACAATATATTCTAGGCGATCATGGCTTACCATGGGATTCTGATGGCTTAGCAGTATCCATTTTTCATGCTTTTACATCTTGGTAGCCTTCCAGCTCAGCTAAAGTTAGGCAAAACAGTTTCTCTCCTTCTCCAGGTACAGAAATAATTAGGGATGAATGTTACTCTCCTTCTCCCAACTGAATCATAGATAGGGACGAAGGTTACTCTCCTTCTCCCAAAACAGTCTCTATTTCATGCGATCAGATTATACTCTTTCTCACAGTTCTCCCTCAAGCCCGAGAGCTTAGTTTCTTGTCTCTACACTCTTCGCAGATATTTCCCTTTCAACTGTATCACAAGTATACAAAAATTCATGAGACATCATAAGTTTTAAATTCAAAAATTTTCTTGTAAATCTATCACCTGCAGATTTCCATATTCCACATTTTGTTCTCATATTTGTTTCGCACAGGAACCAGATTCATAATTATGTGACTTTCCTTCCCATAGCGGTTTGGATTAGTAGGAAATTGGTCTTCCTTATGGCTTACAATGCTGCCATTTTCAAGACTCCTTTGCTTCCTGCACTTTCAACATTCCTTGCACTTTGGCTCAGTAGGCAGTTGGTATAGCTTATGGGCTTACAATACTGCCATATCCAAGACCCATTTCCTCCTGCAATTTCAACATTCCTTAGCCAAACAAATTGTTAGTTTTCATACACATTACCTCTTCAAAGTCAATCATACTAACAGTCCAAGTCATTTTCATCTATTCAAGGATACCAAGCAAAAGGATACATCATCCCTTACCTATGCATCATTTCATCCTACCCAAATTTTCAAAATGTAATTTAGATATCAATTGATTTTAATGAATGCGTCAACATTCATGGCCACATTCATACCCAATGCACCCTTGCATTGATTTTAAGTTTCCCATACTTTTTGACAAGTACTTTTCCATGGTGTGTTGGAGTTTAACCAAGCTTTCCACCATATGGATTATTTATTCTCATTCATTGTTGCAACAGGACTATGCTTGTGGCTACAAGAAGATCATGATCCCAATTCAGTACATATGAAACTACAAGTTTCACATGAATTCCTTTAAGAATTCCTCCTTCATTAATAACTAGGGTGCCAACACTCATGGCCACCCAAATTTGGTTTTCCCTAACACCTATACAATGTAAGTAGAAATTTTGGAAGGTCCTCCTTCCTCAATGGGAAATCCATTGTATGTCCTTTATGAAAACATGCATTTCCTGGAAGCAATTCCATGCAACGTGCTATCTATGATCACTTTTGTTTCCAATCGTTCCTTGATTGGTCCATGTATTCATGACATATCAGTTCATGAATTCTTCTGAGGATTACAATCAGTCTTTACTACCAGAGTTTCACACCTCCATCATTAAGGTTCTCCTTCCTGAATCATACCCTACTTGGGTATCCAAGGCATAAAAATTCCTTTCAACGTTCCATACATAAAATTAAGACCGTAAAACATTTCAGAAGGGATTCTTACCCAATCCTTTCATACCTTGTGCCACATAAGCATGCACATTTGTTTATACTGGTTTTGGTTTTCAGCACCCCCTCTGATATTATCTCATTAGTGGTGCTCCATGGGGACTTTTAAAGTCCCTTCAACAATATTTCAACAAGAACCTTCTCATAATCATCCTCTGATTGAGGTTGTTCATTATTGGCAACTGTCTTTCTCAACATTTCCAATCTATTTCTTTCTACACATGACATACATCATAAACACATTAGTTGTCATGTAAATTAAAAATGAAAGTACCATAGCATTTAAATTAATAAAACATTTTCAAAACATGTCCTAGCATATCTGTATGCACTTCATCACTTTATCCTTAATGTTTTCATGAGTGCAATACAGATAGTTCTCAATTGTTTCTACACTAATACAATCCTCATCACTATGGTGTCAAAACATTTTCTTTCATCGGTGTACTAGATTTCTCATCCCCGAAAAAAACATAATACACAACAAGAAAATAATTGAGGGCTCTTCCCTTATTCAAATTCTTTCTACATCGCTTGGGACTTTTCAGTCCAGTTGAGTTATTTCTAAGGCCTCACTGTATTTTCTCTTATTTTGCAATTTACTCCTTGTTGGGATCTTCTTTCTCTTTTCCTTTAGCCACCTTGGTTAGGCCTCACCCTAAGCCTTTTTGGAATACAACAACATTCTTTAATAGAAAACTTTTTTTTTTGTTCATAACGGATCATGAACCTGTGCATCCTGCACATTACCATTTGGTTATCAGAATGGTCAATATTCATTTATTATTCTTCTATTCATTACATGATGTTTTTCAAAATGTAATCCAGGATTTTGGTATATATATATATGTTAGAATATAGAACATGGTGTGCTCATTTTACCATTGACGATACCCTCGTCACCCAACCATAGGTCAAAGCCTCCCTCCGAGCACCTTAAACTTGACTGAGAATTACTCTAGAAGAAAACCCTAGGCTAGATAGCCAAACAAAGAGTAGTGCATCAATCCCCAAGGATAGCACATCACAAAATACTGATCAGATGTTCCAAACCCTAGCCAAGATATATCCAACCCAATACTAAAACTAGTTGTTGCTGCAACTGCACCTGCAACCCTCCTCCAAACCTCCGCACCAACTGGGAAACTGCAATTCTGAGATGTTGTCAAATGAGAACTTGTGCTCTGTATTTATAGTAATCCTGTCAGTTTGTTGGGGCCGACTTATCCTTCTGGGTATGTGTCTGTTCAGTATATTATTATTAATTCTGGTCGACTTCTTCTCTTGGAGGCTAATAGCCTAATATAAAAAAAAATCTTGAGCCGACAAGGCTTCTAGGATTATTAGCCAACTCATTAGGGTTTCTCTTGCTTTCTGGAGTCTTCTATTCTCATCAGGTTCACACATGGGGGTAAATACCTCCCACAGCTACCATAATATTAACACTCCCTCCTAGCTAGAGAGGTATTTACAGGTAATGGTCTTGAGCACAAAACATACCATTTACCCGGTAGAATCAATATAGTCATCTAGACTATTTCATGACTAGATCATGAGCATCACCATCACCATCAGTTGCATCATCTCTCAAAACCATACTTCATCTTAGTAGTTAGATATGATGTTGGATAAGTCACTCTCACCATGGAGTGATACAAGAGGAGTAAAAGCTCTAAACTGTTTTCCTTCTGGAAAATATATGTTCATCATTCATCTGAATGATCATCTCCATTAATCTGTTGATAGTCATCAAGGCAATTAGAACAAAGATAGAACACACCTGTGTCTATTCATAGTAGTACACAACTACAATCCAGTGGTTAACTACCACATCAAGTAACACACATGTAGTTGATCAACAATGTATAGTTGTGAGCAGTGAAACACATTCACCATAGTAGTCCTCATCTACTGTCATATAGTCTTCATAACAAACATTTGAGAGCATCCTGCATAGAAACAATGTTATGATAAAAATTGTATCATCTGGGCCAATCTTTCACTCACGTCTGTGAGATCTGAAAGAATGTCTGCCACTACAGTAGTCTTCATCTGCATAGAAACAATGTTATGATAAAAACTGAATCAACTGGGCCAATATTTCACTCACGTCTGTGAGATCTGAAAGAGTGTCTGCCCTCAGTATAGAACATCAATAATAATCATCTGGGCCAATATTTCACTCACATTTGTGAGATCTGAAAGAATGTCTGCCCTCAATATAGAACATCAATAATAATCATCTGGGCCAATCTTTCACTCACATCTGTGAGCTCTGAAAGAATGCCTGCCCTCAACATAAAATATCAATAATAATCATCTGGGCCAATATTTCACTCACATCTTTGAGGTCTGAAAGAATGTCTGCCCTCAACATAGAATATCAATAATGGGCTATCTTCCCCATTCTTCTCAACCAAGGAAGAAGGATTGTTTTTTATTTATGAACCTGGACCATTTCCCACCCTGGGCCATTCTTTCGACACTAAGCAAAGTGTAACTTGGAAAGAATGAGTCTGCCCTCGAGAAATGTTTGGACCATTCCTTACCCTGGGCAATTCCTCCGACACTAAACAAAGTGTAACCTGGAGGGAATGAGTATGCCCTAAGGAATGACTATCCTGGACTATTCCACACCCTGGGCCATTCTTCCAACACTAAACAAGGTGTAACCTGGAGAGAATGAGTCTGCCCTCGAGGAATAACTGTCCCTGATTTCTGAGCCTGGACTACTCCCCACCCTGGGCCATTCCTCTGACACTAAACAAAGTGTAACCTGGAGAGAATGAGTCTTCCCTCGAGGAATAACTGTCCGGACCATTTCCCACCCTGGGCCATTCCTCCGACACTAAAGTGTAATCTGGAGAGAATGTATAACCCTCGAGGAATGTCTGTCCTGCATCAAACTCCAAAACGGACAATTATTCGAAACTTATCACAACTGTGAACTTCGAAAGAATGACTGCCCGGTGAGGCAGACCATTCTACTTGACCACTACTCAAAGTGACTACCAAGAAGAATGATTGTCCTAGACCACTCTCCATGTTAACCACAATGGGAAGTAGTTGTCTATGATACATCAACAATCAGTCTGCCTCCCATGTTAACTACAATGGGAGGTCACTGTCCATCAGAAATCTCAATCCACTTTTCAAACAGGAAAGCATCTGTCCAATCTGGACTATTTCTCAATTACAAAGATAAATGCTCCCTCCTAACTGGAGAGTTATTTAAATCACA
>JZKD02S0550780.1:704589-741962 GCA_000966675.3 Picea glauca
TGTATCCAACCAATATAATTTTCACATACAAGGATTCATACCATATTGTTTCTCGGCCAGTGGTCATGTCATTCACTTTCATCATTATTATCCCTTGGCTATTTCATAGCCCATATCCTGCAGATTAGTCTGTAACACAAACTCATACATTTCTATGCATTATCATCATGTAATTTCATACAATCATCATTTCAATTCGGTATCCGCGTACCAACAACTTAACATCAAAGTTTTCAAGTTAGAAATAGATCTCATAATATCCCATTATTCAATTTCGACACCCATTCATAAATTTATCATTTACCAATTAGATTGCATCATATCCAATCATCATTCAAATAGCATTTAAATCTTCATAGGATTCTCATTCACACAATATGTCACATCATATCCATCATCATCAATAACATTTAAACATTCATAAAATTTACGTTCACATAGTAGATCACATCATATCCATCATCATCAATAACATTTAAACATTCATAAAATTTACATTCTCACAATATATCGCATCATATCCATCATTATTCAAATACATTTAAACATGCATAAAGGTTCATACGTCTTAAAAGTTCAAGTGTATCATTTAATAGTTTCACTATGAATAGAAAATAAAAGTGTGTAGGCCTCAGGTAATCCTGGTTGTCTAAGTCAAAAGGTGGTGTTACATACACCCAACCTTCGAGAAACATATTCTCGAGCTGGTAAAAAAAAGTGAGGGATGGTCTCGTCATAATGTCTCGGCGTCTTCCCAAATAGCAGATCCTAGACTATACTTGTCCCATTGGACCTTAACTTGGTCTACCATAAGGTTCCTGAGCTGTCAAATTCTATGGTCCAATATGCGTAACGGTTCTACCATGAGAGTTCCCACATCTGATACCTGCAATTCCTTCCAATTTAGTTTATGTGATTCATCAACAACATAATGACGTAAAACAAATACATGAAAAATGTTATGAGTTTTATGCAAGTGGGGTGGCGGTACGAGACGATAGGCAACGGGTCCAATTTTCTCTTGGATTCTGAATGGTCCTATAAATCGACGTGACAACTTTTCCCCCTTCCCGAACCATATGGTACTCTTATTAGGCCTAATACAAATGAAAACCTGATCTCCCACTTTATAACTTCGATCAGTCATGTGTGCATCTGCATAACTTTTCTGCCTATCCTGTGCTTCCTTTAGTCTCTGCCTAATTTGAATCACCTATTCCTCCATCTCTTGAATCAATTCTGGCCCAACTGTTACTCGGTCTTCTAATCTTTCCCAACTCAATGGTGTTATGAATGGCCTTCCATACAGATCTTCATAGGATGGCATTCCAATGGGGCTATGAAAACTGTTACTGTAGGCAAACTCTACCAAAGGTAGGTACTTCTCCCACTGGGTTTGATTATCCATGACATACATCCTAAGCATGTCTTCCATGACTTGATTTACTCTCTCAATTTTCCCATATGTTTCAGGATGATAAGATGTGCTTAAGTTCAACTGAGTCCCCAATGATGATTGAAAACTTGTCCAAAACCTAGAAGTGAATTTGGAGTCCCTATCTGAAATGATCTTCTTAGGTATCCCGTGCAAATGGATAACCTCATTTACAAACACACGTGCCACATCAGCGACATCGTAAGTGTCTCTTACCAGAATGAAATGAACACTCTTGGTTAACTTATCCACTATCACAAGAATGGAATTGTGTCTATGATATGTGAATGGAAACCCCACAACAAAATCCATAGAGATGACTTCCCACTTGGACATAGGAACATCATGTGGGTGTAGGAGGCCTGCCGAGTGATGGTGGTCGGCTTTCACTTGTTGACACTCTAGGCATTTGGCGATGAAATGGACTACATCGCGCTTCATGTCTACCCAGAAGAAAATATTCCTCATGTCTACGTACATCTTCTTCACTCCCGGATGTGCACAATAAAGTGCTCTATGGGCTTCCTTCAGTATGATGCTTCGAATATCCCCACCTTCGAGGACATACATCCTTCCTCAATATCTTAACATTCCATCTGCTTCCAGACTATATCCTTCATACTTTGGATCTAACTTCCTCCCACTCTGGAGGTTTGAAGTAACCTTTAAATGCCAACTGTCTCCTTGGAGTTGCGTCAACACACGTTCCCTCAGATTGACTTTTAAGGGTACCAAGGAGAAGACACATGGTCTTCTACTCAAGGCATCTGCGACCACATTTTCCTTCCCTTTGATGTATGAAATACCAAAATTGTACTCACTCAAAAACTCACTCCGTCACCTTTTCCTGGAATTTAGATCCCTTTGAGTGAAGAGATGTTTTAAACTTTGATCGTCCATTTTGAGCTCAAAGTTTCGCCCCACAAGATAGTGCCTCCAAATTTTTAGAGCTAGCATTACAGCTGCCAACTCTAAATCATGAGTAGCATAAATCTCTTCATGTTTCTTCAACTTCCTTGATGCATAAGCTATCACTCCTCCATCCTGCATTAGCACGGCCCCAACCCTTGCTTTGAGGCATCCGTGCAGACTGTGAAGTCCTTTTTCATATTCGGCACTTGTAGAATTGGTGCACTAGTTAGTAACCTCTTAAGTTCAATGAATGCACTATCACATTCTTTTGTCCATTCATACCTAACCCCCTTACATTGCAAAGTGGTGATGGGTTTCGCTATTTTTTAGAATCCTTCCACAAATCTTCGATAATAACCTGCTAGCCCCATGAAGCTTCTCACCTCATGGGCATTTTTTGGCACTGGCCACTCCATAATGGCCTTTACCTTTTCTGGGTCCACAGAGACTCCTTCACTGGAAATGATATGACCTAAATAGTGGATCTCTCTCTGGAATAAGGAACACTTCAACAACTTCCCACACAATTTGATCTTTCTAAGGAAGGACAACACCACTCGTAAGTGTTCCTCATGTTCTCTTTCATTCTTGGAATAGATGAGGATGTCATCTAGAAAGACTTGTACAAAATGGTCTAAGTACTTCCGGAATACACCATTCATGAGGCTCATGAATACTGTTGGCATATTGGTCAAT
Organism: Picea glauca; assembly: GCA_000966675.3. Taxonomy (NCBI): domain Eukaryota; kingdom Viridiplantae; phylum Streptophyta; class Pinopsida; order Pinales; family Pinaceae; genus Picea; species Picea glauca. The sequence continues at coordinate 707,633 of JZKD02S0550780.1, forward strand.
CCAAAAGGTACTACAACAAACTCATAATGCCCAAACCGAGTTCGAAAGGCAATTTTTGGGATATCGCCTTCCTTAATCCTTAACTGATGATACCCTGATCGCAAATCGATCTTTGAGAATACCGATGCTCCTTTCATCTGATCGAAGAGATCATATATTCACCCCATTGGGTACCTATTTTTCACTGTAGCATGGTTCAAGTCCCTGTAATCTATACACAGTCGTAAGGAACCATCCTTCTTCTTTACAAAAATTACGGGTGCACCCCAAGGTGAGACACTGGGCCTTATTAGCCCTAAGTCCAGTAACTCTTTCAATTGAATTTGAAATTCACAAAGTTCTGGCACTGTCATCCGATACAGAGTCTTGGAAATTGGTTATGCACCAGGTTTTAGCTCAATAGTAAAATCAAGATCCCTCTCAGGAGATAACCCTGGTAACTCATTCGGAAAAACATCCTTAAATTCTGACAATACCAGGTACTGATCTAATGAGGGTCCCTTCCTTTCATTCACTTCTTCCACTACATATAGTCGACACCCTTGCCTAAAGCATCACATAACCTTCATAGTTGAGATAAATCATAATGACACCCTTCTCCATACACCCTGGATCTCCATTGGCCTTCCTTCATCGTCTATACAGAGCACCCTTTTTGTGAAACAATCTAACAAAGATCGATGAGCTTATAACCAATCCATTCCAATGATTAGGTCATACACCCCGAGAGCAGTGACGTATACCTTCAACCTAGTAGTACACACTCCCAGGTCTACTATACAATTATCAATGCTAGGCCCTACCTCTTTTTTTTCCCCCAAAGCCATATCGACTTGTTTAAAGTCATCATGCTTGTAGGCTGCCAACCCAATCTTTTCTAATGAAGATGGTGAAATGAAATTATCTGTAGCACCAGAATCAAATAAAATCTTAACGTTGATATGATTTAGCGTACCTAATGACTCCACCACCGTGGATTGATGCTCAGCCTGGCGATTATTAACCGCTGCGTAAATCTGGTGGCTGCTATTTGCTCTTCCCATCGGGGCCTTTCCTTCTCTATGCACAAATATTGATTGTAACTATGGGAAGTCACGCTGGTAATGGGGTCCTCCACATCCCCAATAGGTAACATGAGATTGAACCTGTGCATTGTTCTGTGACTATCTCTGAAACAAGTTCCTTCCTCTCAAACCCCTGCCCCTACTAGTTGTTCCTTGAGATGATCGTGGACCTGTCTGCGTCGTTGGTGTTGAACGAGATGTTGCACTCGCTGCCATTGAAATCCCTGCGGCTACTGTCCTTGGTGAGACTCTGTTACCATATGGAGGTGGCCTTGAGCCCCTCCCCTAGGAAATGTCCTAGGGGCCTTCCCTATGAATATAGGACGATGCGGAAAGGTCGATCTCGTACCTCTGGTTAATTCCATCTGTTCCTCCACATAACATGCATTTTCCACAACTTCTGCTACTGAAGACAGTTTCCACATCCGCACCATAGCCCTTATCTTAGGGTTTAGCCCATAGACGAAGAATTATGCTTGTCATTGGTCATTATCCATATATGAAACATACTTTACCAATTCCATAAACCTATTCTCATATTCTTCTACGGTCTTGTTTCCATGTACTAGATCATGAAATGCTCCTACCTGTTGTTCCTCATAGTAAGCTGGCAGATATTTCCTTCGAAACCTCTCCTCGAAAAGTTCCCAAGATATTGTGTCCGGGGTAAGATGCAGTTGTCTTTCCAGGTTGCCCCACCAGTTCAAGGCACTGTATCTCAACTGAAAAATCACTATCTTCGCCTTTGAGGTGGATTCATAGTCCCTTAAGGCAAAACACCTTGCCATGCCTTCTAACCATGCTTCCGCGTGTTCACTTGTGTGACCCCTGGCAAACTCCGAAAGTTTGATCTTTTGCAGTTCTCTAGTGATGTCTTTGGGTGGAGGTCCTCCCCCTGAATCCCTCGATGCTTCTAGATTACCCATTCCAGATGGTGGGGGCTCCACTTTGATCCCTGTCGGTTGTTGCCCCTTTAAAGTCTCATTTATTGCCTCCAAAGAGTGCAGTATGAGAGCTAGTTCTAGCGACGGTGGTGGCAGCGCTGGTGGTGTTAGCGGTGCCTGTAACGATGCTCCTCTTCCTTGATTCCCTTGAGTCCTAACCATCCTGTATGATTTAACCTACATCAACCAAAGTTGTCAAGGTGAGTTCAAGGACGTTTCACATTTGCGCAACTTAACTAGAAAACAGGGTTAGGCGTAAGTTTTTTTTTTACTTGTCTGTAAACATACATTACTCTCTTTAGGGGAAGTGGCTAGGTTAGGGATAAAGCATCTAATATTGATGTCTTCACCTAAGAAAACTATTGACTCCCTCGTCCGGTAGCTATGCTATCTTTGCACCATACTAGCCAATTTCTCTAACTTACCTGCCTAGTGCGCATGAAGCCCCCTCTTGCTTATCTTGTTCTAAGTCCCTATACTTTGTGTTTACAACTAATTAAGGTGACTTCCAACCTAATGTCGATGAAATGAGTCTAATTCTATCCTTCGATGCTTGATTCATGGGTTTTCCTTGGCGCATTATACATATGCATTGAATTGTGTGTCTCGGTGGCTGCAGGTGCGAGTCTTGAGGATTGTAGAGTGATTTTTGGGCATTGGAGCTTAGTGCTTGTGCATTATGGTTAGGTATTGTTTCTAGACTTCTGGTTGTATGATGTAGTAAGCCTGAGGTGATGCACTGAAGCTTGGTGCTTGGCTTTGACTGGTGGAATGGAATGGAGGTACTTGGCGCTTGGCTCAGTGGTTGAGGGCTCGGAACTCAGTGTTTGTTTAACATGGATAATTGGAGATTATACTTCGGGATAGTATTTTATGACTATTAATTTATTTATGTATAAGAGTTTATTTTATAACGACTCATGTGTGGCGCGTTGGTGTTTGGTTGTTTTCCAAGGCTTGGACTATGGTGAGTAGTCATGGGTTCAAAACCCGTCTGCTGCAACAAAATTTAATCTAACCCAAATTTAATCTAATCCCTAAAATCATTAATTAACTTTAATGTAGATTAACTTTACACTAAATAAAACAATTAATTTAATTAAAAAAAATTTAAAGATAATTAATTAACTTTAAAATTATTTTTACACTAAATTAAAGACAGTTAATTAAAACAATTAATTGAATTAGTTGAATTAATTAATTATTTTTAAAACAGTTAAGTATACTTTACACTAAAATAAAAATTTAAACGAACACACACAAAAAAAAATAATAATAAAATATATATATAAATTTTAATAATAAAAAGAATCAAAATAATTTAAAAACAAGTGCANAAAAAAAAAAATAATAAAATATATATATAAATTTTAATAATAAAAAGAATCAAAATAATTTAAAAACAAGTGCAGGAATGCATGGATTCCACGTGCCCGCCTTGCTTCCTCTAGATCCCCCCTATATAAACCCTAACCTTTATCGTCATAACCCTAATTCCTCTGTTCCTCATTGTTTCTTCTTGCGAGGTATCTGGTTACACGGTCGGCCACCATGGCCTTCTCTCATGGCTTCTCCTCCTCGTGGTCAGGTGTTTGGTTTATGGCGTTGATCGCTAGCTTGTATTGTCTCTCACGTTGGTAGAGAAAGAGAAGCATGAAGAGTGTGGGTAGAAGAGGCACCATCGATACTTGGAGACTGGGAATATTGAAGAAGAGAAGAATTTGTTTGGAGAGTAAATATTGTGGTTGGTAATCCACCCATATACCCAGTCAGAGGCATGACTCGGAATAACCTTTCCCCTGCAGAATTTGTTTTTCAGAGTCCCAAATATTTACAGGAAATGACGATGGCCATAGAGATGGCAGCAGGTAGAGTGAGCTATGGGTCGGGAGTGGGAGTGGGCAAGGTATCATCGTCCTCGCACAGTGGTGGAGGGAATGCAATGCTGGTCTAGTGGGAAGGAATTGCCAGAGCGCGCTTTGCAATCGACACTCTCGGCTCCATTGTTGGCCCCCTGCAATCGACAGAGTCACTGAAGGAATCTAAAAGGCCCACTATAGGCCTCCTCGAGAGTCAGGAGGTCATCTACGCAGTCTCCTCCGCACTCCACTCAGCCTCCTCTGGCTCCGCCTCCGACCGCCTCTGCCATTGGCTCTACGACACCTTTCTCTCCTCCAACACAGACTTGTAGCTCGTCGTAGGGACCATAAATTAACAACTGTCAGTGGAAGAACAATGGGAAACTTGCAAATAATCTATCCAAGCTATGCAGAGAATATGGCCAACAACCAGCCAGGTCACTTATTCTTCTTCTTCAACAAGGGTGAAAGGTGAAAGAGGGTTGAGATGGGTTTAATTAGTGCTTCTTCTGTATGCTAGCAGATGTTGTCGGGCAAGTTCTTGGTTTGGTTATTCTCTCACACACATACATTAGTTAGTTAAGTCATTATTTTTCTCATGGCTAGTAGTATTGTCACAACTAATTTATGGATTTGTAATTCGTATTCCTACCCTACTTCGTGTAATCTGATAAACATATATATTCATCTTTTGAGGTGCAATGACATCCATTTTGATATTTGGAGTCTTTTGTTCTTTAAATTTACTTTCCATTTCATGGTGGTATTAAAAGCGCGTTTAAAACCCATTCTGTGTAGTGAAGTATGCCCGGCCTGAAATTTGTTTTGGACAAAGGTCCTAGATTAGATCATGGTGAAATTTCCATATGTTTGTTTGTATACTCAGTATGATCTCAAAAGGCCTGGTTTACACAACAACTGATAACTTTGAGGATTTCTACTTGGTAAAACAAAACTCAGGAAATATTGTAACCCATACGAAGAAAGGTTTATACTGTAAATACTTATATATTTTTTTCAATACACGTAGCGCATGGAACACGGTCCATATACACTTTCCTAATCTTTCATTTATAATAAAATATTGTTGAATATAACTATTGTTTATATATCCTTCATAATTTTGGGTTTTAAAAAAAAAATATTTCTGAAGCTGATTCTTGTTAATCCTTCCTTTGTGCAGGTGAGGATTAGTAGGATTAGTAAAGGTGGTTGGAACATGGGAGTCTTCATAGGGTTTATGACTTGTAAATAAAAGGTTTATGGGTTGTAGATTAGGAGCTGTTTTTTTTTTTGGAAACAATCTACACAATTATGTGGGTGGTCAAGCCCTAGGTTTCATCTTTGAAACTAGGCTCTGATACCATGTGTAGTGTCCTAAATTAATTAAGCCTAAAAAAATTTCATACAATTAAACATAGAATTTATTTCAACACATAAATAATTCAGTAATCATCATATAAGCATTTAATATTCAGAAAAAAATAAATTTATCCACAACATGAAAATAAATTACATAATCATCCACATAACCCAGCAAATTCATAAATAAAAATACCTCTGCCTAATGCTAAATTCGTGCTTATCTGGTTGTCCTCCCTGTTTCTTTGTCCAATCTCTACCTGATGCTATGACCAAACCCTTCCCAAAACTGACTAACCACCCAGTCAGCTAGGAGAAACCTTTCTGGCTCCCTAGCTCCAGGATTCCTGGCCCCCGAGCCCAAAACTCCCAGCAACCTAGTGCCCCCTGCAACAATTCACCCAATCTCCAAAACCAAACTCCAAAACCAGAAAATATCCCCCAAAATAATGCTTCCTCCCCAAATTTTCATAATCCTCTCCCGTAAGCCTCTGCTTAGTCATATATCCCCCACATTCACCAACTCCTCCATCATTTAAGTCCACCCCCCATTTACTCCTTCTCCCCTGTCATACGTAAAGCCTTATAATAAATACATTAAAGTCCATTTACTACCTTATCCCTTATCATACGTAAAGTCTTATCATAAATAAATCAAAGTTATTAAGCCTTGAATTCTTTATCCAAACCTTAAATGTGTTAAGTACTCGATTAATTAATTAATCAAAATAATTAATTAATTAATTTTATTAATAGTTAACCATTACTTAACTAATACACATTAAGAAAATTAATTACTTAATTAACTTTACTTGATAACCCTATGCAACTATTTAACTAGGGTTGTTACAAATTATGTATACATACATATTCTGGTTTTGTTAACTTACATCATACTTGTGCATCACTTGCATGTTTAATATCATTCATACGTAACTGGTGTTACTATCAGACTTCATATTAGGAAGCTCCATAATGCATTAAACCCATGTACTCAAGTATAATTAAACACAGATAAGTATTCATCATGTTATCTTATTGCTTGCACTTTTTCCATGTCATTCACACACATGGACATATCTGGCTTCTATATCCTTTTCCCAAGGATTTCCCAATCATCCTTATGACCATGTATACACATTCATGTATAAGTAGGTGCTTCTCTTGCACCTTTTTACCTCATGAATTCACTTGATGGTTTAATTTCATCATTAGTTTCCTTTAGTTTGATATTGCAGTCACTTACAAGTCTAATTTCACAGTCATATCTCATATTGATGTTTCCTTCTCTCAAGGAAATAACCAACCAGGGTCACTTTCCTCTTTATGAAACAACGTCTGGCAAGAAAACCTTCTTTCCTCAATGTCCATAGGGTTTTACCCGTCTCACTTTTCTCTGGTCCTAAGGAGTTATATACTCTAATTTAATATAAAGAACTAACTATAATTGTCAGGGATCTTACCTAATCCTATCACATTCCTTTAAGCCCATAAAAGTATTAACCATTATATAATCCACCATCATCAGTGCCTGAAGTTACAACTTCTCATGCTTAGAAGTAGTGTTATGAACACAAGGTCATCCATCCTTCGGGCTTCAGCTGCTCTTGATAGAACTCTGCCACCTTCAGCTATCCACATTCAAGTCTTATTATAAATGTTAATTAGCATATCCCTACTCTGGTAAGATTAGTTATCACTTTGACAAAGGGATAAATAAATTCTTCTATTGAAATTCAACAAGAATTCCCAAAATCACAGGTTCAATCTGCAGTCCTCCTCCTTAAGGAGAAAATGTACATAACAATACCTTATTATGTGACTCATACATGAGCCTAAGAAGACCAAGTGTTGTAACCATGCTCTGATACCAATTTGTAACACACACAAGACGTGGCATAAAAAAAAATTATTTTCTTAAAGGATAGATTCTCTATTCATGGTTTCTAATTTGGAAAGTTGGGGAACCAGTCCGACCTCCCAGTCAAGGATCTCTGATTTTGAAGCCAAAGGACTCTCTGAGACCCTAATTTTCTCGCTCTGTAATTAAATGTAGACCCTTTCGACTTATGGGTGTAGGTCTAATGGTACCCATGACCTTCCCTTCATGCTTGGGGAATCTCTAATTTTGTGTGCTAGCCCCTTTTCTGATAAGACCCTCCTTGAGGTGACTAGGGATGATTTTAAGGATGGAAAATTATTTTAAAATGTAGAAACCTTGGCGAATCCTACTAATCCTTCATATGCCAACTATAAATGATTGGCGATATTTTTGTAAAAATATTCAAATTTCTAAGGATTTTATATAGTTTTTTATAAAATTTTGGCGATTTTTAAGGTAAAATATTTGTATCCCATAGAATTTGGGTGAATCATTTTTAAAATAGCGAATCTCGTTTTTGGAAAAACCATGGAAAATTAGCCCATGAGCGAAATTTAGCCCCTAAAATCATCCTTGGAGGTGACCTTGGGCGATAACCTCATGGAAACACACAATTGCGGGCGTAGCCAAAGGTGGTTTGAAAACAAACTACCTTTCGGTCCACAATTCTCCTCAAGCCTCCACATGTATTTTATTCAAAATCATGGTTTGGATTGTGGCCCGCCCTCAAATTTTTAAATTTCACGCATCTTCGATCCCTGCAATGCTATAGGACAGTCGATCTCACAATCTTGATGGTGCCTCTGAACTGACGGCTCAGATATATCCCTTTCAAATCTATGGATCATATCTGACCTCTTTCAAATCAATGGTTGTGATTTGTTTCAAAATTCCAGACTTTGGAATTATCAAGTCTCAAACTTTCCTTTCTTTCGTATGTCAATATTTCAAAGTCGACGATTTGCGAACACCTATCCTTCTCAATCAGAGGCTCTGCCTTTGCTTCGGGGGTTTGAAATTTCAACTAGATCAACGATCCTCTGTCCCTTTTCTCGATCAACGGTCGAGATTTCCTTCAGGTCTCTGGACTTCTGAGATCTCAAATCTCAAACTTCACTTCCCCTCGAAGTAAGTGGATTCCTGTCATGTGTCCACTTGAATCAGACGGTTGAGGCTTACTTTAGGTATTTACCCGAAATCTACAAATTTATGCAACCTGTCCTCTTGATATGATGGCTATGAATTACTTCGGGACTTTACATGGAATCCACCAATCTATGCCATGTCTCTTCTGGATCAAACTATCTAGAATCACCTTAGACAATCCAACACTTGAGATTTACTTTAGACGGTATGATGACTAAGATCTACTTTGTATGATCAGATGATTGATATTTACTTCGGCTCTCTGGCTCTACAGACTTAGGGAGTCTCAAATATCAATTGAAAACTCTCGAACAGATTTCTACAGAGTCCATGATTCATGGCCACACATCCCTCTGGATCTAGCGATCCAGATTCACTTCGGATATTCAGGGTTCAGGAATCTCAATTCTCAACTGAAACCCTGGTGTGATTCACCTAGAGATTGTGATCTATTAATGTATGTCCTCTCTAAATAAATGACCCTTGTCTCCTTCGATACTTCGGCCTTCGGATATCTCATACCTTAGTTGTTCTCCCTCTCTGTTTCTCCTGGAACGGTTTTACCCAGAGTCCTCCATTTGATGACATGTTTCCTCCAGTAGATCGATGGTTCTCGGCTGCTTCAGTTGTTTGGGCTTTGGCAATTTCAAACTCTTCTGAATCATGTTATCCCAGAGTGCTTCCACTCGGATTTCACGATATGTCGCCACACTCCCTTCTAGATCTACGATCCAGATTCTCTTCGGGCTTTCGACTCTTCGACTTTTGGGGCTACGGGAGTTTGTCTCACAACTCACTTGGAAACCTCTAAAGTAGTTTTCCCCTAAGTATTCAATCTATCAACACGTATATAATACCGGATGTTGGCCCTTGACCAATTTTTGGGAGATCCTTGGTCAAGTTTGACCTATTTTGGAACTTCGACAGCCTGTCAAAGGAGGAGCGCAAGACAAAGTAGAGATCACAGTATCTAGACCCCTTTTTGGGATTTGGGATTATGTAACGAGTATGGGGATGTCGGCCCATGAGTTGACCCATGTTTAGGCCTATTTTGTAAAGTATAAATAGATGTCTAGGGAATGTAAGAGACGAAAAGTTACAAGTGTGTTAAGTGCTAAGTATGTATTGTAGATGTTTTATGCATACTGTGTGAGACTTGCAGAGCTACGTTAAAGTAATTGTAAGAAGTCTTGGTGTTGTAACCTAACTATAAGAAGGAGGATTTGGCAGAGCGCGCACAGATCACCTATCTTCTATGGAGTAGGATTTGGATGCTATGTGCCTGTAAGAAGCTTGACTGAAGATAATAAAGAAGAAGAGTTGGTGGACGTAGCCCCAAGGTGGGGGTGAACCACATACATGTTGTGTTGCTATGCTTTGTGTGATGTGTTGATTTGTTTATGTCTTTACTTGCTAAGTGTTTTGATATAGATAGATAGATTTGTTTATGCTTTGTGCTAACGATGTATATGGATGTTAGATCTGACCTATTTGAATGTGCTTAGTGCTTGAATCTACTATATCTAATAAACCTCTCTATGATAAGTGATTAGATACATCAGATCTAGTTGAATACCACATTTCTCTGTAATTAGGGTTTGTTTGCATTGTTACTAAGGACTGAATGTTGATGAATTTTTACTACTAAGCACTTTGTTAAGTATTACAATCACATATCTGTGTCCCAACTAAGGTTGCAGAGATTTGAGTCTGGCAACCACCCATGCCTCTACCTCAGGTGAGACTTCATCTTCTTCGCAGGTGTTGTCGAAAGGGCTCGTAGTTAAGGTTTTGTTGGTGCATTGTTGTAGCATTGAACCCTGGGTCTGCCCCCGTGCCAACAAATTTTTCCGTTGTCGAGACCTGAAACTATGATTGTTGGGATCTGAGAAAGAATAAGATTTTTGCAAAGATCTAATCTAAAATTGTGAAATATCTGTGCGTAGATCTTCCACCCTAGTGGGCAATACTCTACTTAGTTTGTGAAGATCTGTGATAAATAAAAGAAGTCTGATCTGAAGAAAATAGGTAAGATCTGAAAGCTTTGTGCTCTGAGAAAGGTAAAAGTGAGATTTTTTTATTAAAAGAGGTAATATCTACAAGCTCTGTGCTCTGATAAAGGTAAGAATAGTGAAAAGTTTTAGATCTAAAAGCTTTGTCCTTTATAGAAGTAAGATAAGTGGAAATTTTTGTTTCTAAAGTATGAATCTAGGCATGATTGATAAGATTTGTCCTAGCTTGAAAACTAGGGCACTGATAGAAGAAAGAAGATTTGATATGAGTAGATCTAATAGAAATAATGAAAGATATCTTATACCTATGCATAGAAAGAATGTTTGGACTAACAAATGGATGCAGGATCTTAGAAAGAATTTTTTGCAGGTTATCTACCATTATCCTAGTGTGCAGTTCAGGAAAGGATGGGGATGATTTAAAAGAAAGAGAATATTAACCCTCTGTTATAGTTGCAGAAGACCAAGACATCTGGCTAAGGAATGTCCTGGGAGAAGACCCAGTTGCCTCTGTTGTAAATCTATGGACCATAAAGTTTTGGATTTCCCTAGATTGATTGATCAACTTGAAAAAATGAATACGAGACAAGGCAACCACAAGAAAATTCAAGCAACTAAGATATGGAAGAACCCTAGAAAGAATCACAGAAAGTATTTCTAAACATGAAAGAAACTCTGAATGACCACTGACATGTCATCTTATCAGAGATCTTCAAAGAAAAAGAATGTATCGAAGTATGAATAGGATACTTCAACATTGTCTGTGTTCTAGATGAAGAAACACAGGTGAATATCATGACAGAAAGAAATTGGGAAGCTATAGGGAGGCCTGTTATGATTCCTTCATTAGGAGGAATAGTACTATTCAAAGGAAAGTCGATAAACCTATGTGGAAATCTTACCCAAATATCTATGAGTGTCAATGGAACTTCGAAAGAAGAAGAATTCAAAGTTGTTAAATTTATTGAGGACAACGCTCCATTTACTATGTTTCTTGGAAAACCTTGGATTGAAAGAGATCAAGCCAGAAGGGAAGAAAAAGAAGTTTTAGAGCAGAAGAAGCAAGAGTTAAAATATTTCATGACTAGAAGAATCACGCAATTGATTGAAGAGCAGAAGAACAGATCGAAGCTATTTAAAACCTGAGACCTAGATGTCGAAGTTGCAAGAACACTAAAAGACCCACAGAATATTGAATTACCTATTCTAGATAAATAAGAAGTATCACCCTCAAATCTTAGGAAAGAATCTCAACAGCGCGAAGTTAATATGCCAAAAGGAGATAGGAATCAAAATGGAAAGAGGAATTCTGAGATGAAGCTCACCAGAAAGAAGGATATAAAACTAAGTAAGAAGAGAGTTATGATTGAAAAGTTACAGAAGGTTCCAGAGGGAACTTCGCAGAGGGAAAATTTGAAAAATTGGATATTCGTCGGGATAACAGAACAACATCACATGGCACTTTGCCATGGCGAAGAAATATAGTCGTTGGGAACAATATAACTGTTCGACCAACCTTATGAATGGGTATAAAGGCATTTATGTTTCGCCACCAAACCGTTGGACTGCATCGTAATGGACAGAACAGAGTTAATGGATACTTCTCACTTCTCATCGCGCCATGCACCGAGAACACTTTTTCTAATCGTGAATCTGAGCCCGTAGAATCATTGATTTTACATAGTGATCATTTCACTATTGTCGTTTATCCCATTGCAGTGTCTAAGTTACTCTTCGAACCCAATATTTCCAACCCCTAGTGTGTATGTCGGACGAGTTCAGCGCTGCAGAGAAAATTGTTGAGGAAGTTATCATCAACCTCATGACCGAAAGAGAAATGTCGATGTCTGCAGGAATACAAGATTCATCGATGAGAACAGTGAAATCCTCTCCATTGAATTCTCATAGAGACAGATCATCCAGACTGTCAGCAGAAAAGAGAACCAAGCACGGAGATGATCTAGCCAATGCGAAGTTGATTCCAACCATATTTTCTGATTACATCCTACCTCTAGCTAGCGCGATGAATCGTGATAGTGTTCCAAGATATTTCGAGTACACCATGGTCACTGTGTACCTCCTGAAGGGGATACACGTTGTTCGAGAAGAGAAGGATAAGATCACAACATTGAAGTTCAATGACTTCAACATCAAATATTGCAAGATCTATGGTATTCTTTCCCCATACAAGTACCTAACCAGGACAATGGGAAATAACTCAAAGATAATCCCTCAGCAGTGGACTATGGACCTCGCGTAGTCCACCCTCTTAAATGTAATGAAGATACCACACTTTGGAAGGCACTAGGAGGTTAACGCATGTGTTAAGCTCCTATTGTCATGCTTCCATGCCGACTACTTGTTTCTAGACTGACGTATTACAGTCGATCCAATGTTGATCCATAGGATCACAGGGTTGAGTATGAAAGGACCTGACCTGTAAGATTTCTACCTAGGGAAGGCCATAAATCTTGCGCTAGCATAGAGGATTAAAGACACATATGGTGATGTTGAGAAGGGAAAAAGAGGCTACAAGGTAGCTTCCATCAAGAATGGCACAATGCGCCTAGCATGTCAACTGATACCTGGAAATTTATTAAGGAAGAACCGACCTATGCAGGTTACCGTATTTGTCATTGACCTCGCAGGAAAGTGCGCGGAAGGCCTACAGATGAACTGGGTGAAGTACCTAGTTAACCAGTTGGAACTAGACTACCGAGAAGCACAGGATCAGGGTTATGAATTTCATTTCAGCTGGCTCCTAATCCTCATTGCATTTGTTTCCTGGGAGATGCTAGAAGGTGCGACCTTCCCAGACATAGATTCATTCGAACCACTTGCTTCAAAGTTCACTACCCTTTGGTATTAGAGTGATATGAACAAATAGTGGTAGTTGAATGTTTTGTTTCATACATATTACCTCCAGCTAAAGAGAGCCATCGAAGTTGAGCCTCGCATGAATTTGAACACCTTACAAAGGTTCCAACCCCTGATGAAGTTCAATGCATATCGACACTTCATATAGATTACATCATGAGCAGATGAACATAAAGAGAAGCTCCAGTCATATAATAAAATTACAGAAGAAGACCTTGAGTAGATCACTAAGGAATGGTCCGCTGACCTCCTTATCCCCACCAACCCTACAGAGATATCTGATCTTGACAGCCCAGAGAACACTCATAAAGAATAGAATACACCCAAGAAGACTGAGGAGGTCCAAAATTTAAGAAACACCTCAGGAAATATTGCTTCAGTGTCACCTGACCGAAGGGGTGATGATGAAGTAGAAGATGAACAGAAGCTAGGTGAAGTAACACCACCCAGAGACGAGGTTGACCCATTTAAGAAGAGGAATTTTTCTCCCCAGAGACCCTCTTCGTGGAATAAATCCAGAACCACTGTGACCAAGATGAAGACTGTTCTTACTGCTGATGATTTTGACTTCATCATAGCAGCCCTGAATGATGCTTCACTGGAAATAGTAGAGAAACAAGAAGCCAAACATGAAGAAATGTGTGAGATAATTGAATTTGAAGGTTGAGGGGTACAACAGGCCCTTCAGTCCAGCTGCAAAGTCTCCACTACTCCCCTGCCATCAGGAGAACCAGAGTTGGGAGATGAGCTAGCCTAACTCCACCGACTAGCTGATATAGTTGAAGCTCACCTTCGACAAGCACAAGAAGAAACAGAACAAGCCACCCAAACCTTGAAGCAAGTGCAAGTTATACTCATAGAACAACGTAACGTTTCATAATAGGAGAAGATTTCTCTCTAAGTGAAGTTCGATGAAGAAAAAGCACATATACAGCAAGGAAAAGAACAATTGCTCGCAAAGAAATGCGAAGTGAAAGAAGCGGTCAACAAATAACTTCGCTCTGTGACAGTCTTAGAAATAAAGGCAGAGGAACAAGTCACACAACAAGTAGAGTAGCTCACAGAATCCATCCAAAATCTACAACAATGCATAGTATACTTAGATATCCGCATAGTGCTCGAGACTCCACAGGATGTAAGGGGTCAAAGAGAAGTAACCTCTCAAAGTGCAGTTGAAAGAATAAAGGCCATTGCCATGGAATGAAAGTAGTTGAGTAATCGCAGTGTCTAGACATATGAGAAACTCACTAAGAACCCATAATTGCAGGCATTGGACTCGCAACTCCAGGAAGTGAAGTATCAAGAAGAGACAATATAAGCGCAGTTGAAGCCCCTGTCAGTTGTGGAAAGAATGAAGTGATCCCAAGAGCAGCACACCGCCCAGCAACAGGTCCACACTATTCAGAGAAAATTCATGGAAGTAACTCAGAGGCTACAACCTGTACAAGATAAGGATTACCACTTGTTCATAGAGGTCGAAGGCCGAGGAGAAAAACTCGAGCAGGTTGTCATTGCATCTGAACAGCGCCTAGAAGGACCTATCAATGATGCAATCATCCAAGAGTTCACTGAAAAAGAAGCCATGGCACAACACCAAGTCGAGCAGCTTGAGCCAAGCTCGAATATTTTGAAGCAAAACTACCCAGATCGGAGTGACTCGGGATGAGTCACAGGTGAGTGTTGGGGGCTTGTTGGCCCTTGACCAAGTTTTGGGAGATCCTTGGTCAATTTTGAACTATTTTGGAACTTCGACAGCCTGTCGAACGAGAAGTGAAATATGAAGCAGAGATCGTGGGATCTCGACCGATTTTTGGGTCCTTTTTGGGATTTGGGATGATGTAATGGGTATGGGGATGTCGGCCCATGGGTTTACCCATGTTTAGGCCTATTTTGTAAAGTATAAATAGATTTCTAAGCAATGTAAGAGAGAAAAAGTTGCAAGTGTGCTAAGTGATAAGTATGGATTGTAGATGCTTTGTGAATATTGTGTGAGACTTGCAGAGCCATGCGCAAGTAATTGTAAGAAGGCTTGGTGTTGTACCCTAACTCAAAGAAGGAGGATCTGGCAGAGTGTGCATAGATCTCATGTCTTCTACAGAGTATGATCTGGATGTTATGTGCCTGTAAGAAGCTTAATAAAAGATAATAAAGAAGAAGAATTGGTGGATGTAGCCCCAGGGTGGGGGTGAACCATGTACATGTTGTGTTGCTATGCTTTGTGCAATGTGTTGATGTGTTTATGTATTTACTTGCTAAGTTCTTTGATATAGATAGATAGATCTATTTATGCTTTGTGCTAACGATGTATATGGATGTTAGATCTGACCTATGTGAATGTGCTTAGTTCTTGAATCTAGTATATCTAATCTACCTCTCTATGATAAGTGATTAGATACATCAGATCTGGTTGAATATTGTGATGCTCTGTAATTAGGGTTTGTCTGCACTGTTACTAAGGACTGAATGTTGATGAATGTTTACTTCTAAGTGCTCTATTAAGTATTACGATCACATATCTGTGTCCCAGCTAAGGTTGCATACATCTGAGTCCTGCAACCACCCCTGCCTCTACCTTGAGTGAGACTTCATCTGCTTCACAGATGTTGTCGAAAGGTCTGGTAGTTAAGGTTTTGTTGGTGCGTTGTTGTAGCATTGAACCCTGGGTCTTCCCTTGTACGAACACCAGCCAACGGACAATATATACTTCGACTCTTCAGCTTTCGGGAGTTTCAAGCTTCTATGCACTTGTTTCCTTCCGAAGTGCATTCGTCCAGAGATTCTGATATATCTACACGTACCCCTTCTGACAATCAATGGCCAAGACCTACTTCGGGTCTTTACTCGGAGTCCACAAACTTACGCCACATGTCCTCTCAATCCAACGACTGACATTTACTTCACTCTCCGTATTTCAGGAGTCTCAAATCTCAACTGAAACCTCTCGAAGTGATTATTTGAATATTACAATTTCCTAACACGTGTCTACTAGTGAGGAAAAATCAGGATCTCCTTCTCCTGACAATGAACGGTCCCAAACTACTTCGGGACTTTGAGGCTTTGATAAGTCCACTCTCCTGCGTGTGTGAATCACTAAGGCTCAGGCACCTTGCTTCGATCAAACGACTATTGGTCCTCTACATTGTGATCCAACAACCATTGTTGATCCTCCTCCTGATCTAATCTCTTCTGACTTAGAAGATTTGCTAAGGGTTCAAAGGCATCGACCCTTGCCCCTCTTATGGGTCTGTCTCTTGGACGTCATCTACACACCTGAAAGTGTTATCTCTTCTAAGATTGATATCTTTAAGGATTTTGATTTCCCACACACTCCTTTCATTTCAGGGATCTCGCTAAAATCACATCGAGGGTCAACGGTCCACAGTAATTATGGGGCCCCAACATGTGTTCTCTTTATCAGAGAGCTCAACCTTCACAATATGTAAAGTGATCGCCCAACCTGTTCTAACCAAAGTCGTTGATCTTCCATCCTAACGATATCAATGGTGTTAGTGAATTGCAGGCCATGAACTAGCACATCTGCTACTTTCACCTTCTCTCTTTTCAACGATTCCCCACCCTCGATCTCAATTCATAGATCAATGGTTCACAATGATTGCAGGGTCCCACCTATGCAATTTGAGAAGTGCTCTCTTGACTCTAGTCTAATCCTAGTCATTGATCTTCCATCCCCAACGAGATCAACAACATGGGTTGATTGTAGGCCATGAACTAGAAGGTCCGCTAAATTCACCTCCGCACTCCACAATGATTCTCAACCATCGATCAAATTGAGCAGCTGGTGTTTGATTCGGTAACTCCATTGAGTATTTGAGTCAATATAATGACCAGGATGGCCTATCCTCCTGTTAAATGGTTCGCATCCATCTCCTATGTCATATTCTTAAGTCATGGGTAGTTCTGGTGACTTGACTATCGTCTACCTCCTAGATCTTACGTTCAGGACGATTCTCGGGCATCCTCAGATCTAAGGCTCAGATTTAACTTTGGGACTTCGAGACTTCGGGGATTTTACCTCCCTTATGACAAAATTGCTCAATTCACCAAACTCGTGAAGTCCAAATGATTCCAAGGGTTAACTCCCATGCTCTTTCCCATATCCAACAGTCACAACAAACTATGGCTTCTTTCGAACAGATTTCATCCATTCATCTTCCAAACAAGGGAACCTTCCCTTTTGATACTTCAGCCTCACTACTCTTCCTGATATTTTTTAGCATTGAAAGGCTTAAGAGCTTTGATCTCTTTCTCTTGAACTTAACTCTTTGAAGAATCCTTTCGCACACCCCTTATGCTTATTCATCAACTCTAGAGCTTAAGTGGTTCTCGTTCTGCCTACCTCGTAGAGAGCCTGTGCAGACGTGCACTATCTCTCCTAAGATTTATCAAACTCCCTCCTCCAAGGGACTCAGAATGACTAGGAGTGTCGATATGCATACGTGAAACTATGCCCAAAGTCGACGAACTCACAGTTCGTGGATCTAGCTTAAGCCTCCACAGGGCGCAAGAATTTATGAATAAAAAACGTGTCCAATCCATACTTGCTTAAATACACAATTTAAATAGGAATAAAGAGATATAGTATAACCATTAATAAAACATACACATCCCTCGTTCCTTCACAGTATATCCCATTTCATTACATAATTACAGCCTAATTTCATAGGGTATGACAATACTTATCTATTACAAGTTGCATCCAACCAACTAATTGTGGGTGTGCGCCTTTCGACCCAAACATAGGCTCAGAGGAATTCATTCTTAGCAATCTGTCCACCCCCATGCCAAGCCATGATATCACTAGGGAATTTTTTCCATCTCTCAGAGAAACTCTTTCTATCACAGTAGCCCTGCAAGGTTTATCAAATGCTTCCTCAGTATCAAGCTCGCGCTCGGTTCCCTCAGGCCGTGTTCTTTGCACTTCCTTTTTGGTTTTCACCTCCCTTACGAGCTTGTTCTCTCATCCCATGTCTACTCTCTTGTTGTCTATGTATGTATCTTACCTTCCCTCCTCTGTAAGGTTTATGACCTATCATGTTACTTATGTTAGAAGGAAGCTTAGGTCTGCAGGTCTCTGTGGTACTTTGAGATGACATCCTGCAGCTATACCATGCTTCCATTCATGGGGGTGGTTGATGATTCAACCATTGTTCCTTTATTTATTAACTAATTTATTTCCTATATAGATATAATGGCTCGTACTTCAAGGCTTCACCCCCCAACAGTCAGTTATGGGCAGTTTAACAATAATACATTTACATTGTCCACATGCCTTAGCATGGTAATCCTATTTTATGATTGATTACAAGCTGGGGGAAACAGGGGTGTTACATCCAGGTAGGTTCCCCAGTGGCATGGTTGTTGGAGCAGACTATTTTTGGACAAGTTTTGGGAATCATGTAGGAGAAAACCACATGACAAGTGGGCTAATGAGCGGCGTGTGTAGAGGAAAGGAATATAGTTAGCACATTTTCAAGAGTCAACGCTCGTAGAACATGGAAATTCATTACAATTAGTTATACCTTTTGGCCCATTTTGCAACGGGATAATACCTTGTATCAATGTATAAATATGTATGGATTTTGGATTGAAGAGGGTTAATCCAATAGCGAAGAGAATGAGCTAAGTGTGCATTGTATGCGCAAATGGCTAGGAAATTTTGGGTAGAACTAATGTATCTTATTTGAGTGCAGTGTGCACCTATTCTGAGGATTGAATATGAATGAATAATATAAGAATCCATATGTTGTGGGCATAACCCAATTTAGGGTGAACCACATTAAATATCTGTGTTATGATGTATGATGTGATGTGTTTCTTTTATGTTTTGTTTATTGTGCACATGTAATGCATGGATGGTTAATATGCATATGTTATATGATGGTTATGTGCACATGATGATTGAGTAATTAATATGAATCTATCATATGTTATTACATTGTTATGATTCTGTGCATAAGGTATATTTCATGTTGAATGAATGTTAAGTCTAAATGAATGTTAGAACGGTCTGTGTTCCCTTCATGAATGTGGAAGCCTAGTTCATGCAGTCCCCATAGGTACCTCGAGTGAGACTTCACCTACTTCTATATGATGTCAAAAGGGTTGGTATTTTTAGGGTTTTGTTAGTGATTTAATGTTGAACCTTGGGTCTTCCCACTATGTGCCAACAAATGATTTCATTGGCGGGACCAGTATCTGTGACTGAGGGGGATGTGGATACATACTAAGGAGGATATTGGACACTAGTTGGACATTAAGGAGATCAAGTTTGATGTATATTATAATAAGAATCCAAATATCAGTGCAGATAAATGGCTACAAAGGTATGTGTTTACATATTTGCATGAAATTTTCTTTGCTGACTTTTCAAATATTTTAGCAGAGTGGATCTAGAGATTAGTTGAACAGATCAGAAGATTTATCACTATTTTTATGAGAAATTGGACTCATCAATTAATTAGGAAAGTCAATACTATAAGAAATAGAGTATCACACATAGTTGATTATTGGATGGATAATGTGTTGGGAGGTTACATTACTAAATTTTCCATAGATTGTACTCAGTCATATAGTGTCATTTAAATGGAATTCGTTAAGGGACCATGCAGGAGATACTTTAAGTCACTATATACTTGGATTAATATGTTATTGTGTGATAAAGGAGTTATGAAGATGGAATCTAATTTCCTTGGTAGCTAAGTATCTTCACACACATAAGGGGACTAGGGGGTGACCAAGGGATTGTATGAGTGTAAATAAGGATGAAGAGAAGGAATGAGGAACAGAGGGGTTGAGGATGTCGAGAGAAGAAGAGTGTGCAACGAACAAAGAGATTGGAGTATTGTGGAGTGGTAAGCGATTTATAGCGAATAAGAAGAGGATTGTGGTTGAGAGAGAGGGGAAGAAAAGTGAGGTCGAGGAAAGAAACACTGGTGTAATACTCAATATCAAAGGTATTTTGCACACAAAATAAAATATCCATCATCTCAGACTGGTAGAAGAAGATCCCACTCAGATCAGACTCTACGTTGAACCCATGATCTCATGTGCATCACCAAGAAATGAGGTAATATCAAAATCTCTGTCCATTTTAGTTAGTGAGGGAAGTAAAGATAGTAAATGTAGTCAGAGTAGTGGAAGTAGTATGCCGATTCAAAATCATTTAGTGTTAACAGGAAATAATACCATACAAAACACAATGGTAGGGGTAGATCCTACTTTAAGGATGCATGTTTTCCATGGAGTGGGGACAAAGGATCCAGAACAACATTTGTTAATTTGTGAGACAGTATGGATTGTGAAGAACGTCCAATAAGATGATGTGAAGATTGTGCAGTTGGAAAAAATATTCAGAGATCATGCATTGATATGGTACATGAAATATCAGACTATGACACCTGTAGGACATACTAGAACATTGGCATAGGTAAGACAAGCTCTATTGAAAGAGTTTCAGAAAGCTAAGTTCAAGTCTTAATGCATTACCAAGATGGGGGATATCAAGTAGATAGTGAATGAATAAGTTTGTGACTATGATCAAAGTTTCATGATACTGAAGGATCAGTTGACATTCCAAATTCTAGATGAACAAAACAAAGAGTTATTTATTGCAGGATTGTTGTTGCATATACGCTTCCCTTTGACATAGCATAAGATTGTGTCACAATAAGAAGACTTATAAATTTCTATGAAATTAGAAGCATCTCTTGTATGAGAAAGTGGTGCATGGATGGCTCAGGTTCAATCGCAATTAACATCGTTGACTATTCAATTACATGAACTTGTGAAAGGTAAATAAAAGTGTGAGGAGGTCCAGTGCATCACATGTAGAAAATAAGGTCATCATAACAATGAATGTCCATATTTTCAACAGTATTTGAATACAAGAGCTCTGAATCCTTTATAGGTGTATGTGATATTTTAAAAATGATGGGTCACCACCCTACCGCTTTCCCATTGATGCAAAAATATTAGATTACTTTGAGAAATATTCTTTGTAACTTTTGCAAGTTTGTCAGACATGAAGAGAAGGAGTGTCACACATTTTATTTGATGAGAGAGCACATTGCAAATGCATACAAATTCCAGGGAGAAGAATATGAATGAGAATATCCATAGTATAATACTCCAATAGGTTATAGTCAAGGAGGTAGAGGACGGTTTAGAGGTCGTGGAAGAGGAGGATTCAACAGAGGAAGATGACCAATTATATTTTATAATTGTAATCAACTTGGACATTTGACATGAGACTACCTGAATCCATACATGACATGTACATATTGTAGATAGCTAGACCACATAACAGAGGATTCCCCACAAATGATCACAAAGTGGAAAGAAAATAGGAACCCAAATATACAGATGATAGGAGAAGAGGAACATGAGAAACAACCCAAGATAGTAGTGGTTATGCGCAGAGGAACCAGAACTAGAGTTGATGCGACAGATCAAGGAAATATGATCAACCAATGGGTCAGGAGAGTAGTAGAGCCTCAACCATTGTTTAACCATATAAAGGAAAAAGATACGTATACACAATAAAGGAAGGAATTGATGGGAGTAGAATGGATAAAATCGAATTCAACCATGCCAATTTTGTATGGCAGGCCACCAATATATGGTATGCCACCATTCTATGACCATTCATAAAGGAAAGTTGACAAGGTAATCACTTTGAATAGTTTCTAAAAAATTATTTATAGCTAATGAAGGATGATTATACTTTGAGTATGTTGTGTGGAATGATTAACCATTGTTCCCAATAGAAAGAGATTCTTATCACACACCGAGAAGTTAACCATGTGCACCATAAGAAGAGAACGAATAGGGAGTTTTGACTCAATGCGCAGATAGGAAACTATGACATGGACCATATTATTTTGGATCTAGGCTTCGATGTGAATGCCATCTCAAAATAGACATGGGAATTGATGGTTAAGTCGAAGTTGATATGGTCTCCCATTTAGTTGAGGCTAGAAAACCAACATAATATTGTTCCAATTGGAAGGTTCATAGGGGAAAGTGTTAATATTGATGGAGTGTACAAATTGGCCAATTTTGAAGTGATCGAGATAGTATATGGAAGCACCCCTTACCCATCACTACTTGGACTTGATTGGACCTTTGAAACCCGGACTATCATTGATATAAATAAGATACATATGATATTTTAAGTAGAATACTTTAAGGTTATTTCACCATTATATCCTACTGAAGGAAGAAGATATGTAGAACCAGTAAAGGGTAAAGAGCTCGATAACCTGTATAATATGACCACACAGATGGAAGATTATGTGAAACCTACAGAAAATGTTGTACTTCATTGGAGAAGTATTAGTTCATGCACATCAATCTCAAAAGAATATTTGGATAATTGGAAGAAGAGATTGCATTAAGTGTCCACAAGGAAATGTGCTCGAATTACCCTCATGTTGCGATGGAAACTGAGGTATGTGATCCTCCAAGGTATGACAGACTAACCGATGTAGCTTATTTAATTATAAGATAATTTGAATTGAAAATATCATATCAACAGATATTATTATCATTAGATTTCATGTTGAAATCGACACTGACAAGATGGTGGGATGCGCATAAGGATGGAATAAGAGATTGGAAACAGTGTAGAAGGCTATTATAGGTCAGGTTTTGGATAGAGAATGAAGATACTATGCATAAGTACACATGATTGAGTTGTCCAATGGAGCATGTTACATAGTTTATCATGACATAGAGTAAAGTGCCTAGGAAAGAATGGACACACTTGTTTGCACATACCTTGGACACAATATCAAAGAATTGGTACATGGAACTGGAAGTGAGCAGAGAAACTACAAATTGGGAGGAATTCACTCATAATTTTAAGGTAACATTTAGTTTTGAAGATGATGCTCCTTTGATTGACTCAACTTTGCAGGTTATCAAGAACAATATTTTTTCAGCAAAAGACTTGATAGAACTAGTACCTATATGTAGCACGCATATATATTTTGCGACAGTTAAAGAAGTTTTGCACTGTTATAATGTTGTTGAAGAATACCAAGGGGAAGACAAAGATACAAGAAATGTGAAAATACCTAAAATGGAAGGAGAGCACATAGTAGAAGGAACAAATCTTGAATTGGTAATATATGAAAATCCAATGAGAATGCACAAATTAAATATTGGTACAGAAGATAATACCAAATTCACGAACATAGGAAACCATTGGAATGGAGAGACTGTTGAGAAGATAATTGACTTACTATGCGAGTATCGAGATCTATTTCCGACTACCTTTTTAGAGATGAAAGGTATTGTTGGGGATTTAGGATAGATGAAGATCCCCTTGAAACCGGATGTTGATCCAGTGAAGTAGAGGCCATACAGACTTAACCCAATGTATAAGAAGAAGGTGAAAGTGGAGATAGATAGGATGTTGGAAGATGGAATTATTGAACCTAACGCAGAATCAGAGTGGATCAGTCCAATGGTGGTTTAGGATAAGAAGACAGGAGGGATCAAAATTTATGTATATATGAGGAAATTAAATGATGCATGCTTACATGATCCATTTCTTACTTTGTTTATAGATGAAGTGTTGGAGAATGTAGGATGGAATGAAGATTATTCATTCACAGATGGATTTTCAGGGTATCATCATATCATGATTGCGTGGGAAGATAGATATAAGACTAAATTTGTGACAGAATGGGGATGTTACCTATACATAATGATTCATTTTAGATTGAAGATTGCACCAGTAGTATTCTCTAGAGTGGTTGTAGAAGCATTTAAAGAGTTCATCCAAAAGTTCTTATAATTATACTTAGACGAATGGATGATGTTTATCCCGTTGAAAGATCATATTGATATCTTTCCCTTGATGTTGGATATGTATAGGAAGTTTCAGATATATTTGAATTTAAAGAAGTGCATTTATTTTGTGCCATTTGGTATCTTACTAAGCCATGTAATGTGTAATCAAGGGTTGTTGATAGATCCTACGAAGAACAACATATCATCCTCCGGAAAATGAGACATTGGAAACATTCAATAAGATACTAGAGCATGCACTAACGAAGGTTTGTAATGTAATTAAAGACAGTTGTGACTTGAGGATTCTAGCAGTGTTATGGGAATATAGGACTACAAGTAAGAAGTTGATAGGACATACCCCATTCAGACTAGTGTATGTCCAAGAAGTTGTTATGCCTATGGAATTCATAGTAACTAGTCTACGTATTGATGAGCTGACAAAGATTACAGATTCTAACGTAGTGGAGAAGAGACTATGAGAGCTAGTAGAGATAGAAGGGGATCATTTTTTCATGGGTTTTCATCAACAATTTTAAAAATCACAAGAGAAAGCATATCATTACAGGTAAATTTAACATAAGAAGTTCTAGTCAGGAGACTTATTTTTTCTTTATGACAATAAGTTTTTGCAGCACCCTCGAAAGTTTTAGATGCATTGGTTAGTTCCATATGTGATCAGGTTTGTGATAGATGCAGGTGTTTTCCATATAGAGAAATTGAATGGAGAATTTTTGGAAGGATTGGATAATGATAGTGGGTTGAAATTGTATAGGGATAGTCATACTTCCATGCACTAGTTGGAGCACGCAATATGTGTACCATAATACTTGTATTATGGTGTATTATAGAAGAAAAAGAAAAAGAAAAGAATAAAATCAATAAAACAATTTGAATCTTTAAGTGATGCATAACTTTAAACGAGTAAGCAGAGAAACCAAAAAGTGTTCAAGAGATGTATAAAGAGGAAGGAATTGTGCACAAGAAGGAGGATTGAAGTGCGACAAAGATCTACGTAGAGGGAGGGAAATGAATTAAATAGCATACATGATGGGACAAGCATTAAAGAGTGATCATAACAATGAAGTAGTGGAGATACGTAGTCATAAATGGAAAGCAGTGACAAGACCATGACAGACTAGTAAGATCTAGACCATGATCCACAAAATAAGTTGAATTTGTTGCAGAGTATGGAAAGTATTGAATGTTAAGAACAAGTTGGATTAGACTACAGGTTTGGGGTGTGAAAAGGGAAATTAATAGTTGATGACAAGTTATAAAATTGGTTGAGGGATCAATGGAAAAAAAATTATTGTCTTTTTAGAGCAGAGAGATCAGATAATCGAGCGAACACACAGATTCGGAGGAGTTAAGTGTCGAGGGAAGTGTTTTGCAGAGGTTTATGGAACCACCCAAGGTAGCAACAACATCAACATCAGGAATAAAGAAACCATGCACTAAGCCACTAGTAGCACCTATATAGTAAGGAACCCCATGAGCATCCAAATTAGAGTTGAGTTTGGCCAACTATTCGGAGTATATATTTCTTAGAAAGATAACATTGAAGCTAGTCAAGTTACAAAAGGAAGAAAAGTATGATCTCATGGAGCCAAATATTCAACCAAGTGTAATCCTTGAAGAAGATATGTTAGGCGTAGTGGAGAATCTGAAGTTTGCAGATCATGAACTATCAGATGAGAAGAAGTTCCTGGAGTTAGAGTCAAAGAAATATATGAGGACAACCATTTTCTCAGAGACAGTGTTTATCCTAGTTGAGCCACAGGCTTGGGCACCAGGGTTGGAGAAATCAAGGATTCTAAACTTGTTAGATATCCTGCACTTTGCTAGGAGCGTCGAGATCAATGCATGTGTTAAGATATTGTTAAGATACATACATGGAGGATACCTATGGATAAACATAGTTGTGTCCATAGATACGAAGTTGATTTTGTAGAAAATAGGGCTGTCAATGGGAAGGGAGGACCCATTACCACTTTTTACATATAATTCGAATGAGAAATATTTGTTGGAGAGGATGAAAGAGAAGTTTAATATGTTTAGAGGAGAACTCGGGCTTGATGTAGAAAGTATCAATGACAAGTGTGTAAGGTTTGCAATGCTAGTGTTGGATTGCAAATTGTTGAGGAAGTTCCACAATGATCAAGCGTCGATAGGCATGATAGCAGCAACGAACAAGTGTGTAGAAGGAATACAAATGAACCGGGAGACATTCATGTTAAATTAGTTTTTGATAGATTTTAGAGAGTCATAGGACAAAGGAATAGAATTTTACTATGCATGGTTGTTAATATTGATAGCATTAGTGTCTTGGAGGGATCCCGAAGACACACATTTTTTGTTAGCTACGAATAAACCATGTTTGGCAATGATATATGATAAATTTTGGCATATTGCGCACAACGAGAGACATTTGGTGTTGGCACAAGGGAAGACCTAGGGTTCAATGCTTCAATAGAGCACCAACAAATCCCTAACTACCGTCCCTTTCAGAAACACCTGCAAAGCAGATGAAGTCTCACATGAGGTAGAGGTAGGGGGGTTGCAGGAATCAAGTGTCTACAACCTAGATGGGACACAATTCGGTGGTGTTGATGGGCGTAAATGACACACCGTCAACTGAAAGGTTATATTTGGACCAGGATTGTCTAATTAACCTAATCCATTTGGTATGATCTGACCCGACGGGTTTAATGGCTCTGTTAGCCAACTAAAGTCTTAAAAATAGTAAAATAAATAAACTAATATAAATCTATGATTCTAACAACTGATATATTACTTACTATTTTTTATTAAAAAGAAACGTTAATATACAAATGATTATAAACAATATATATAAGTTTACAAGGTTTACTTGAAATCTTGCAAAAATAAATGTTCATAATAATGTTTCAAAATAAGATAAAGTAAGAACATACATATTTTATTTTTTTTAATTTTTAAAGATTTTAAATTAATAAATAATAAGGAAACACAATTGAAACAATGACACAGAAATAGTCAAAGCTAATTAATGCAATCATCGGCTCATTCATATATAAACAAATCTGAATAAAATAAATCAGTGCACCTACTAACCTCTCACTGATCAACAGTACTAAGATAAATTCATCTATATGTATTTGTATGAGCTCCTCTTAACCTATGTCAAGTGTAAACCTACAACAAAAGAAAGCATGATACTTCCTGGAGAAATTCAAGGAAGTGTTTCATATTCTGGAGCAAGTTTATAACGTCAAAACGACAAATAATTATATATCTTGTGACCTTGAAATGTCCAATAACTGAAAATGAAATAAATTTCAATTCTCAAGAATGGTGTTACTAGCTATATAGCATCAAATGTAAACTCAAAATACTTGAATAGATGATTAGTCACAGATATAAACTAAACCAAAATATAATGAACCATATAAATGAAAACATAACATGAAAAATTATATGCAGAACAGTCTAAATCTAGTTCAATACAAATAAAGTTTCATATTCAGAAATTATATGAGAAACAATATTAACATTGCACAATCTACAAAAGCACAAAAGTCAAAGCGTAAACTGTTTTCTCATACAGTTTCAACAAAATATGTTAATCATATGGTCCGAGAAGAACTTTTGGGATAATCGACTCTTAAAGATTGAAAAAAAATAATATATAAATGATATCAATTAACCATGTATTGATAAAACAGACTAAAGCTAATCTAAATCAATCCATAATCAATTATTCAAAGAATATGAAGATATTATAATGAAAATTAAACCATTTTACTCGCAAGACAAAAGCGATTAAGCAACCTAGAATTCCATATTATTCTTTGAAAATACTTGTCCATTCTCCCAAAGATTCCAACCATCCATTACTCAAGTTGAAAAGAAAAAAAAATATACAAAAGAAATAATATACAAAAGAGAAAGGATAAAATTCCTCCTCTCAATTTCTTGGATCCTTTGGCTCTAAACTTTCTCATATATTTATACCATGAATGAACAGTCCAGGCATCACTAATAATTTCTGCCACCTGAACTTTTCCTCATAAAGAGGCCCCAATATCTCTCAAATCGTGCATTTGTTTGCGAAAATTCCCATGAGTAAGATAAATGGGTCCATTTTGGAGACAGGATTTCAACCGTTTCTTCAAATTCTTAACGGTTTGGCTGCAATCAGTACCGCAAAATAATATATATGTGCTTGATGCATTTCCAAATTTTATCTGTTGTTGCTCATAAATTTATTTGTAGCAATCCAATATTATTTTTGGATCAATCATCTTGAACATATTTAGATAATAAAATCAAGCCACGATTAGACCCATACCAAATAACTGATAATAGAAACCTATTAAACAAAAAGAAACCTAAATTAATAACCTAAAAATTGTGAATAAAACAAAATCTAGAACAATAAAATTAAAATGAATTTAAACTAACTATAAGTTCTAAACAAACATTGTTTATATTTTCCGTTCAAATATGATCTTAAAATTCTATAAGCTTCAAGTTGATGGAGAGGAGAAAAATATTCATTTTGGGTTTTCACAAAATCAAACAAATGATAGATAATTCTTTTATTATTATTATTATTATTTTGAAATGAGATGCAAAATGAAAAAAGAATTTAATTAATTAATCCCACCAAATGATTTTGTGAAAATGAGAAACCAATCAAGATATTATTTGATGAAGTATTGAACCCATTATTCAAAATAGTCAAACTTGCTAATGAGCAAAAGAATGAACACAAAATCATAATTTAAACAAAAGTAAACAATTGATAAAAATTAAAGTTTTTGTTTAAATTGAGATTTCTATGCTCGTTTCTTAAATTTGACATATACTCTTGTAATGAATGTCTCATACTATAGTGAATGTATTAAGTTTGTCTCAAAGAAAGCCAAGGTATGGAACTATTTGAAAAGGTTGATTCTGTAGCTCATTATAATTATCAACATTCTAATGGGGGCCCTTTAAATTTTGTAAACATTTATGAGGAGTTTTTGGGGCCCAACAAATGGCGAATTACTGGGTGAAGTAGTTATCTCTGATCTGGTAAGATTTCATCTCAAGAAGAAAATAATAAGACTTGAAAAATTATTTAAGCTCCCTGAAATAATTTCACTCTAAGACCATATAGTATTAGGATAAGATCAATTTTATAACCAGACAATAGAATTTTCTTTTCAAGGGATTATAACCTGAAATAATGTCTTAATCAAAGAGTCACAATGTTTATAAAATAATTTCAATACCGTTGACAAAGCCACTGCTATCAAAAGGCGTCCATAGCCTCGAGAGGGATGTCATTTAACCCACTCAAATTCTTTAATCCCATTCAATAGTTGTATCCACATGATGTATACTTCCATAAAATTTAATTTAAAATCATATACCTACTACCTCTCGACCCGACATTCCTTCGTTGCCAACAAGCCTATTCAATACCCCGACGAATTTGTCTTGATATCATGTGTGCATTAACCCACTTCCAGCGAGCCTGCTCAGTACCCTGACGGGTTTACACACACTTCCCACACTTAAGCACTTCCAACCCTCTTATGCCACTTTTAAATAATAATACAATTATAGATTTATTGATGACAAAGAGAGTGGGGTGACACTGGAGGTTAATTGCAATACAAGTGAATAGTTTATTTATTTTCTTTCAAAACTGGAAGATTTGTATCATGGTTTAGAGATTTTAGATTTCATTTAATAAATCATCTACAGAATGGGGAAGCACTTAAATGTGATTCCTTAAGAATATGGACAGCGTAAAAATTTTAAAGATCATCGTAATTCTCAAATATTTGAACCACATCTCTGGTGTAATACTCTGGCAAAGAAAATTTGAGGACAAAATGAAAGTGACAATTGACTTAAAAATCAATTGCCTGAGCTATATCTTAACATCAAAACCTTTTTAAATTATTTCAAATTGATTGAAAAACACAAGTCTTAAAATGAATGCTTCCTTCAACAACTGCTCTTTGATCAGAAATATATTGATTCAAAAAGACAGACAAGAAGAAAACTCATTCAAAACAATCAAAGAAAACAAAAAACACACAGGAAACCAAATCAAATTTTATTAATGGGATTCAAAATCAGAAGTACACAAAATCAAAACAGCAAAAGAAAACTTTTCAAAAAACGATTTTGGCCAAAGATAAACTTGAGATTTTGGATCCACTGACATCTCACTGTAAAATAAAGAAAGAACTAAATCATATAAAATATCATGTGCGAGCAAGTTTTTTTCTTAAGATAGTGATGCATGAGATGTTACTTTGACCAAACATTATTATTAAAAATAAAAGAGACTAAAAGTAAATAGAAAAATCCTTATTAAGATGAGTGCAGTCCTACTCCTAGCACCTTGGGTCAGGGTTGAATTGACAGTTCAAATTTACTTATCTCTTTACTTTCCATTTAAAATTTTCATGATGATACTGCATTTTTGAAAAGAAACATTCAATGAAAAGAAGAGAGAAAAATATTTAAAGTGGACTTCCCTGACAACATTTATATTATGGTTCTCTTGGTGTACCCACTTGTGTTCATAACTTCATTATTACAAAGAGAAACAGTGAGAAATAAAACTAAAGGAAACCTACTCCTAAACCTACTCTAAAATACTAAATATATCAAAAATCTAAGTAAAATCGTATTTCCAGTGCAGCCATGAGAGCATATTCAATCCTCCAAGGCATAGAAAGTTAAAAATCAGAATAAAAGAATGTGGTATTTGCAGTTACAAAAAAAATATGTCATGCTTACCTCCTATATATTCATTTAAAAACAAAACAAGCATGACCTTACCATTCCTTTGAAACTTCTTGATGTATGAATCCTCCAACCATTCTGCAATCTTGTCATGATATGGGTCATAATGGCATGGAAGAGTGTAAGTAAGTATGGAAAACTTTTCAATATTATGGGGACCTGACATAACCATCAACCAAGGCCGAAATGCCCCATCCTCCTGACAATTCTCCAAGAGTTCATCAATTTCTTCACATGGAGGATCTAAAAAAATCGTGTCATGCTTACTGCCTAGATATTTAGGTAGAAATAAAGCAAGCACAACTTTATCTTTATTATGAAGATTTTTTAGATACAAATATTCAAGCCATTCTAAGACCCTATCATAAAAATTAGGATGCAAACTATGACTTTGATGAAATGGATATATCAATGGGGAACACATCATAAGAGGATTCATGACATCAATTAGATTATTGGTTTGAACGCTTCCTTTGATGAGATTGATCGTTTCAAAATGTGAAGCATATACATTAAAATTCGAACTAATCAAAGAATGAATATGCAATGTAGAATATTTAATCTCCATAAGAATGAGTGCATTGTCTTTTTCAAAAATAAATCGTGTAAAATCATCTTGCAACATGTTTTTTTTCCACGCGATTGATGATAGTGAAAGTGCATCAAATCTGACTTCATAAATGTTATGTTTGGAATTAATTTCACCAAATCTTGGCATATTGAAAACATATGATTGTGATGGAAAAGAGTAAGATACCGTGGGTAAAGTATCATGTCCACCATAATCTAAGAACAGATCGGGATATAAAGAGTAAAAGGAATCAGAAATGAACACATGAAAATAATCTCTTGAGGTATGATATTTAGCAATGTTATTCTCAAGACATTGTTCTTCACTTTCCTTAAAACTTTCACTCTGATTTGGTGATAAATTCTTCAACATAATATGATCATCTAAAATTGTCTCCTGTATGATAGATAATTCAAAACTTTCATGACAAAAATCTAATCTTTCCTGTGGATAAGTTATGATTTGTGGATGAAGGTTTAAGGTTTCTTATTCCAATTGAAGATCTACAACTCTAATCAATTTCATTGGAATGTTAGAATGCTTAATATCGTTTTCATCACCTAAGTGTTCTTCAATAACTGAATTTAAGTATTTATTAGAGCAAGAGTTAGAAGAATATGGAGATTCACCTTGACCCAACATCAAATCTTCTTCCATGATGGTCGAGGGTTGAGTATACAATGATTCAGAGGAAAAACCAATTTGATTGTCAGTAAGAACCTTTTCAGTAGATTCTACCTCCTTTACTTGTTCCAAATTTTCAGATGGATTCCTCTCATCCTGCAAAAAATTCTTCTCGCAATTGAGTGATAGGATTTGTAATTGATTCCTCATTCGCAATTGAATATGAATGGATGAAAGAGATGCAAGCATCATAGAGGAGATTTAGTACAAATGACATGTCAACAAGATTAAATTTATAGAGAACATGATGGATTCTTGTTGAAAAGCCTTCTGGAGATGAATTGTCATTGATTAGTAAAGTCTGAAATTCTTCACATATATGATTGTAATCATAGTTTCCAAAAGCATCTAAAAATTCCTCTACAAATTGAAACCATTCAATAATGCGATATGCTGGAAAAGACTCAAACCAATGTTTATTCCGACCCCTAAAAGTAAAAGAGAACAATCTGCATAAAAAATTTAAATCAAAAATATCATGCTTGATGCATTTACACCAAAACTTGTTAATATGGTATTTTGCAGATACATCCCCCCCACCATAAAAGGTGAGTTTGGAAAAGTGAGAGACTGTCTCGTTGGGAATATCAGGTAATGAGAAGTGGAAATAATGTTCCAACATAGTGATTTAGGGAGCCATGGGGAATTAAACACATTCAAAACAAAGACTCTTGCAAGGCCAACTTGTCTGTATGGACTGCCTTCTAGTGCATTTCAAGATGACACAAAAGAAGAATTTATAAATCTGGAATTATGACGGGTTGAGGGGTAAAACATTAAATTTACCTCGACCCTCCTTCTAACAACATTTGTTGATGGGCGTAAATGACACACCGTTAACTGAAAGGTTAGATCCATACCGGGGTTGTCTAATTAACCCAATCTGTTTGGTATGATCTGACCCGACGGGTTTAATGGCTCTGATAGCCAACTAAAGTCCTAAAATTAGTAAAAGAAATAAACTAATCTAAATCTATGATTCTAAAAAATGATATATTACTTACTAATGTTTATTAAAATGAAACATGAATATACAAATGATTATAAACAATCTATATACATTTTACAAGGTTTACATGAAATCTTGCGAAAATGAATGTTCATAATATTGTTTCAAAATAAGATAAAGTAAGAACATAAATCTTTTGTTTTTTTTAATGTTTAAAGATTTTAAACTAATAAATAATAAGAAAATTAGTGCAGACCCCCAACCCTCGAGCCAAGATCCACACAGGATTGATCTTCTTCGAATCCACAGAACTGAAATAGTTCTTTCGGGCCCTCACTGGAACCCCACAAATCCGATACACTGGAACCCCACAAATCCGATCCATAGGTCCTGGCTGTATTGGGATTTCAGTAACCAAGAGTTTGAAATGCAACGACCCCAACCACTGGTCACTCCATTCCCTGAACTCTGAAATTTATCCTTTGGGGTGATCGATGGTTGTGGGCCTACCTCGATCCAACAGCTTACATTCTTTCAGGATTTTCTCTGAACCTTGACCACTCCTTTGACTTCTGCCACAAGTACCCTCTGACTGATACTTGAGACCCACCTTTCAGCATTTCTCTCTTCGTTATTTCAGGAGTTGTGTTGACCATGTAACTCTACCACTTGAGTCCTGAAACCCTAAAACCCAATTGGGGCCCAATGGCTATTGTCCCTCAACCTTTCGGGAATTTTTCCTTTCGCTCTTCGGGATTTCATGACTCGCGAAAATCAACAGTAGAGAGTTTCCTTACCTTTCGAAACTCTGATTCCCGAATTCCTGAAGCCTCACCTCCACGTGATCTTCGGCTAAGATCTTCCTCTATCCGACGGCTCTGGATATTTTGGGATTTCACGAACCGAGAGTTTGAAACTCTTGATTCCAAAATCATAGCCTCCTCTACTTCTCGAACCCCAAAATGTCAAAATGCCGAAATGGGCTCAATGACCATTAGCCCCTGACCAAATCTCAGTCCATGTGACCGCTTCCTCCATGACCATAGCCCTACTCCAAATACACATCGCGTTTCATGACTTTAGGTTTTTCAATGCAAAGTTCCTTGGCTCCTTGTCATCGGAATTGCTGAAATGTCGAACCCCGAAATGTTGAAATGTTGAAATTCCACTCCAAAGGGGGATCAACGGCTCTTGTTGCTTCTCATCCAATGGTCGCTACTCCTCCTGAGCTTTGAGTATCGAAAGACACTTCCCTAAATCCGACATAAATAAAATAACATTACTAATCTAATATGCCCCAATTAAGTGGTAATGAGCCAATATTAGGGCTTAACATGCCCCTCCCCTTGAGACAAGTGTTGTCCGCA
>JZKD02S0550780.1:746408-759070 GCA_000966675.3 Picea glauca
ATTACTAATCTAAATTACAACTAATGGCCTAAAGCCGACATAAATAAAATAACATTACTAATCTAATATGCCCCAATTAAGTGGTAATGAGCCAATATTAGGGCTTAACAGAGAGGGTTATGCCTCTCCTCTCCATTGAACGCGTGTTGGGTGTGCTGGTTGGATGGCGCTTGATGACGTGGAGTGATCCTCCTGCATCATACTCCTTAGCTGAAAAAATCATGAGCTCCTACTCATGAGCTTCCCAGCACCGTTTTTGAAATCCACCTAGATCCCAGACAGTTCTCTAGAGTTGTCCATCTGCTCCATTTCTTCGTTGTTGCTACTGAATATGTTTCCCTACTGATATGGCAGGTTCTCCTCTGCACAGTTCCTCCTCACTGGAAGTTTTCGTTGTTGACCTTGACATCAGCCTTCTAATCTTCTCAATCTCCTCATCTAGTTGCTCCCATGGATGCCTTTCCTTTTGCAGTGTGCTCTGCTGCACTTCTTCCCTGCAAATGGGTAGATCATCCCAATCTTCCAAACTATATTCTTCCTCTATGGCCTCAACTTGCCACCCTGCTGCAAAATTCAGTTCTGCAGTCTGATCACTAAGTCTCTTCTCAGCTTCCCCTTCTGACAGCTTTTCTTCTTCCAGTTCTCCTACTGGTGCATCTCCATCTTCCTCCAACTGCTTCCTAGACTGGAATTTTGTTTCATCTCCTATTGCATGCCTCAACACTGCAGTCATCATCTGTTCATTTCCCTAGCTGAAATTTCTGAGCGATTCCTCCGAATGCTCTTTTTCCAAAATCTTCATGATTTTCTACTCATGGCATTCATCTACTAGTTCTTGATGGTTCAACCAATCCTCCATCATTTCTAACTCCAACTCCCATGGAGTGAACATCTTACTTGCATGCTCTTCTTCTGCTAGGGAAGATTTTGACGTCTGCTCTGTTTCTTGTTTCTCTTTGACAGTATTTGTTGGCTATCCTTCTATTGTTGTACCTGCAACATCTTCTCTGGCCTCGTCTTGGCTACTTGGTAGGAATATCTGAATTTCTCCAATGATCATGAGATTCCTCTGATCCTTCTCTATCAACTCCTCTTACTGATCTGAACTCACCTCTAAGTTCATGACAATGTTAAGTAGTTTCAACTGCTCTCCCTTTCCCACCTGACAATATGGGATTTCTTCTCTTCCCTCCTGGAAATCTATGAGATCCCCTAGTGATCCCATCTCATTTCCCTCCTGGAAATCTGAACTTTCTTCACTGCCTTCCTGGCAGTTCACAAGATCTTCCAGTGATCTTTTCTCCTCATCATTACTGAGATTTCTCCTAGATTCTAGCTCGCAGATGTGAACCATTTCTTGTTCACCTCTAAAGCGTTCAGCATGCCTCAGCCATCCTATTAACAACCTTTGTTGTCCTTTGGCCAACAATTTCTTGACTGGCCACTTCGCTTTCCTCCTCAGAGGCCATTCATACACCCAATGTGTCTTTGTGTTCTGTTGCACCCGCAGTGAAAGCTCTTCGATCCTCGCCCTTATCTCAGTGAGATATTTATCCATCTCATCTTTTCTCTGTTGTTGGTGGTTCTTCCTTCCACCACGTCCATGGCCTTCAGTAGCCATCTTCCTGTTCCTATCTTCCCTCTTGGAAAACTTGTTGTTGTCACTTTGCAACTATGAGTGCTTTCAGCCTTTCCTACGGTCCTCCTGACTATCTATTGAGTGTTGCACACCTTGCAACAATCATCATAGAGCTTCAACACTCTGTATTCCTTTTCCTTTGGCTCCCTCTGCCTGTAATAAATAGACAAAATCAAGCTATGATACCACAACTGGTGCAGACCCCAGACCCTCGGGCCAAGATCCGCACAGGATCGATCTTCTTTGAATCCGCAGAACTAAAATAGTTCTTTTAGGCCCTCACTAGAACCCCACGAATCCGATCCACAAGTCCTGGTTGTATCAGGATTTTGGTAACCGGGAGTTTAAAATGCAGCGACCCCAACCACTGGTTACTCCATTCCCCAAACTCTGAAATTTCTCCTTTGGAGAGATCGACGGTTGTGGGCCTACCTCGATCCAATGGATTACGTTCTTTCAGGATTTTCTCCAAACCTTAACCACTCCTTTGACTTATGTCGCACGTACCCTATGATTGATACTTCAGAACCACCTTTCGAAGTTTCTCTCTTCATGATTTTGGGAGTTGTGTTGACCATGCAACTCTACCTCTTAAGTCCCAAAACCTGGAAACCTGATTGGGGTCCAACGGTTATTGTCCCTCAACCTTTCAGGAAATTTTCCTTTCGCTCTTCGGGATTTCGCGACTCGCAAAAATCCATAGCAGAGAGTTTCCTTACCTTTCGAAACTCTGATTCCTGAATTCTCGAAGCCTCACCTCCCACGTGATCTACAGCTAATATCTTCCTTGATCCAACAGCTCTGTATCTTTTGGGATTTCGTGAACCGAGAGTTTAAAACTCTCAATTCCAAAATCACAGCCTCCTCTACTTCCCGAACCCCGAAATGTCGAAATGTCGAAATAGGCTCAACGACCATTAGCCCCTGACCAAATCTCAGTCCATGTGACTTCGTCCTCCATGACCATAGCCCTACTCCAAAGACACGTCGCATTTCACGACTTCAGGGTTTTCAACACAAAGTGCCCCGACTCCTTGTCATCGAAATTGTTGAAATGTCGAACCCCAAAATTCTAAAATGCCGAAATTCCACTCCAAAGGGGGATCAACAGCTCCTATTACTTCTCATCCAATGATCGCTACTCCTTCTGATATTTGAGTATCAAAAGACACTCCCCTTAACCTTATCTCTGATCTGCGAGATCTAACGGCTCACGACATTTTGCATTTCTCCACGAAGCATCTCCACCGTTTGTTTCGGCTCCTCTTCCGCGTGACCTCCCTGAGGTTAAAATCTGTGCGCCTTCCTCTGGATCCAATGGCTATCGATCCTTTGCACTAGATCTGAAGGTCCATATATGTTTCTCTTCCTTGTGTGCTTTCCTGCGTGCGTCTAGATGTAGACTTCAACGGTCCAGATTTCGCCTCTCCAGCTGATCTAACGGTAGCTATGTTCTACCTTGAGCATTCCCTTCTTCCTTTCCCTTGGAAGATTTCTTTCTCCAAAAGGTCTCGACCTTTGTCTTTGCTATGAAGCCTATAACCTTGGCTCCCACCTATATTCTAAGAGGTGTTCCTCCTCCTGAGCTTTATTTCTCTGAACCTCAAAGGTTCCTTCGAACTCTGCAACCTCTTGCGAGACCTTTGCATGAAATGGTGTTATCTCTTCTGAGCTTATATCTGGCTCTGACCTCAAAGTGTCTTTGTCCCTTTCTCTCCTTAAAGGGATGTAAGTTCCCTCTGGAAACTTCCTACTCAAGCACGCTTTTCTGAGCCTGCAGAGTGTTCAGTAACCCTGTGAGTGTCTCCTCCTGTGATACTTCTCTTCTCTCTGAACTCAAACAAGATTTCTTTCTGTTCACACTTGCCCCAACTCAATGCCCACCTAGAAGAGTTCTCCAGAATCCTCAGTGACTCTATCTTCTCACCAAACCAGAAATAGAGTTCTCCTCAATGCATCCTGTGCATTTTCTCAATGCACTCCTGGCAGAGCCTTTATAGAATTCTCGACAATTCCGCTTCTCCTCTCTGTGCTCTCCTTTGCATAGTTTCTCCTTCAAGGTGTTCAGCAACCTTGAGGCTTCCTCCTTGAGTCAATGACTTTAGCTAGTGTGCCCTCCTTGCACGTCTTTGTCTAAAATTCCACAGAATTCAGAAGTGCACTCCTACACTAGTTCTCAGAGATCGCAATACTCTATCATGCACTCTTGCATGAAACCAAAATGAATCCAAACCTGAAATCAAATAACTCTCAGATAGGAAAATCTATCTATCCCTACAAATGCACATCTAACTTACATCTACAACATATCATCTACACATAAAGAAATTCATTCATGAAATCAAAAACACATGAACAACATCATGTAGGAAAAACTATTATGATTGTATTAATATGAAATGCCTCTTTACAATGTGAGCTCGGACTGCAACAGATTCACGGCTTCCTCTCTTCTCCCTAACCTATTCTTTGTTCTTCTCTGCCTAACTAAAAAACAAAAGAAGATCTTTTTTTACAAAAGGGGGCTCCTCGAGCGCTTCCCTCCATCCTCACTAACTCTCATTAATTTGCATTCAATTACATTGAATGGTTGTCTACTCCGAATTGGATCTAGATCTCAGCCTTACAACCATTTAAGGAAACCTTTATCTAAAGCATGCGTACATGCATGGATTTTGGCTCTTTGGCCTTACAATCATTAAATACATTTTCAAATTTGAAATTTGAAAGTGAGAGGGTTGCGCCTCTCCTCTCCATTGAATGTGTGTTGGGTGTCCTGGTTGGCTGGCACTTGATGACATGGAGTGATGCTCCTGCATCATACTCTTTAGATGCAAAAATCATGAGATCCTACTCATGAGCTTCCCAGCAATGTTGTTGAAATCCACCTGGATCCCAAACAATTCTCTAGAGTTGTCCATATTCTCCACTGCTTCGATGTTGTTGCTGCATTTGTTGCCCTGCTGCTATGGCAGGTTCTCCTCTGCACAGTTCCTCCTCACTAGCAGTTTCCGCTGCTGACCTCAACATCATCCTTCTAATATTCTCAATCTCCTTGTCCAACTGCTCCCATGGATGCCTTTCCTTTTGTAGTGTACTTCATTGCACTTCTTCCCTGCAAATGGGTAGATCATCCCAATCCCCCAGACTATCTTCTTCCTCTGTGGCCTCAACTTGCCACCCTGCTACAAAATTTAGTTCTACGCCTCTCCTCTCCATTGAATGTGTGTTGGGTGTGCTGGTTGGTTGGCGCTTGATGACATGGAGTAATGCTCCTGCATCAAAAATACAATTGAAACAATGACACAGAAATAGTCAAAGCTAATTAATGCAATCATCATCTCATTCATATATAAACAAATCTGAATAAAAGAAAGCAATGCACCTACTAACCTCTCATTGATCAGCAATACTAAGCTAAATTCATCTCTCCGTATTTGTATGAGCTCCTCTTAACCTGTGTCAAGTGTAAACCTATGACAAAAGAAAGCATAATACTTCCTGGAGAAATTCAAGGAAGTGTTTCATATTCGAGAGCGAGTTTATAACAACAAAAAGACAAATAATTATATATCTCGTGACCTTGAAATGTCCAATAACTGAAAATGAAAGAAATTCCAATTCTTAGGAATGGTGTTACCAGTTGTCTAGCATTAGATGTAAACTCAAAATACTTAAATAGATGATCAATCACATATATAAACTAAACCAAAATATAATGAACCATATAAATGAAAACATAACATGAAAAATTATATGCAAAACAGTCTAAAGCTAGTTCAATACAAATAAATTTTCATATTCAAAAATTATATGAGAAACAATATTAACATTACACAATCTACAAAAGCACAAAAGTCAAAGAGTAAACTGTTTTCTCATATAGTTTCAACAAAATATGTTAATCAGATGGTCTAGGAAGAACTTTTGGGATAATAGACTCTAAAAGATTGAAAACAATTAATATATAAATGATTGCAATTAACCATGTATTAATAAAACATACTAAAGCTAATTTAAATCAATGCATAATCAATTATTCAAAGAATATGAAGATATTATAATGAAAATAAAACCATTTTACTCGCAGGACAAAAGCCATTAAGAAACCTGGAATTCCATATTCTTCTTTGAAAATACTTGTCCATTCTCCCAAAGATTCCAACCATCTGTTACTCCATTTGAAAAGAAAAAAAAAGTTTAAAAAAGAAACAATATACAAAAGAGAAAGGATAAAAATCCTCCTCTCAATTTCTTGGATCCTTTGGCTCTGAACTTTCTCATATATGTATACCATGAATGAACAGTTTGGGCATCACTAATAATTTCCTCCACCTTAAATTTGCCTCGTAAAGAGGCACAAATATATTTCAAAGCGTGCATTTGTTTGGGAAAATTCTTGTGTGTAAGCTAAGTGCGTCCATTTTGGATATGGGTTTTCAACCGTTTCTTCAGATTCATCATGGTTTGGTTGCAATCAGTCCCGCAAACTCATCTATTTGTTCTTGACACATTTCCAAATTTTATCTGTCGTTGCTCATAAATTTATTTACAACAATCCAATATTATTTTTTTATCAATCCTCTTGAACGTATTTAGATTATAAAATCAAGCCATGATCAGATTCATACCAAATAACTGATAATAGAAACCTGTGAAACAAAAAGAAAACTAAATTAATAACCTAAAAATTGTGAATAAAACAAAATCTAGAACAATAAAATTAAAATGAATTTAAACTAACTATAAGTTCTAAACAAACATTGTTTATATTTTCCGTTCAAATATGATCTTAAAATTCTAGAAGCTTCAAGTTGATGGAGAGGAGAAAAATATTGATTTTGGGTTTTCACAAAATCAAACAAATGATAGATAATTATTTTTTTATTATTATTTTTATTTTGAAATGAGATGCAAAATGAAAACATAATTTAATTAATTAATCCCACCAAATGATTTTGTGAAAACAAGAAACCAACCAAGATATTATTTGATGAAGTATTGAACCCATTATTTAAAATAGTCAAACTTGCTAATGAGCAAAAGAATGAACACATAATCATAATTTAAACGAAAGTAAACAATTGATAAAAATTAAACCTTTTGTTTAAATTGAGATTTCTATGCTCGTTTCTAAACTTTGACATATACTCTTGTAATGAATGTCTCATACTATAGTGAATGTATTAAGTTTGTCTCAAAGCAAACCAAGGTATGGAACTATTTAAAAAGGTTGATTCTGTAGCTCATTATAATTATCAAGATTCTAATGGGCGGCCTTTAAATTTTGTAAATATTTAGGGGGATTTGTTGGGACTCAACAAATGGCGACTTACTGGGTGAAGCAATTATCTCTGATTTGGTAAGATTTCATCTCAAGAAGAAAAGAATAAGACTTGAAAAATGATTTAATCTCCCTGAAATAATTTCACTATGAGACCATATAGTATTAGGATAAGCTCAATGTTATAACTAGACAATAGAATTTTCTTTGCAGGTGATTATAACCTGAAATAATTTTTTAATTAAAGAGTCATGATGTTTATAAAATAATTTCAATACCGTTGACAGAGCCACTGCTTCCAGCAGACATCTATACCCTCGACAGGGATGTCATTTAACCCACTCAAATGCTTTAATCCCATCCAATAGTTGTATCCACATGATGTATACTTCCATAAAAGTTAATTTAAAATCATATACTTACTACCTCTCGACCCGACATTATTTCATTGCCAACAGGCCTATTCAATACCTCGATGAAGTTGTCTTGGTATCATGTGTGCATTAAC
The DNA here is from genome assembly GCA_000966675.3 of Picea glauca. Taxonomy (NCBI): domain Eukaryota; kingdom Viridiplantae; phylum Streptophyta; class Pinopsida; order Pinales; family Pinaceae; genus Picea; species Picea glauca. Next base: position 753,840 of record JZKD02S0550780.1, read on the forward strand.
TCACTGCTAGCGAGCCTGTTCAGTACCCCAACGGGTTTACACACACTTCCCACACTTAAGTTCTTCCAACCCTCTTATAACACTTTTAAATAATAATACAATTATAGATTTATTGATGACAAAGAGAGCGGGGTGACAATGGAGGTTAATTGAAATACAGGTGAATAGTTTATTTATTTTCTTTCAAAACTGGAATATTTTTATCTTTGTTTAGAGATTTTAGATTTCATTTAATAAATCATCTAGAGAATGGGGAAACACTTAAAAGTGATTCCTTAAGAATATGGACAGCGTAAAAAGTTTAAAGATCATCGCAATTATCAAAGATTTGAACCACATCTCTGGTGTAGTACTCTGGCAAAGAAAATTTGAGGACAAAACGAAAGTGACAATTGACTTAAAAATCAATTGCATGAGCTATATCTTAACATTAGAACCTTTTTTAATTATTTCAAATTGCTTGAAAAACACAAGTCTTAAAATGAATGCTTCCTTCGGCAACTACTCTTTGATCAGAAATATATTGATTCAAAAAGATAAACAAGAAGAAAACTCATTCAAAACAATCAAAGAAAACAAAAAACATACAAGAAACCAAATCAAATTTTATTAATGGGATTCAAAATCAGAAGTAAACAAAATCAAAATAGCAAAAGAAAACTTTTCAGAAAACGATTTTGGCCAAAGATAAACTTGATCTTTTGGATCCACTGACATCTCACTGTAAAATAAAGAAAGAACTAAATCATATAAAATTTCATGTGCGAGAAAGATTTTTTCTTAAGATATTAATGCATGAGATGTTACTTTGACCAAGCATTATTGTTAAAAATAAAAGAGACTAAAAGTAAATAGAAAAATCCTTATTAAGATGAGTGCAGTCCTACTCCTAGCACCTTGGGTCAGGGTTAAATTGACAGTTCAAATTTACTTATCTCTTTACTTTCCATTTAAAATTTTCATGATGATACTGTGTTTTTGAAAAGAAACATTCAACAAAAAGCAGAGAGAAAAATATTTAAAGTGGACTTCCCTGACAACATTCATATTATGGTTCTCTTGGTGTACCCACGTGTGTTCATAACTGCATTATTACAAAGAGAAACAATGAGAAATAAAACTAAAGGAAACCTACTCCTAAACCTACTCTAAACTACTAAATATATCAAAATGCTAAGTAAAATCGTATTTCCAATGCAGCCACAAGAGCATCTTCAATCCTACAAGGCATAGAAAGTCGAAAATCAGAATAAAAGAATGTGGTATTTGCAGATACAAAAAAAACATGTCATTCGTACCTCCTATATATTCATTTAAAAGAAAACTCAGCACGACCTTACCATTCCTTTGAAACTTCTTGATGTATGAATCCTCCAACCATTCTGCAATATTGTTGTGATATGGGTCATAATGCAATGGAAGAGTGTAAGTAAGTTTGGAAAACTTTTCAATATTATGGGGACCTGACATAACCATCAGCCAAGGCCGAAATGCCCCATCCTCCTGACAATTATCCAAGTGTTCATCAATTTGTTCACATGGAGGATCTAAAAAAATCATGTCATGCTTACATCCTAGATATTTAGGTAGAAATAAAGCAAGCACAACTTTATATTTATTATGAAGATTTTTTAGATACAAATCTTCAAGCCATTCTAAAATCCTATCATAAAAATTAGGATGCAAACTATGACTTTGATGAAATGGATATATCAATGGGGAACACATCATAAGAGGATTCATGACATCAGTTAGATTATTTGTTTGAACTCTTCATTTGATGAGATTGATCGTTTCAAAATGTGAAGCATAGATGTTAAAATTAGAACTAATTAAAGAATGAATATGCAATGTAGAATATTTAATCTCCATAAGAATGAGTGCATTGTCTTTTTCAAAAATAAATCGTGTAAAATCATCTTGCAACATGTTTTTTTCCACATGAGTGGTGACAGTGAAAGAGTATCAAATCTAACTTCATAAATGTTATGTTTGGAATTAATCTCACCAAATCTTGGCATATCGAAAACATATGATTGTGACAAAAAACAGTAAGATACCGTGGGTAAAGTATCATTTCCACCAAAATCTAAGAAGAGATCGGGATATAAAGAGTAAAAGGAATCATAAATGAACACATGAAAATAATCTCTTGAGGTATGATATTTAGCAATAGTATTCTCAAGATATTCTTCTTCCCTTTCCTTAAAACTTTCACTCTGTTTTGGTGATAAATTCTTCAACATAATATAATCATCTAAATTTTCCTCCTATATGATAGATAATTCAAAACTTTCAAGACAAAAATCTAATATTTCTTGTGGATAAGGTATGATTTGTGGATGAAGGTTTAAGGTTTCTTCTTCCAATTGCAGATCTACGTCTCTAATCAATTTCATTGGAATGTTAGAATGCTTAATATCATCTTCATCACCTAAGTGTTCTTCAATAACTAAATTTAAGTACTGATTAGAGCAAGAGTTAGAAGAATATGGGCATTCACCTTGACCCAACATCAAATCTTCTTCCATTATGGTTGAGGGCTGAGTATACAGTGATTCAGAGGAAAAACCAATTTGATTGTCAGTAAGAACCTTTTCAGTAGAGTCTACCTCCCTTGATTGTTCAAAATTTTTGAATGGATTCCTCTCATTCTGTGAACAAAATTCTTCTCGCAATTGAGTGATAGGATTTGTAACTGATTTATCATTCGCGATTGAATATGACTGGATGAAAGGGATGCAAGAATTATAGAGGATATTTAGCACAAATGACATGTCATCAAGATTAAATTTACAGATAACATGATGGATTCTTGTTGAAAAGCCTTCTGGAGATGAATTTTCATTGATTAGTAAAGTCTGAAATTATTCACATAACTGATTGTAATCATAGTTTTCAAAAGCATCTAAAAATTCCTTTACAAATTGAAACTAATTAATAATGTGATATGCTAGAAAAGACTCAAACCAATGTTTAATCCGACCCCTAAAAGTAAACGAGAACAATCTTCATAAAACCTTTAAATCAAAAATATCATGCTTGATTCATTTACACCAAAACTTGTTAATATGGTATTTTGTAGATACATCGCCCCCACTGTCAAAGGTGAGTTTGGAAAAGTGAGAGACTGTCTCGTTGGGAATATGAGGTAATGAGAAGTGGAAAGAATGTTCCAACACAGTGATTTGGGGAGCCATGGGGAATTAAACACATTTAAAACAAAGACTCCTACAAGGCCATCTTGTCCGTCTGGACTGCCTTCTAGTGCATTTCAAGATGACACAAAAGAAGAATTTATGAATCTGGAATTATCACGGGCTGAGGGGTAAAAAATTAAATTTACCTCAACCCTCCTTCTAACGCCATTTGTTGATGGGAATAAATGACACATCGTCAATTGAAAGGTTAGATCCAGACCAGGGTTGTCTAATTAACCCAAGCCATTTGGTATGATCTGGCCCGACAGGTTTAATGGCTCTAATAGCCAACTAAAGTCCTAAAATCAATAAACGCAATAAATTAATCTAAAGCTATGATTCTAACAAATGATATATTACTTACTAATGTTTATTAAAAAGAAACATGAATATACAAATGATTATAAACAATTTATATACATTTTACAAGGTTTACATGAAATCTTGCGAAATTGAATGTTCATAATATTGTTTCAAAATAAGATAAAGTAAGAACATAAATATTTTTTTTTTTAATGTTTAAATATTTTAAACTAATAAATAATAAGAAAATACAATTGAAAAAATGAAACAGAAATAATCAAATCTAATTAATGCAATCATCATCTCATTCATATATAAACAAATCTGAATAAAAGAGAGCAATGCACCTACTAACCTCTCACTGATCAGCAATACTAAGCTAAATTCATCTCTATGTATTTGTATGAGCTCCTCTTAACCTGTGTCAAGTGTAAACCTATGACAAAAGAAAGCATAATACTTCCTAGAGAAATTCAAGGAAGTGTTTCATATTCTGGAGCGAGTTTATAATGACAGAAAGACAAATAATTATATATCTTGTGACCCTAAAATGTCGAATAACTGAAAATGAAAGAAATTCCAATTCTTAGGAATGGTTTTACCAGGTATCTAGCATCAGATATAAACTCAAAATACTTGAATAGATTATCAGTCATAGATATAAACTAAACCATATAAATGAAAACATAACATGAAAAATTATATGCAGAACAGTCTAAAGCTAGTTCAATACAAATAAAGTTTCATATTCAAAAATTATATGAGAAACAATATTAACATTTCACAATCTACAAAAGCACAAAAGTCAAAGAGTAAACTATTTTCTCATATAGTTTCAACAAAATATGTTAATCATATGGGAACTTTTGGGATAATAGACTCTAAAAGATTGAAAACAATTAATATATAAATGATAGCAATTAACCATGTATTGATAAAATAGACTAAAGCTAATTTAAATCAATGCATAATCAATTATTCAAAGAATATGAATATATTATAATGAAAATAAAACCATTTTACTCACGGGACAAAATCCATTAAGCAACCTGGAATTCCATATTCTTCTTTGAAAATACTTGTCCATTCTCCCAAAGATTCCAACCATTTGTTACTCCATTTGAAAAGAAAAATAAAATGTTTTAAAAAGAAATAATATACAAAAGAGAAAGGATAAAAATCCTCCTCTCAATTTCTTGGATCCTTTGGCTCTGAACTTTCTCATATATTTATACCATGAATGAACAGTCTAGGCGTCACTAATAATTTCCTCCAACTGAAATTTGCCTCGTAAAGAGGCACAAGTATCTCTCAAAGCGTACATCGGTTTGAGAAAATTCTTGTGTGTAAGCTAAATGGGTCCATTTTGGAGATGGGTTTTCAATCGTTTCTTTAGATTCTCCATGGTTTGGCTGCAATCAGTCCCGCAAAATCGTCTATCTATTCTTGACGCATTTCCAAATTTTATTTGTCGTTGCTCATAAATTTATTTGTAGCAATCCAATATTATTTTTTGATCAATCACCTTGAACATATTTAGATTATAAAATCAATCCATGATCAGATCCATACCAAATAATTGATAATAGAAACCTGTGAAACAAAAAGAAGCATAAATTAATAACCTAAAAATTGTGAATAAAACAAAATCTAGAACAATAAAATTAAAATGAATTTAAACTAACTATAAGTTCTAAACAAACATTGTTTATATTTTTCATTCAAATA
>JZKD02S0550780.1:761843-785487 GCA_000966675.3 Picea glauca
GAAGAATGCATAATCAAACCCTAGTTGTAAACCTTCCTTGAGAGAAACACCATATATGCCAAGAGAAATCCTCCAAGAAGAGTTGTGCCTCACTTGAAATACCAAAAATACCAAATAAATGCTAAAAGATAGTATCTCACAAGAGAGTGAGTTGTTGTTATGTTCAAATGAGGGAAAAACATCCTCAATATATATCAATCCATGACCTTTCATTTACAAAATAGGTCATTAAAATAGCCGACAAGTCTGACTACAAAATTTACACTATTTTTACATTAAATGCTATACAAATGACATAAAATGAGCAAAAGGTGGGACGTCAAGCCCTTATGAGGGAGACGTTGGCCCTTTTTGGTCATATTCAGCATCTAGAAGTGAGACGTTAGCCCTTCTAGGGCTCCTCCAAGCTACCACATGTGCCAATAACCTCAACACACTGCCACATGCTCAAGATAACGTCCAGCTCTCCTAGGTGACGTCTTGTCCATCAAGGGGAAAACGTTCCATCTAAAGTGGGTGATCCCCCCTAGGTTAGGCTCAGCCAAAGTGTCCTGGGTGGAACGTCCTTCTTTCTTCATGTGCAAAGGCTCATCATAATGTTGTCCTGTCTCTACCATCCCAGCAACCATCTGACGGGCTATTCAGCCCCATGGAGGTCCAAGCTAATCATATCCCCATGTGTATCGGTCCACTGGTACCTGTCCGTCGGGTATGGTCCTGCACATCAAAAACTTCACCCTCCATGGGCTCATTAGTCCTCGGGATCATACCAATTTCAATCATATCTCATCATTAAATTTATCAAATACATGAATAAAACCCCTAGCAATCATCTATTAGCTCAAAGACATTACACTGACCTACTATACAAAGTTGAAGAAAGAAACAAAATGACCTATTGGGCCAGTATCCATAAGAAGAATAAAGTTTCCAAAGAATATTATTCAAGCCATGTACATGAAATGATATGGTCTAAGGAAGTCCAGTCATAATGAAGACCAGGGGTAGGTATTGTCCGTGGGTGCCTTTGTAGGAGGCGAGTTGTACCTGTCATTGATGCAGTTTTTTCCAAGACCCTTATTGCCTTTATTATTTTCTTATTTATTACCTTTTCTTTCTTTTTTACTTCAAGGTCAGACTAGAGGACACTGCCTTGGCATGGAAACCAGAGATGACAGTGTTACCCACTAGTATTTTCGTAGAAATGATAAGGTTGGCTCATCATGAGACCCCCTTTCCCTTGGCCATGCAACCAAAGGTCATTGCCCTAGCGTGGTAACCAGATAATGGCAATTTCATACTGCTAGATACCTATGAACATAATGGGTCAGCTCGTGATGAGACCTCCCATCCTCTTGGTTAGGTCTTGTTTTATTATTTTTCTTCGGGTCCCTTTTGTTTCTTATCGAGAGGCCTTTTATTGCCTTCTCGTGGATCCCTGGGTGAAGCATCTATAGGTTTTATTTCCTATGGATTTTATCTTTTACCAGCTGCTTTTACCTCCTGGGACTTTAGCCCCTTCTTCCCACAGGACAAAGTGTAACCCTCAAAGGTCATCCTAATGCCCGGACTAGGGAAATGGGATGGATGTATGGGAGATAAGATGTAAAGTGATAGTATGGTGGGAGCGGACGATGGCTCTTCAAATCCCCCCTGGTGGCTAACCAAAACCCATGGATACAAACTTACTTATGGGAAACAAACATGAAATGCAGATGGTATAATACATGGAAAATGCCTACCTACTCATACTTACCTGTACCGTCATGTCCCACCACCTTGGTGGGGTTTGAGGAGGCGTCCGCTGATGGGTTTTGGTTAGCCACCAGGGGGGATTTGAAGAGACATCGTCCACTCCCACCATACTATCACTTTACATCTTATCTCCCATACATCCATCCCATTCCCCTAGTCTGGGCATTAGGATGACCTTTGAGGGTTACACTTTGTCCTGTGGGAAGAAGGGGCTAAAGGCCCAGGGGGTAAAAGCAGCTGGTAAAAGATAAAAGCCATAGGAAATAAAACCTAGAGATGTTTCACCTAGGGATCCCCGAGAAGGCAATAAAAGGCCTCTCGATAAGAAACAAAAGGGACCTGAAGAAAAATAATAAAACAAGACCTAACCAAGAGGATGGGAGGTCTCATCATGAGCCGGCCCATTATGTTCATAGGTATCTAGCAGTATGACATTGCCATCATCTGGTTACCACACCAGGGCAATGACCTTTGGTTGCATGGCCAAGGGAAAGGGGGTCTCATCACGAGCCAGCCTTATCATTTCTGCGAAAATACTAGTGGGTAACTGTTACACCTCAATATTGCTCAATTTGATAAGTGTCGCATGTTCCTCTCAACTGTCGTAAGTGTCGCATGTTCCTCGCAAGTGTCGCATGTGTTCACAAGTGTCGCAAACATAAAACAAAGCATATTTCCATGATGATGACACCAAGGAGACACTTAGAATACCTCATAAATTTGAATTGGAGGAAGGATAATGATCTACTGAAGTCAAGAATCTTTTGCCATCTGAAAGGAGCTCTTGAAATAGGGTTTTGAGGGAGAGCACTCCCCTATGGCATCCTTAGGAGCATTGGCGCTCCCCCAAAAGCTTCTGGGGAGCGTTATAACACCAAACTGCCCCTCTGAAGGAGTGTTACCCATCCTCAGAGCATTGGCACTCCCCTTGAGCCTCCTAGGGAGTGTTATAGCGCCTTGATGTCCCTTTTAAGGGAGAGTTGTCTAATCTGGGCAGTGGTTGGCCCGTTGAGGAGAATAAGGGGAGGATATTTCAAGTTTGGAAGGCAGTTGCATTCGAATTCTTAGTTCAATTAGAATATCCCTGATCTAAGGAGGGAATTCCTCAACCTACCGTAAAGATACCTCAAGAGGTTAAGCCTCTCTTAACCTATATAAACAGGCTCTATGATGGTGAAAGGGGAGAGGAATTGCTATCATGAAACCTATGATCTCATAGGAAACACACAGTGAACTAAAGGAGAGTGATCAGTGAAGCTACTGTCATCCAGGTCTTGGATCTTTCAAGCGAGGGTTAAAAAAAGGGGACTTGACGAAGCTATCTCATTCGCATCTACGATTTTAAGTATTGTTGTCGTTGTTCTCATTAATATGAAACGCTTGGCCTGTTTCTTTCTAGTTTGTGTCTGATCTTACATGAACTTATCGTTGATAGATAGATCTGTTTTCAAGCTAATATCAATAGAGTAGGAAGTGGTCGTACTTTGTTTGTCTACAGAGCTCATCGAGGAGCGAAATATTGGAGCTCAACTCGGAGCGTGCAGGGACAAACGTCGATAAAGAGGTACTTATTTTCTCCTTCCTCCTCATGCATTAGTTTTTATAGATTTGAAAGGAAGTCAGTGTCAACGTTAAGCACTTTCTGTCTTAGATTTTAGGGTCTAGCTCTTTGAGGCAATCTACCTATCTGCAGGGAGATTTTCCTACAACAGAAACTGGCGACCATACTGGGGAGTCCTCAAATCGAAACCTTTTTGTTTTGATTTCTCTTCAATAGACCTTGTCTCACACCTTGATTTTTCTCAGACCTAGTTCGCCCCTTTTTGATTGATTTCATGAGCTGATTGACTCCCTACCCCATCACACTCAGTTTGATTGTCGAGACAAGACTACAATTTTTGGATTTTTGACACTTTTAGGAGCTTTTTTGAACCAGGCGCCCCTATGCCTGTGTTAACAGAGCGCCAGCGCTCCCTGGGTGCCTTACATAGAGTGCTATAATGCTCCTTTCCCTTTACAACAGAGCGCCAGCCCTCTTTTGGCCAAAAACTTTCCAGAATTGTTCTTTTCGGGGTTTTACCTCTGGGTTTTACTTGCTGAGTCTCCATGAGAGTCAATGCTTCTTCCTTTTCAACTTTGACATCTTTCCTTTTTGAAGAACAAACACCTTGTTGTTTAGATCTTGTAGCCTTCTTCACTATTGTTTTTGAGTTTTTCTGTTGTTTGGAGTTTGAAACGAATGCATTGTCTTTCTCTCCTTTTTGACTGAGCAAGAAACTCTGGTGAAGGACATCAGAAGCCCACGGATCTTTTCATTTGGTCTTAGTTAAGGTCACCGTTCTTTGACATTTCATTTGGTGTGAAGTTCTTGATTTTTCTTGGTTTTGTTTCTTTTCTTTCGCTTCTTGTTTTGATCACAACGAGAGGGTGTATTGTTTGTATGATTCCTGCTTGTGTTGGTCTGATTTTCATTGATCCAAAAAGATAATTAGCAAGACGAGCATTGTTTTGAATCAATCATTATTCACATACAAACAATAAAGATACATCTTCATGATTGATTTTGCATATTAGAAGGTATTTCAGAAGTTTTAGCATCACATCGGATTCGGTTGAAGAAAATTTGTTTGAGGACATTCCTTATTAGTTCTTGTTAGTGAAAATAACTCTCTCTCTCTCCCTTAGATAGATGTTCATCAAAAAGAAATGAATGCTTATCATCTTTTATGCATTTTTTGGGACTGAGTCACAATTCCATCCGTTTCACTTCCATGCACCCATTTTTGAGTAAAGAACAGCTATAAAATAAATGCTAATTAAAAACTATTTAGAACATTTTCTTTTCTAGGATCCTCCACCAACAGTAGACTAGGATTAGTACTTTGGATTAGGCTGTGAGCATAACTCTCCAAAGTTTCCAAAACAAACATTAGCATCCTGAGCTAGGGAGATTCAAATCCAATTGTCGTATAAGTCTGCCTGGGATCCCCCTCACATAGGGGTTATGCACGAGGTCGCATTCGGGAGAGCTATGGGGATTATCCCTGCGTGGTTTGACCGATTGTAGTGGTCATATCGTATTATGGGGATCGATTAAAGGTAAATCCACAATTACTGTGTGGAATCCTTTCAAGTTGATTTCGAGCTAGATACCCTGCCCATACGTTCGGATCGGACTGTCGACTATACCCGCCCAGGCGCTGACTACGAATTGGTAACCTTAGTGGCCATAATATTTAGGGTCTTACACAAGGTGACAGTGAAGGGAAGTCTCACTGTACCTGGAGTAGACATTGGTCCAACTCACTCGGGATCCTTAGAGGGTAAATCCACAATTACTGTGTGGAAGCTTGCACCAAGGCGTAAGTCTGTTAAGCATGTCACCATTGTAACTATTCCACCATATCCCCACCCCTTCTTGAATTGATCACGCGACGTTGGATTTCATCACCAACTAGTACGGTCCTCGAGAGAAGGCCCTGTTTTCTTGGTTGTGATTCTTAGATTCTATTAGCATATGTTATTTATTTTCGGTAGTTGGCCATAGATATTTTTCGCCGACTCTTTTTCATCAACATCGACCCTCCACACCGTTCGTGTCGGCTACAGGGACTTCCTCCAGAAAATATGGAAGGCAACACCCCTTTACCCCCTCATTCTACGAAGGAATATCCTCAACAGAGCGAGGTTCAAGACACTACAACTTCCCAAGAAGAAGTTCTCACTCCTTTAGAGAATTTTCGAATTGTTTCAGAGTCTCCGGAAGCTTTCTGCATTCCGGAGGGATATGAATGATCTGTTCTCCAACTGAATTCAGTCGGTGAATTCATCATCGTCAATCCTTTTGAAATTCCGACTGGGTCTCATCAAAATCCTTTGGCTAACGACCCCTTTTGGACCGCAGACATTGTTCGAAGTCCACCGCGCATGGTGCGGGATCTTTATGGAGCAGGAATAGGTGTCGATGCGCCTATTACCTACACTGTACCCCTAAACCATTTTACCGGTACTACCGTCTTTACGGACACACCATCTATTGGTCCGAACACATCGTCCGTTGTCCCAAGGTCTACTTTTCCTCTCCAGACGGCCCATTCCACAATGGTCCTTCATATCCCGACTATTCCCGCCGGTAATGCGGTGGTTAGCCAAGCTGCAATTGGCACACCAGTAACACCAAGACCTACATCATCACTCCCTTTTGGGTACAGAGCACTGAATTTTTCCACTGTCGTTACTACCCAAGTTATGCCAGGAAGTTCGATACCTATCCAACAACTTGGAGGGACCGGTCTTGGTGGTCTTAATCCATTCAATGGTATCAGTCAGTCATTTACGTATGGTTCTCAAATTCTGGGAACTTTACCTCAAGATGGGGGGCATCCTCCCACCGGAGTACAACTTCCATTTGGGGGAACCCTCATGCTGGGGGGCAGCCTCAATCCGGAGCCTACCATCAACTGTATGGGCAAAATGTGTCTGCTACACCTAATCCGTGGAGTATCCCTTTTCCAGGAAACCCACAATTTTTGGCAGGACACAATTCTCAAACTCCACAACAACCCCCTCATGGAAAAATGCCAAATCCAACTTATAATCCTCAAAACCCATCCGGTTATCCTCCGCTCGCACATGATTCTCAAAACACCTCAAATCCTCTGTACTCTGGTCAACACCAACCTCATACAAGAGGGTCCACTAGTTACAATTATCTGCATAACCCAGTGTATGGCCCTATTGGTGTCCCCATGCCACACCAGCATTACCCACAGGTTAACCGACAACTACCTTTTCTAGCAACCCTGGACCTTACAGACTTGTCTCGGTTAATGAATGACCCCATTCATCATTCTCCGGTTTGGCCAGCTATCCCAGCTAAACTTCCTTCTGATATCGCAAAATTCGACAGAAAGTTCGGAGAAGACCCAAACAACCACGTGATGACCTTCCATTTGTGGTGTTCATCCAACTCCCTCATGGACGATTCTATATGTTTGTGTCTTTTCCAACGAACACTTACGGGTTCTGCGGAAGAATGGTACATTGAACTACCACGTGCCTCTTTTCACGATTTCAACTCCCTCTCCATGTATTTCCTCACACACTTCCAACTACCCATTCGATACGAGACGGGTACTGAACTATTGAACTCCCTTCGTCAGACAACCTCCATACACATCTCCGATCATATTCATGAATGGAGACGACGACGAAGGCTAATCAAAGCGGTCATTCCTGACCAATTATTAGTGGAATGGTTCACCCCAGATCGCTCGTGATGTTGCCATGGGTGGTGTAGTCACCGAGGAAGAAGCTATTGCTTGGGCTCAGTACTTGGACTTGGTTTATTCGTAGTCTGGTACTCTATATGAGTTGATACCGAATGTTACCCGTGCCACTAATGATCCATCCAAACCATCGTCTACCTCGCACGCGGATGGAGTTATTGGATCCGTCAAAACCCAATCTACTTTCCAGTCGAATGGAACAACTCAGCGGCCCACTTCGACGGCTGCTCTCAGCCCAACCGCACCCTCTTCTACCCCCCCCCCAAACTCAGGTCTCTGAGGTGAACGCGGTCCAATCAACCCCTTCACAACAACTCGGGGGCAAGAAGAAATCGAGAAATAAACCAAAGAAAAACAACAACAACAAACAACCAAAAAATCAACCTCAAACCCCTGCTGCCGGAAAACAACCACAACGAAAACCAAAATTCCCATGTCTCATTTGTGGTGACGATCACTACACTTGAGACTATCCACATCGTGATGAAGTGGCCAATATTTTAAAGGGAAATTCACAACCCGTTGTGCCTACTCATCCTTTTCCACAGCAGCAATCTTTGGTTGCTCAAACCCCCACTGCAGGGGGAATTTCCAACCAATCCCATGATGAGGCCTTGACAAGTGCCCACATTTACATGTTTAACGAGATTAATCTAACCACTCGCATGGCGACATATGACACACTAGTTAAACCTGATAAGTCGAAGACTACTAATGGTTTCGTACTAGACCCGTTAGCGTCTTCCGTTAGTCCTCCGTCTGCTAGCCCTCCATCCGGGCCACTTCAGATTGAGAAACCTTTGTTTGAATCCATCTTACGCCCTCCTAAGAGCACTATCTGAAAATCTACCTTCAATCCTAGTTCACGGGCTGCCCAAAACTACAACATTGTTGAAGATTTGGCTCAAGCACCGTGTGCTATGTCTGCTTTGGAAGTTCTACAACACTGTCCCAGTCAATGTAGAACGCTCTTAGTTGCTATCGGTGCTTTCGATCCTAAGTCATCTAATAACCTCACATTTAATCTGGATGATCATCAACCACGACTCTCCCACCAACTAGCTTTTCAAATCGATGTTGTTGTTCACAATCAACAAATCCACCGAACTATCTTGGATGAGGGAGCCTCTACTTGTGTCATGTCTTTATCTTGTTGGAAAGGCTTAAAATCACCTACCCTTAACAAATCCCCTACGATGTTACGCACTTTTGATGGGTGAGGTTTTCATCCTCATGGACTGTTACAATCCTTAGCCATTTAGTTGGGCGGAAAAACTGTTACCGTTGATGTCGAGGTGGTCGATGCCCCTTTCGATTACAACCTACTACTTGGAAGAAGTTGGTTCTATGCTATGACTTTCATCGCCTCATCAATATTTCGATGTGTACAATTCCCCCATCAAGGAAAAATTGTCACTATCGATCATCTCGATTTCTGTACACCTGACGCTCACACTCCTGTCACCAACAACATTCCCTTTTTGGGAGACCACCCAGTTACGTATGAAAGCGTTGGTGTTGGCTTATTAAAAGATTCTAGCCTCATGGGTACTTTCCCTACACCACTTCCACCTACCGCGCATCATATTCCTACCGTCAATATGATCTCAACTATGCCTTATTAATCCTTGGAATCATCTGATCCTTGGATTGTACCTAGTCCTCTGGAATTCGATGTGCTCGGTGACACTATGCCACTTAGCCCAGCCGAGGCCACATACGTAGCTATTCAATCTACCTCTCCCTCTCTGAACAACCCACATTTATTGGCACCTGATGCTTACTCGGTGCCTTCATGGTTGGATTCCCTATCGTCTTCCATCGATTACATTTCCCAAATTTTTCCTTCTGACGGATCTATTATGGAAATGCTTAGTATTGACGATCTACCTTGGGATGATAACCATCATTGATCCTCTTTTCTTCCACCTTTGGAATAAATTCACCAAGACATACACTCTGTCTTCCCTCCCGATGTTACCAATGCTCCGCAATCTCCTATCCTCACACAAGATACTCTCTCTGAGGGGAATATGGGTAAAATATATACTACGATCGTTATTGATATTTCAATCAAAGAAGGTGTCATGGAAAACATTAACCTTGGTGCTAATTGCACACCTGAAGAAGTGGTCTCTTACACCACTTTGTTTAAAGCATTCCGCGATGTCTTCGCATGGAGCTACGAGGAAATGCCAGGCATCGACCCTTCAATCATCGTGCACGAAATCCAGACTTACCCTGGCGCGAAATCTGTTCGACAAAAGCTTCGCCTGGTTCATCCCAAGAAAATCGCAGCCATAAAGGCATAAGTTGAGAAACTTCTAAAATCTAGCTTTATCTACCCCGTCCCTTTGACAGAATGGGTCTCCAACCTTGTTCCAGTTGCCAAAAAACAAGGGACCATCCGTGTTTATGTTGACTATCGAGATCTCAAAAAAGCTTGTCCAAAGGACAACTAACCTACACCCTTCATCGACCAAATCATCAATAATTGCGCTGGGAGCGTAATCTTCTCTTTCATGGATGGCTTCTCTGGGTATAACCAGATTGAGATCTTACCTATTGATCAACATAAGACAGCCTTTATCTGCCCATGGGGAACTTTCGTCTATCGAAAGCTACCTTTTGGCCTCAAAAATGTTGGTGCTACTTTCCAGCGGTCCATGTCGTACGATTTCCACAATATCAAGCATATCGTAGAGCCTTACCTCGAAGAATTACCTGCCCACTCATCCAGTTGATCCGATCACATTGATCACTTATGGGTTATTTTTCTTCGATATCGGTTCTACCGTATCCGCTTGAACCCACATAAATGTATTTTTTCTATCGAATCCGGTCGACTCCTCGGTTTCATTGTATCTAAATATGGGATTAGGGTGGATACCTTAAAGATTAAGGTCATTCTAGCCTTACCTCCACTTACCAATTTAACCCAACTCCAAAGTTTGCAAGGCAAAGAAAACTTCTTTCACCGTTTCATTTGCAACTACGCCGAGATAACTAAAGGATTTATGTGATTACTGCAGAAGAACACCCCTTTCATCTGGTATGACATCGCTCAACAGTCATTTGATGCTCTCAAGCATGCCTTGACCCACGCACCTTTGTTGCACCCTCCGAAGTATACAAAGGACTACATCCTTTACTTGGTCGCTTCCACTTCCACTATTGCGATGGTGTTAGTTCAGGAAGACCCCAACGGTGAGGAACATGTGATCTATTATCTGAGCAAGAGTCTATCTGGACCCGAACTCCGATATTCACAAGTAGAGAAACTGGCTTTGGCCGCCGTCATCGTTGTCTAGAGATTTCTCCATTACATCTTATTATGCACCACCATGGTGATTGCAGACTCCAACCCCATGTACCACGTCTTCACACGTCAAGTACTTGGGGGAAAATATTCTAAATGGATCGTCATCCTTCAGGAATTCGATCTTGAATTTATGAAGTCCAAAGCCAAAAATTCCCTGGTGTTTGCAAAGCTTATTTGTGCTCTCCCTCGTGCCGATGAAGACATCAAACCTAGAGATTCTCTCCCCGATGAATCTCTTTTCCTCATCAGCACCTCTGATCCTTGGTATGGAGACATCCTCCTTTACCTTCAAACCCAACATTTTCAGCCTAACATTTCCCGCGAAGAGCGTCGACGTACTTGCCACCATTCTCATCATTATCTCATCGTCGGAAACACCTTGTATCGTCGTGGTATTGACACTATCCTTTGACGATGTCTAGTTCACGAGGAGGCTGAACACATTTTGAACGATTGTCACCTTGGCGCCTGTGGCAGTCACCTTTCTGGGATGGCCACAGCCCAAAAAATCCTACGTGTCAGCTACTTTTGGCCCTCGATTTTCAAAGATTGTATCGAGGCAGTCAAAAAATGCCCACCCTGCCAAGTCTTTAACAAGAAGGCATGCACCCACACTACTATACTGCACCCCATTATCGCCATCGGCCCCTTCGCCAAGTGGGGCATCGATTTCATGCAATGTAAGCCTACCTCAGCTGGGGGGCACGGTTATATAATCGTCGCCATCAACTATTTTACCAAATGGGTTGAGGCTATGCCTACCTTTCTGAATGATGGTTGTACCACAACTCTGTTTCGTTTCAACCATAACATAACTCATTTTGGTGTACCACATGCCATTGTCATTGATCACGGTGCACACTTTAAGAACCAGATGATGAGCGAACTACATGTCAAATTGGGTTTTCGCCATGAAAACTCATCCCCTTACTATCCTCAAGCCAACGGACAAGTTGAGGCCATCAACAAAGTCCTAAAAACCATGATTCAACGCATGGTAGGGGAAAAAAAGACATCGTGGCATCTACAACTTTTCTCCGCTCTCTGGGATTATCGCACTTTCGTGAAAACCGCAACTGGATTTACTCCTTTCCAGTTGGTGTATGGCATCGAAGTCGTTCTACCAATCGAGTGTGAGATTCCATCTCTCAAACTTAAAGTAGAACTCCTACCCCATACTTATGTCGAAGAAGAACGTTTCTTGTATCTATCCAAGCTAGACAAAACACATCGTGATGTTGCTCTCGTTAACGAGGCACATTAGAAATGAATTAAAAATCAATACGACAAATCCATCCATCCTCGGACTTTTGCAGAAGGAGACTTAGTCCTCGTCTATGACCAAGCTCATGAAAAATTGGGGACATGCAAGTTAGAACCTCTGTGGCATGGCCCTTACATCGTGAAACGTGTTCTACACAGAAGCACCTACGAATTAGTATATTATGATGGAATTTCCCTAGGAGAGCCCCGGAACGGGCTTTACCTTAAAAAGTACTATGCTTAGATTACCCAGCATGCGTACTTTGTACATTATTTTATTTTAGTTTGGTGTGTCTATTTCTTTTGCGTGCTCGAGTCTTTACCTTTGCCACTCATGACTGTGCTTTTGTTTTCATGCACAGATGATGTCTTCCTTTCCTATCTTTTTCGGGTTTGTGGATGGCGCTAGTCGACATACCCGGAACATTGCTTCGGCAGCATGGGTTATTTACCAATTTGACGAGGTGGTGAGTTCATGAGGTATTTGCTTAGGACCAGCAACCAATAACATGGCAGAATATCACACTGTCATCAGACTATTGACCCAAGCCTCCTCCCTACGTATCTATGGTATCATTGTTTACTTAGACTCCCAACTCGTGGTCTATCAACTCAACCATATCTACATTATCTGCAATCCTATCCTACTACGTCTCTACCTACAAGTTCATCGTCTTGAACGAATGTTCGATTATATTGAATATAGACACATTCCAAGAGAACTCAATAGTGTTTCGGATTCGTTAGCTAATTACATCATGGATCGGTATCTCGCCCATATATAAGATTTAAGGAAAGCAAAATTGTACATCACATGTAAATTAAAACACATCACAAACATCATCATGTACAAATCATTTGGCACTGTAAAAACTCGGAACTGTATATATATATATATATATATGGCATGACTAAAATGTTTTGATTACATCAAAAATTATGTAGAAGAGCAAAATGTTGGGTCTTTACACCCATACAACATCGCCCGACAAGGCATACAAAATATGATCACCAGAGAGACTCTAATCTCCCTGCACTACATTGTGCTGCGAGTAACATATCACTGCGCACACTACATGTCTCAATAGAGAATTGACATTCTCTGGCACTCCCACAGTGTGCCTATGCAGATGTAAAGGCACTTCTCCCCTCCGTAGAGGAGGAATGCCCATCGTGAGGCCTTGGAGGTTTCTTTCAACCTCCCGGAGACCTATCACAGGTACTCCCAGATCTACTACAACCAGAGCACCCCCATGATGTCCTGGTATCGGTATATCGGTCGGGTGCACTGCCCCCTTGTCTGCATGTTGAAAACAATACATCTTTTAAAAACTCTTCTATATACCCAAAAATATATATATATACATTAAAAACTTAAAAAACAAAAACTAGACAAGGTGTTGCTCAGTCTCTTACCTGACACATCCCAGTCTTCCCCCGTGGGTAGAATCAAATCCATGCTCCCGCAGAAATATACCTCAGCATACGGGAAGTCTTCTATCCAGAGATAATGTCGTCTTAGCCAAGCAAAGAAATTGCCAGTGAAACGGAACTCTGACTCCGCTACTAGCCTTCGAAACAGACTAGTCCACCTCTCCATCCGTGGTTCGTCCACTGGTCGCACCGCCAGTGCAATCTGAGGCTGCATCTAGGGGATGCGCTCTAAGAAAAATGAGACCATAAAAGAGCCATAACCGAACTATTTATGTCCCATCTTGCACTGCGAAACATGTTCCTTCACATTTCGAAGGAACCCTGCACTCCAGTTGAACAATGTTGGTTCCAAACACTGTACACCATAAGCCACATGCGATCTTGATGCCAGATGTGCGCTAGTACTTCTTGTCACGCTTGTGATGGAAAATAAAATGGACCAGAGGGGTATCTCTCGGATATCCTTGATAGGGATTCTACCTGCTACCAGTCTTGCTCCTGGAACGCAGTGACATGCCAGATACACGCCCACTTTCTCAGGTAGTGCCCTCTGCCCGGAAAAATATATGGGAACCCCTCTTTTCGATAGGCCAGTCAAGAAATACACGTCTTCTAACTCGATGGTTAGAAGTTGTGTGCCAATCCGGAATCCTTGCTCCGCAACATCCCATAAGCCGATCATATGCTCAAGCAACAAAATCTTCCTCTTCATTTTTTGCAATTTGAAGAATTTTAGTAAGCCACAAGCTCTCAATGCGGCTCGCATGCGAGGACTCCGTAAGGTATCCAAGTCATCAATCTCATGTTCTCGTTCTTTCCACTTGATTATGGTCGCCGAAATCACCTACAAAACAAAAAGTAAAGAATTTCATTATTTCAATATTTTGACAATTTCGGCAATTTCTTAAAAGCGATTTAAAAACATGGAATCTAATGCCCACATTCTTTAAATATACCACGCCCTCTTTTATAATCATCACGCCCTCTCTTAGCCATTCAATGTCCATCACACAACGATAACATGTTTTTAAATGAAAACGATTTCCCTTATGGATGCGTAGGAATATGTGAGGATTTCTCATGGGTTCTTTGACAAAAATGAACCATCTACTTAGGTATTGAGGCATTGGCATCTTGGACATCACCTTCTAAAACATTTTTGCAAAAAGAATCCATTTTTCCATCATTTTTAATAGAGGCCGATTTGATCTTTTTGGGGCAACTTAAGGCTTCATTTTTTGAATTAAATGCTGCTATGAAAATGAATATTAAACCATGTAATTGAAATAAGGAGAGATGAAGATATACCTGGTCCAAACGGCGAGGAAAACGGTCAACCATAGCTCCGGTATCAAGCGAAACAAGATCCACCTCTAAAATGAGAATCTCCACTGCTACAACTCCTTATGCAAAATGAAATGGTAAATGGAATTTTAATTGTATTACTATTTATAAATTTCCATTTTTTATAAGGTATAGTCATTTATGGGTTTCTCTAACAATATAATGGCTTCGCTAAACCACTGGATTGCATTTTTGACATCATAGGTTTTTGAACAATTCTGATCATTTGTTTACCTTGTCGCACTCATGAGCATAGTCTTGGTTCGCTCTCAAGCTCGAAAACATGAGAACGCGTCGGGTAAACTTTTATCTCTTTTTCAGACCCGCATGGATACATGAAAAAGGAACCCCCCTGGAGTCATCTTTATCCATTTTCAGACTCTCTAAATATGAAAATATTGTCGAGTGACCTTGCTTCCTTTCACACTCGTTAAAAGGTTCGAAAGGGCGTCTTTCGAGCGATAGTTTATCTCTTTTTCGATCTCGTTAGACTACTGTATGAAAAAGGAACTGAGAGAGTTATCTTTTAAGTGTTTTTCCAAACTCTATAATCCTGAAAAACCTTCGAGTTTTTTGTCTTTGGACTCGCTAAAACACACATTGACAGGCCCATACGGGACCGAACCCTTACTTCTCCCGGTTCGTTAAACAAAGGAAGAGGAACTTACCAAAGGTGAGTTATATTGAGCATGTGTTATCCTCCTCAAGCTCATTAAATCAAAAAGAGGTGTTCCTCTATCTGGATGGGGGAAAAATTGAAAGAAGCAAGTCGAGCAGTCTCTTGAGAACATTATCAAGTAATTCTTAGAGTCTCCCTTGAACACGGCACTTTGTCATATGCACACATTATAACCCACTAAACCTCTGCACTGATCCAATCCTTTGAGTTTCTTTCACTCCTTTGGGTCACCTGACGTAATTCATAGCATCCACTGCATCATCAAGTTTTGGTCCATGTCATGTTTTTGCTGTTGTGCCTCAGTGTTCAAGGGAAGTATCCGCCTCGAGAGTCATCCATCCCAAATATCTTGCCTCAAAACCCGTGTCAATCCATGTCCTTTTGATCCACCAATTACATCTCTATGTTCGTTTCATGTCGTTGATGGGGGATACATCAAGGCCCTCCTTCGACAAGCCTATTCCTGTCGACCTCAGCACATTATCCGGGAATTAGGCTTAGAAACCAGTTAGTACTTTGGGACCTGCATGCCTCAATGGAAGGCCTAATCACATTTGACGGTAGGTTTACATAATTGACCTCTGATCATATGATTCCACAGATGTTTGACTCCAGCTCATCCATTCACATTCGTTGGAATGTACTAGGGTACCTTGGGAATCATTGACATTAATGGTGATCTCCCTCGCACTTGTTAACGGTTCACACCATTGACYAGTAATCAAGTGGTTTCTACCATGTTCGACATCAGGACATCTATTCACATGGTTAGATTTGTACCACATTGGGATCGGTAAGAAGACCCTGGGTTGAGTGATCACTCTGATATATACTTGGCCCAGGTTGTGAAGGAGTTTCTCTCAGACAAATGATGCATACATTGTTACATAGATCCACTTTGTATTGGTCGTGGCTATGTCTTGTCATCTCGTAGATCCACTGTGTATTCTTCATGGCTACGATTAGTTCAGGTCATCAGAGTATGGATCCACATTATATATTCAGTGGATATACCCCTTTTCATCAATACTATTATGGATCTGCAGTGTATTTTATGGCGGCCATATCTTGCAAGTCTTGATCGCCCAAGCATAGGTATGCCTGCCTTGGGTTTTGAAATATGTCATGATATTTGTTGGATGTTTGTGTGCATCTTCTGTCGGGTTCTTTGAGTCTATACCCTTGCTTGAACGTCTATAAATCATTTTATTTATCAGTTCTCATCTTCTAACTTCATACTTTGGGGGGCAATCTGTTACACCTCAATATTGCTCAATTTGATAAGTGTCGCATGTTCTCTCAACTGTCGTAAGTGTCGCATGTTCCTCACAAGTGTCACATGTGTTCACAAGTGTCGCAAACATCAGAAAAATCATATTTCCATGATGATGACACCAAGGAGACACTTATAATACCTCAGACATTTGAATTGGAGGAAGGAGAATGATCTACTAAAGTCAAGAATCTTTTGCCATCTGAAAGGAGCTCTTGAAATAGGGTTTTGAGGGAGAGCGCTCCCCTATGGAATCCTTAGGAGCACTGGAGCTCCCCCACAAGATACTGGGGAGAATTATAACACCAAACTACCCCTCTAAAGGAGATTTACCCATCCTTAGAGCGTTGGCGCTCCCCTTGAGCCTCCTAGGGAGCGCTATAGCACCCTGACGCCCCTTTTAAGGGAGCGTTGTCTAATCTGGGCAGTGGTTGGCCCATTGAGGAGAATAAGGGGAGGATATTTCAAGTTTGGAAGGAAGTTGCATTCGAATTATTAGTTCAATCAGAAGATCCTTGATCTAAGGAGGGAATTCCTCAACCTACCCTAAAGATACCTCAAGAGGTTAAGCCTCTCTTAACCTATATAAACAGGCTCTATGATGGTGAAAGGGGAGAGGAATTGCTAGCATGAAACCTATGATCTCATAGGAAACACACAGTGAACTAAAGGAGAGTGATCATTGAAGCTTTTATCATCCAGGTCGTGGATCTTTTGAGTGAGGGTTAGACAAAGGGGACTTGACGAAGCTGTCGCATTCGCATCTACAATTGTAAGTACTATTGTCGTTGTTCTCATTAATATGACATGCTTGGCATGTTTCTTTCTAGTTTGTGTTTGATATTACATGAAATTATCGTTGATAGATAGATCTGTTTTCAAGCTAATATCAATAGAGTAGGAAGTGGTCGTACTTTGTTTGTCTACAGAGCTCATCAAGGAGCGAAATATTGGAGCTCAACTTGGAGTGTGCAGGGACAAACGTCAATAAAGAGGTACTTATGTTCTCCTTCCTCCTCATGCATTAGTTTGTATAGATTTGAAAGGAAGTCAGTGTCCACATTAAGCACTTTCTGTCTTAGAGTTTAGGGTCTAGCTCTTTGAGGCAATCTACCTGTTCGAAGGGAGATTTTCCTACAACAGTAACACTGTCATCTCTGGTCGCCATGCCAAGGCAGTGTCCTTTGGTCAGACCTTGAAGTAAAAAAGAAAGAAAAGGTAATAAATAAGGAAAGAATAAAGGAAATAAGGGGCTTGGAAAAAATTGCATCAATGATAGGTACAGCTCGCCTCCTACAAAGGCACCCACGGACAATACCTACCCCTGGTCTTCATTATGACTGGACTTCCTTAGACCATATCATTTCATGTACATGGCTTGAATAATATTCTTCGGAAACTTTCTTCTTCTTATGGATACTGGCCCAATAGGTCATTATGTTTCTTTCTTCAACTTTGTATAGTAGGTTAGTGTAATGTATTTGAGCTATTAGATGATTGCTAGGGGTTTTATGCATGTATTTGATAAATTTAATGATGAGATATGATTGACATTGCTATGATCCCAAGGGTTAATAACCCCATGGAGGGTGAAGTTTTTGATGTGCAGGACCATACCCGATGGACAGGTACCAGTGGACCGGTACACATGGGGATATGATTAGCTCGGACCTCCATGGGGCTGAAGAGCCCATAAGATGGTTGTTGGGATGGCAGAGACAGGAAAATTTTATGATGAGCCTTTGCACATGAAGAAAGAAGGACGTTCCACCTAGGACACTTTGGCTGAGCCCGACCTAGGGGGGATCACCCACTTCAGATGGAACGTTTTCCCCTTGATGGACAGGACGTCACCTAGGAGAGCTAGATGTTATCTTGAGCGTGTGGCAATGTGTTGAGGTTATTGGCATGTGTGACAGCTTGGAGGAGCCCTAGAAGGGCTAACGTCTCACTTCTGGATGTTGAATATGCCCAAAAATGGGCCAACGTCTCCCTCAGAAGGGCTTGACGTCCCACCTTTTGCTCATTTTATGTCATTTGTCTAGAATTTAATGTAAAAACAGTGTAAATTTTGTAGTCAGCCTTGTCGACTGTTTTAATGACCTATTTTGTAATTGAAAGGTCATGGACTGATATATATTGAGGATGTTTTTCCCTCATTTGAACATAACAACAACTCACTCTCTTGTGAGATACTATCTTTTAGCCTTTATTTGGTATTTTTGGTATTTCAAGTGAGGCGCAACTCTTCTTGGAGGATTTCTCTTGGCATATATGGTGTTTCTCTCAAGGAAGGTTTACAACTAGGGTTTGATTATGCATTCTTCATGATATGTAAGTGAATTTTTCATGCAAAACTTCTTAAGTGAATGGTTGTAGGATTAATTTCTTGCATTTGCTATTATATTTCTGAATCTTGAAACCCTAGGTAGCAAGCACACTAGTAGGTCATTTCTATATGTCCCCTTGTTTGAGAAATAGTTTTAACCATTGAAGAAGGAAGATATAGCCTAGTCGTTGCTACACTTTTCTCCCTTTTCTGAGCTAGCATTGAAGTCATAGATTGAAAAGAGGAGACGTCCTAGGCCTAGTTGAATCTACACCTAGGGTTTTCACCTTCTAGGGTTTGAAAGCCTTGCCCCTGCAACACTTTCTCTCTTAAATATGTACTTTGAAGCTAGCCGTTTTGCCAAGTGTATTTAGAGAAAGAGGAAGGAGCACGAGGCCTTGCTTAAGCAACACCGGAGTGAGCCTCCTTCCCTTAGGGTTTTAATTCTAAGGCCCTTCCATTGCAGCACCTTGGAACCTTACCCTCCAGTCTCTAAGTTTGAGTCCTCCCGAGACTTTTTTCCCTTTCTTTGACTCCATTTACCCTAAGGCACTGGTAATTTCTCCAACGTTGAGCTTGTAGTGTGCAAAATCATCGTTTAAAATTTCATTTTTTGAAACCCTAACTAACCCTAACGTTGTTAACCCTAGGCTGACGTCATACTTGACACAGCAACCTATTTGACCAATAAATGAGCAATTAAATGATGACGTCTTAGCATTTATTGAACAATTGTTGATTTAAAACACTTTTAGCTGGGTCATTTTTTTAGACATTGATGAATTGGTGATCTTACATAGTCCTTTTAGCAGAACGTTGACTTCATCTTGTCTATCACATTGCTTATTAAATGAAATTGGATAATTAAGAAGTACTAACCCTTTGAGTTATAGCCTGCAAATATTGTATTGCATTGTTATCATCTTGTTCTAGGCAGGTGTTTTCAACAGGGACTTCACTTCTTTATTGGCTGATTAGCCGAATTATCTGATACTGGTGGTAACCTGTGAGGAGGGAAAACCTTAAGTCTTAACCTTTTATTCATTTCATCTTCAAACCCCAGGTTACCGGGGACGTCTCCCCTAGGTTAACCTCCCTAAACAGAAAGAACCTCCCCATCGAGGTGACATTGGGTGGGGAAGGTTCCTTTTATGCCAGTTTGTCCACTATCTTATAGCCTGAGACCTAAAATACAAACTGTGTGATAACAGTAATCATAGTTTTCAAAAGAATCTAAAAATTCCTCTACAAATTGAAACCAATCAATAATGTGATATGTTGGAAAAGACTCAAACCAATGTTTAATCCAACCCCTGAAAGTAAAAGACAACAAACTACATAAAACCATTAAATCAGAAATATCATGCTTGATGCATTTACACCAAAACTTGTTAATATGGTATTTTGCAGATAAATCCCCCCCACCATCAAAGGTGAGTTTGAAAAATGAGAGACTGTCTCGTTGGGAATATCAGGTAATGAGAATTGGAAAGCATGTTCCAACATAGTGATATGGGAAGGCATGAGGAATTAAATACATTCAAAACAAAGACTCTTGCAAGGCCAACTTGTCTGTCTGGACTGCCTTCTAGTGCATTTCAAGATGACATAAAAGAAGAATTTATAAATCTAGAATTATGACAAGCTGAGGGGTAAAAAATTAAATTTACCTCGGCCCTCCTTCTAGCATCATTTGTTGATGGGCGTAAATGACACACTGTTAACTAAAAGGTTAGATCCAGACCGACGTTGTCTTTAACCCAAGTCCTTTGGTATGATCTGACCCGATGGGTTTAATGGCTCCGTTAGCCAACTAAAGTCCTAAAAACAGTAAAAGAAATAGACTAATCTAAAGCTATGATTCTAACAAATGATGTATTACTTACTAATGTTTATTAAAAAGAAACATGAATATACAAATGATTATAAACAATCTATATACAGTTTACAAGGTTTACTTGAAATGTTACGAAAATGAATGTTCATAATAATGTTTCAAAATAAGATAAAGTAAGAACATAAATATTTTGTTTTTTTAATGTTTAAAGATTTTAAACTAATAAATAATAATAAAATACAATTGAAACAATGACACAGAAACAGTCAAAGCTATTTAATGGAATCATCGTCTCATTCATATATAAACAAATCTGAATAAAAGAAAGTAATGCACCTACTAACCTCTCATTGATCAGCAGTACTAAGGTAAATTCATCTCTCTATATTTGTATGAGCTCCTCTTAACCTGTGTCAAGTGTAAACCTATGACAAAATCAAGCATAATACTTCCTGGAGAAATTCAAGGAAGTGTTTCATATTCTAGAGTGAGTTTATAATGACAGAAAGACAAATAATTATATATCTTGTGACCTTGAAATGTCAAATAACTGAAAATGAAAGAAATTACAATTCTCGGGAATGGTGTTACCGTCTATCTAACATCATATGTAAACTCAAAATACTTGAATAGATGATAAGTCACAGATATAAACTAAACCAAAAGGTAATGAACCATATAAATGAAAACATAACATGAAAAATTATATGCAGAACAGTCTAAAGCTAGTTCAATACAAATAAAGTTTCATATTCAGAAATCATATGAAAAACAATATTAACATTGCACAATCTACAAAAGCACAAAATTCAAAGAGTAAACTATTTTCTCATACAATTTCAACAAAATATGTTACTCATATGGTCCAGGAAGAACTTTTGGGATAATAGACTCTAAAAGATTGAAAACAATTAATATATAAATGATAGCAATTAACCATGTATTGATAAAACAGACTAAAGCTAATTTAAATTAATGCATAATCAATTATTCAAAGAATATGAAGATATTATAATGAAAATAAAACCATTTTACTCACAGAACAAAAGCCATTAAGCAACCTAGAATTCCATATTTGTATTTGAAAATACTTGTCCATTCTCCCAAAGATTTCAACCATCTGTTACTCCATTTGAAAAGAAAAAAAAATGTTTACAAAAGAAATAATATACAGGTAAAATCATGAAGATGGGTAACACTTTTGCTTGTTTTATGACCAAAAAAACAGTATTTTCACAAGTTCTTCAACTTTTGGCATACAAAAGTATTTTTTTTATTTAGAATTTCACATTACAGTAAAAACAAAAGTTGTGAAGAATTTTGTTATCTTCCCAATGACTATTTTTCAATTTTATTTTATCAATATTTGATATATCAATTTGACAATTGTTTAACTGTATGTTCCTTAAACATGAAAGGAATGATAATGAGTTATTGTTTTTCACAACAATGTATCTATTATTAAACTTATGTTTTTAAGAAATGAAATATACTGCAACAATCTACAGAGACTCTATTTTATTATGACTATAACGAATGAATATTATAATTTCTAGAATTTTTTGAAGTTGACCAAGCTGAAAACGTTGCAGATTTTAGACACATGTTTTTCTACACCTTTTATCTATCTTAATTTTTACTTAAAAGTAAAATCTAAAAATGCCCTTTTGAAGAGAACAGTTTAAGGATTATGAATATAAATTTTCCATAATTTTCCACGGTGTATTTTTAGAGATATGGATTTTTCATTTCACTGAATCATAATCTCACCTAAAAATATTATGTAGTGATTTTTTTATAAAATTAAACAAAATTAGATAAAAACAATGAAAATGATAACAAGTTATACCCAATGAAAGTAGATTTAATTTTAGAAATGTTGCTATCAATTTTGAAACTAAATTCTGACTATTTGTAGGAGTCTGCTACCTCCAAAGATGAAGTAAGATGGAGTGAATTTGCAGTTTCCTGCAAACAATCCCATTTTCAGGTTTTCGGCCGAAATATTCTTTCGGCCGAAACCTAGTTTTTAATGGAATCTGTTAAAAATAAACGTTTCGGCCGAAAAGTCTTTTGGCCAAAATATTCTTACTACGGGAAAATAATTCATCCAAAAAAAATTGCACACAAATTTCGAGGGTGTCATTAAATTTGATGTGAAAATCTTCGGCCGAAAAAGGTTTCGGCAGAAAAAATTCCTAGCAACATTTTTTCGGCCAAAAAATTGCCGCTAGAAATTTTGGAGACCCGATTGTCATGAAAGTTTTACCCAGCTTCATGATTTTACCCATACAAAAGATAAAGGATAAAAATCCTCCTCTCAATTTCTTGGATCCTTTGGCTCTGAACTTTCTCATATATTTATACCATGAATGAACAGTTTGGGCGTCACTAATAATTTTCGCCACCTGAAATTTTCCTCGTAAAGAGGCAAACATATGTCTCAAATTGTGCATTTGTTTGGGAAAATGTTTGTGTGTAAGCTAAATGGGTCCACTTTGGAGATGGGTTTTCAACCGTTTCTTCCGAATCCTCACGGATTGGTTGCAATTAGTCCCCCAAAATTGTCTATCTGTTCTTGACGCATTTCCAAATTTTATCTGTTGTTTCTCATAAATTTATTTGCAGCAATCCAATATTATTTTTTGATCAATCATATTGAACGTATTTAGATAATAAAATCAAGCCATGATCATATCTATACCAAATAATTGATAATATAAACCTGTGAAACAAAAAGAAACCTAAATTAATAACCTAAAAATTGTGAATAAAACAAAATCTAGAACAGTAAAATTAAAATGAATTTAAACTAACTATAAGTTCTAAACAAACATTGCTTATATTTTTTGTTCAAATATGATCTTAAAATTCTAGAAGCTTCAAGTTGATGGAGAGGAGAAAAATATTAATTTTGGATTTTCACAAAATCAAACAAATGATAGATAATTATTTTTTTATTATTATTTTTATTTTGAAATGAGATTCAAAATGAAAAAAGAATTTAATTAATTAATCCCACCAAATGATTTTGTGAAAATGAGAAACCAACCAAGATATTATTTGATGAAGTATTGAACCCATTATTCAAAATAGTCAAACTTGCTAATGAGCAAAAGA
>JZKD02S0550780.1:785497-798045 GCA_000966675.3 Picea glauca
CCTGTGAAACAAAAAGAAACCTAAATTAATAACCTAAAAATTGTGAATAAAACAAAATCTAGAACAGTAAAATTAAAATGAATTTAAACTAACTATAAGTTCTAAACAAACATTGCTTATATTTTTTGTTCAAATATGATCTTAAAATTCTAGAAGCTTCAAGTTGATGGAGAGGAGAAAAATATTAATTTTGGATTTTCACAAAATCAAACAAATGATAGATAATTATTTTTTTATTATTATTTTTATTTTGAAATGAGATTCAAAATGAAAAAAGAATTTAATTAATTAATCCCACCAAATGATTTTGTGAAAATGAGAAACCAACCAAGATATTATTTGATGAAGTATTGAACCCATTATTCAAAATAGTCAAACTTGCTAATGAGCAAAAGAATGAACACATAATCATAATTTAAACGAAAGTAAATAGTTGATAAAAATTAACGTTTTTGTTTAAATTGAGATTTCTATGCTCGTTTCTAAACTTTGACATATACTCTTGTAATGAATGTCTCATACTATAGTGAATTTCTTATGTTTGTCTCAAAGCAAGCCAAGGTATGGAACTATTTGAAAAGGTTGATTATGTAGTTCATTATAATTATCAAGATTTTAATGGGGGCCCTTTAAATTTTGTAAACATTTAGGGGGAGTTGTTGGGGCCCAACATGTGGTTACAACACTTAACAGAGCACTTAGCCAATAGTATGCATTAAGTTATGATTATTATTCACATCACAGATTAACCCTTATTATATATTAACGCAGTAGTAATCAATATTAAGCACATCTAGTCATTTAGCACATAGCATCAGAGAAGATCTAGCATTTATTCATATATAAAGCACTAAGCATCAATGGATATACCTATCACACATCAAGAATAGTGCACTAAGCAAATAGATACATAAACATCATGAACAACATTGCACAAAGCACATAAACATAGGATATATGTGGTTCACCCTAGTGTAGGGCTACGTCCACCAACTCTTCTTCTTCTTTATTAGTCTCTTTCAATATTCTTACAGGCACAAAGCCATTGAGCTCGCTCTGCACTGAACAGGTGATCTATGCACAATGTACTAGATCCACCTTCCTCAAAATCAGGTCATGGAACAAAGCCTTACACGGTCTGTGCACAAATCCTCTTACAATCACTTGCACTTAGCTCTGCAAGTATTAACATACTCTAGTCATGCACTAAGCCAGTGACCTCTTGCACTAAGCCAATTACTACCTTACTTACATCACCTAGCTACTTATTTATACATTACAAAAAAGCCTAAGCATGGGTAAACCCATGGGATAACATCCCATACCCATTACATAAACCCTAAATGCCCAAAAATCTCACAAAATGGGCAAGATCCTACGATCTCCACTTCGCCTGGGCACTCCGTCTTTGACCAGCCTATCGAAGTCCCAAAAATGGTCAAGCATGACCAACGTTTCCTCAAAATTTGGTCGAGGGCCAATAGTCCCCCAACACTCACACGTGACTCATCCCAAGTCACTTTGATCTGGGTAATACCACTTTGAAGGCCTTGACTTGCTACTTCGGCAAAGCCTCCTACTCAGCAAAATCCTGAATTACTTGCTCGGTGACAGGACCTTCCAGGCATTGTTTCATTGTTGTGACCATATGTTCCAACTGTGAGCCTTGTCCCTCTATCTCTTCAAAAAGTGTGCAGGATTCATCCCACACTGGCTAGAGTCTCTATGTCACCTCCATAACTCTTCTCTGGATGGCAGTGACCTACTGTTGAATTGCGCGCTCCTCTTATGACATCTTCATCTTCTCAACTACAGTCAACAGTTTCATCTTTTCTTGCACTGTAGACGCTTGTTGCTTCGCCTCCTAGAGTTGTGCTTCCAATCTCCTCAGCTCAGGATCTTCTACAAGGTGCTCATAGGTCTACACACTTCGGTCAGTTAGTTTCTTACATTATGTAGCCAACGTCGTGATTCTTTCTATTGCGCTCATGGTAGTTTCTTCCCTCTGATATCGCACTTCTTGCGGAGTGCTCGGCACTTCTTGGATTTCTAGCTCTACTACTTTTTCTTGAAGTTGTTGAATGGCCTCTGCAAGCTTCCCCACTTGGCTCTCGACTATCTCTTCTTCCATATGTGCCAAGCCCGACACAGAGAGAAGTTCTCTAGTTACTATGTCTTTGATCATAGTCTTCTCTGCAAGCAACTGGTCTTTCTCTTTCTTGATTTTCTCTTTGTTCTCTTTGAACTTCACCCTAAGGTCATTTTTGTCTTGCTGTGCAACCTGAAGTTGCTCTAAGTACTCCTCCTTTTCTTTCTTCAAGGCCTTTGTGGCATGCTCCTTTTCTTCTTCGACTCGAGGAATTCAAGTCTCTGTTGCATCTGCTAATCTGCGTAATTTGGTGGGCTCATCCCCCAATTCTACACTCTCTATTGAAGATGGCACAGTAGACACTGCACGGCTCGACTGGATAGCTTGTTGGATGTCTTTCAATTCTTTCTCAATTCTGTCATACAATGTTTATTGCTTCACTTGATGTCTTTGTGGGATATCCTTTGAGGCATCTTATGCAACCGTGATGATGAGCTGGATATCGTCCACTATGAGCACATTTTGTGACTGAGGCTTATTGGCTTAGGTCTTCTTCCATGCTGAGGGTTTATGCAGAGAAGCCTTCCTTTTCTTGGATGTCTCAGCCTCTGTGATGGGATCCTTTGTCGGTGTCACTTTTCCCTTTTCTTACTTGTCTTCTTCCCCTTCCTCCTCTTGGTTTACTTCATCGCCTCTTCCTCTTGCAAGTGAGTCAAGCACAGTTTCCTCTAATGTGTTTTCCTTCTCCTCACTATCTATGTCTTGCACTTCCTTCCTTTTCTTGTTTTTCTTTGCACTGCTCTGTCCATCATACTCAATCCGAGTGACCAAAGGACTTCTGATGATGTCGGGGTCGGAGAGTTCTGCATATTCGACCAGTACAAGGAATTCGGTTGGCCATTCCTTGGTTATCTCCTCCATATCTTCATCAGTCAATTTATAGTAATACTACATCTCCTCCTTTCTTTCATCCTCGCGCGTAGTGATGTAGATATAGTGTCAGTCTGCGTGGAACTTTGCTAGCGGCCTATATGTATGCAAGGTGTTTGAGGTCATTCGGGGGAATGATTCAATGGAATGCTTGAGATGTAGGTAGTAAGCGTGGAACACCACATTTGATTACCACTGCTTCACCATATCACTCATATACCACAAGGTGGTAAACCTCACGGCCAATGGATCCGATGGCTCGACTTCTGGGAATGTCACTCCCACCGGAATCTCCCAAGTAACAAATGCAATGAGAATAAACAACCAACTGAAGTGAAATTTGTAGCCTTGGTCCTGCGCTTCGTGACAGTCCTTCTCTAACTCATTGATGAGGTAGATTTCCCAATTCATCTGCATTCCTTTGACACACTTCTCTGCGAGGTCGACTATGAACCCTGTGACTTGCGTAGGACAGTTCTTTCTGACGATCTTTCCTGCTATCAACTGACAATCTAGGTGCACTGCGCCATCCTGGATAGAGGCTACCTTGTAGCCTCGCTTCCCCTTCTCCATCACCATACGCCTCCTTGATGCAATGTTCCAGGGAGCGATCTAACGTCTTCCCTGGGTAGAACTTGTGAGGGTCTGCTCCCTGCATGCTCAATCTAGTGATCAAGTGGATCGGCGTCGGATCCATAGTGATGCACCTATCCAAACAAATATACCCTCCATGGTAGCACAAAAAGAGGAGTTTAACGCACGCATTAACCTTATGATGTCGTCCAAAGTGGGGGATCTTCATCATGTTTAAGATCTTCGATCTCACAATATCCTTGATCCACGGCCAGGGGACTATCTTGGGCTTCTTCCCAATCATCTTCTTCATGTACCTATGCGGTGTGAGCATCGTATAGTTCTTTCGGTCTCCAAGGTTAAAATCGTTGATCTTGATGGATTGGATTAGTCCCAAATGAGGTCTGACTACGTGTATCCCTTTCGAGAGGTACGCAGTGATGAGCGTGTACTCGAAATCACACAGGACACTTTCATGACTAACCGCACCAGCCAAAGGAAAGATGTAGTCGGGAAAGACTGACGGCATCTACTTCGCGTTCGCCAGATCATCGTGGTGATTTCTTCTTTTCTCAGTCGTAGTTCAGCTAGACTAACATGTAGTCAAGGGGGATGCTTGCAATCCTCCAATTGACGATGCCTAAATTCCTGCAGACATTAATTTATCAGCCATAAGGTCTATTAAGATCTCCTCCACAGACTTCTCTACTCTACGTTCACCCAACATGTACACTCGTGATCAAATAACTCGGGTAGGCGAACAAATACACAAGGCAATCAGACGTATGGTGAGGTCTAGACAACACAGCACAATATGTGATCAATTCTCTATTAGCTCATATATCTCGATTTGCAAAAAGTGGTCCCAGTGCAGCATTCAACGGATTAAATAAGAAACATCGTAACAGATTCCTTCAATGGGTTGAAATGCCTTAATCAATATGAATCCATCCATTATGGCATGGTTTCAATGGTCCAAGGGCGATCTTTTCGGCAATAACTGTGTTTCTAACCATTTTGGAGCGTCATTCTAACGATTGGGATGCCTACAATAGTCATATAGCTTTTTCATGGTGAAGTTCCATTCTAAGTTGTTATGTTATTCTGGAGAGGTTCAAGTTCTGCAAGCCTGCCTTCTGTGAAGTCTTCTCTGGAACTTCCTATTGTTTTTCTAGCTTTTCTTTCTTCTTACTAAGCTCTCTTGCCTTCTTTCTTGTGATCTGAATTTATGGATTCCTCTTTCCATTCTTATTCTTATCTTCTCTTAGTGTAGTAACTTCGCATTGTTGAGGGTCTTCCAAAGGTTTCAAGGGTAATACCTCTTCTCTTACTATTTTCGGGGTGGATGCACTGCTTTCCTATATGGGTAGGTTCTTCAAGCCTCCCTGCATTCTTTCAACTTCAACAGCTAACTCTCTTGCCTTCTGTTTCTTCGACTTGTCCTCTTGTTCTTGTATTAGTCTCTCTATTTTTCTAGCTATGAAGTCCCTTAATTCTTGCTTCTTCTGTTATGTGAATTCTTCTTCTTCTTTCCTTCGGATCTGATCTTTCTCAACCCAGGTCTTTCCTAGAAAAAGTGCAAACGGGGCGTTGTTCTCAACAAACTGAATAACTTCAAATTATTCTTCAGTTGATTCTCCATGAGCCATCATAGATACATTAGTAACTCTTCCACATACGGTTATCATCTTTCCTTTAAAAAATCATATCCTTCCTAATAAAGGAATCATAGCAGGCCTTCCCAAAATTTCCCAAGTTCTTTCTAGTATGATATTCACCTGTGTTTCCTCATCCAAGACACAGTCTATGTTGAAGTCTCATATTCTTATTTCTATGCACGGTTTTTCTTTTAATATATCTGGTAAACTGATGTCTCGGTGATCATTCAGTGTTTCTTTTAGCAGTAATAACATAGTCTCTGATTATTTATGGTTCTTTAACATGTCCTTAGTTTCTTTACCTTCTTCATAGTTTTCTTGTCTCATATTCATCTTTTCAACTTTATCAATCATTCTAGGGAAATCCAAAACCTCATGATCAACAGTTTTACAACAAAGACAAATAGGACCTATACCAGGGCATCCCTTAGCAATATGTCCTGATCTTTTGTAGTTATAAAACAATTTTAATCCTCTCTTTCTTTTAAATGATCCCCAACCTTTCCTATACTACGCACTGGGATCACAGTGATGGACCTGCAATCTGCAAAAATTCTTTCTAGGGTCCTGCATCCACTTGTTAGTCCAAAAATTATTTCAATGCATAGGTATAATAATCTTTCACTATCTCTATCAGATTTATTCAGATCAAATCTTCTTTCTTCTAGTTGTGCCCTAGTTTTCAGACTAGGAAAAAATCTTTCAAACATACCTAAATTCATAATTTCGAAGCAAAAATTTCCACTTATCTTACCTTTACCATATCACAAATCTTTAAGATCTTACCTCTTTTCTTCATATTAGACTTTTTTTCTTATCATGGAGCTTCACAAGATGATTAGAATATTGCACACTACAACAACAGATCTATGCACATAGTTTTTTTCTCTTTTCTTCAGTTCCCATCAATCATAGTTCCAGGTCCCGAAAAAAAAACCATTTGTTGGCACAGGGGAAGACCCAGGGTTCAATGCTTGAACAATGCACCAACAAAACCCTAACTACCGACCCTTTTGCCAACACTTGCGAAGCATATGAAGTCTCACCCGAGGTAGAGGCAGGGGAGTTGCAAGAATCAAGTGTCTACAACCTAGCTGGGACACTATTCTGTGGTTACAACACTTAATAGAGCACTTAGCCAACAATATGCATTAAGTTATGATTCTTATTCACATCACAGATTAAACCTTATTACAGATTAGCACAGTACTAATCAATATTAAGCACATCTATTCATTTAGCACATAACATCAAAGAAGATCTATCATGTATTCATATATAAATAACTAAGCATCAATGGATCTACCTATCACACATCAATAACAGTGCACTAAGAAAATAGATACATAAACATCATTAACAACATTGCAGAAATCACATCAACACAGGATATATGTGGTTCACCCCAGTGTGGGGCTACGTCCACCAACTCTTCTTCTTCTTTATTAGTCTCATTCAATCTTCTTACAGGCACAGAGCCATAGAGCTCGCTCCGCACTGAACATGTGATATGTGCACAACATACTAGATCCACCTTCCTCAAAATCAGGTGATGGCACAAAGCCTTACACGGTCTATGCACAAAGATTCTTACAATCACCTTCACTTAGCTCTACAAGTCTTAATATACTCTAGTCGTGCACTAAGCCAATGACCTCTTGCACTAATCCAATTACTACCTTACTTACATCACCTAGATACTTATTTATACAATACAAAAAGGCCTAAGCATGGGTAAACCCATGGGCCGACATCCCATACCCGCTACATAAACCCTAAAAGCCCAAAAATACCATAAAATGGGCGAGATCCCACGATCTTCGCTTCACCTGGGCGCTTTGTCTTCGACCAGCCTGTCGAAGTCCCAAAAATGGTCAAAAACAACCAATGTTTCCTCAAAACTTGGTCGAGGGCCAACAATTGGATAACAACATCCCTTTTTACATCTATAAGGAGGTTATTTGCAATGCATTCAAGGTACTCTGCACATATTACCATAGGTGGTAAAAGTGTACAAGGAAGTTGCACGTTTTAGGGAAATACACCATCATATGTAAATTCAAGCAAAGAGGGATCCAACTCAGGAATGAATGACTATGAGATTAAGGGTGATTGAAGAAGAATTGAGACATATCATAGAATATTGGGACGTCAAATGGAAGATCCCAATGATAGAAATAGAGAATCTAGAGAAACCACACCCAAAGATATAAAAAGTAGGATATGATGTTGAATAAGAAGGACAAGTAAACCAAGGAATGGCAGAGGTGACACATAGAGGAATATACCACAATCGGGAGAGAAGAGGAAAGACATAGACAAGGGGAAAGCAATCTAGCAGAGCAAGAAGAGGAAAGTTGTGAGGGAATGATCATTCAATCACTAACATATGATGACTTAAACAAGGTCATCAATCAAGTCAAGGAGTTTACTGAGGAGGATTTTGAGCGAGTGGTGAAGAAGCAAGAAGAAAGGAACTCGGACGTGCAAGTGAATATTTTCATATTATGACATATTTTGGAGACAATAAGGATAATTCTAGTTAGAACAATAGAAAAATAATAGACAAAGAGTATGATGAATACCTTAGAAGCACAATTTATGACATATCACCCATCAAAAACATCAGGAGAACACATAGTAAGGAAGTTATCAGTAAGAGCATGAGATTCCCCCTTGACAGAGATGAAGGAGAAATCACAAGAATTATGTCATATTGACTTAGTCTTGTTGCAGTTGTCGATGAATGTACTAAAGGGTTTACAAATTAGCATTATGCAGGAGATACATTTGTGTGCAGATTCGATGACAACGCAATTGATCAAAGTGACCAATGATAAGTCAACATTGCATATCGAATATAGAAAATTTATGATGGAGTAGGATGAGGTTCAACAAAGAGTGGCAAGGTTGAAAAACATAGTGCAAGAAGTGTACAAAAGTTTTCCAAAGATACCAATGGAAGTTGATACTCCATTGGAAGAACAAGTGTCAAAGATTGACGAATCCATTCAGGGCTTCCACATGAAGATTACTAATTTAGAGACACACTAGACATTGAGCACTCCACTAGAGGAAAGAGAAAAGGGAGAATATGGAAACAACAACTATAGAGAAAATCATAAGTATAGAAGTAGAGTGTGCCAATATATATGAATAAATAACGAAATTATGGACTCAACTGACAAAATATATGGAGCTTCGGGAAATTGGGAAGAATCTACACGTTGCGGAGGATAAGGAAAAAAAAATTAAGGAAGTAATGAGCACCTTATCCTGAGAAGAAAATATGGCAGCAATAGAAGAAAATAGAAAATTATAATCAGAGATGAACTAGATGAAGGCGTAGCAACAAGCTCACACACAGAAAATCGAAATGCTACAAGAGGAAGCATAAAATATGACAACAGAACTAGCAGATATGTAGGGCATGGTCAAGCAAGAGGTATAAGAAAGAGAAGAAAAATTGAAGATCTATATTACTGCAGAGACGACCGAGGGAATTGCAAAGAAAGAAACACAAGCTAGGGAAAAGATCACAACTGCAAGGGAAACATTTCAGAAGTTCATGGAGACCTGGAAGAAATCTTGAAGTGGTTGAGGATGAGCCACATGTGAGTGTTGCGGGCCTGTTGGAGTAGGCTATTTCGGGACAAGCTTTGGGAATCACATAGGAGAAAACTATGTGACAAGTCAACTAAGGAGTAGTGTGTGCAGAGGAAAGAAAGAAAGTTAGTGCATTTTCAAGATTCAGTACATGGATAAGACGAACATTAGTTAGAAGTAGCTAGGTATTTCGATCCATTTTGTAACGAGATAAGCCCTAGTGTCAATGTATAAATATGTATGGGTTTTGGGTAGAAGAGGGTTAATCCAGTAGTGAATAGAATGAGCTAACTGTGCACTGTATGCGTGAACGGATAGGCAATTTTCAGTAGAACTGATGTATCTTATTTGAGAACAGTACACACCTGTTGTGAGGATTGAATATGAATAAATAATAGAAGAAGCCAGTTGTTGTGGACATAGCCCAAATTAGGGTGAACCACATTAAATATCCATGTTATGATGTATGTCAAGATGTGTTTCTCTTATGTTTTGTTTATGGCTCACGTATAATGCATGGATGATTAATATGAACACATTATATGATGGTTATGTGCACATGATGAATGAGTAGTGCATTTTTCAAATGTTATTATGTTGTTATGATTCCACGCACAAGGTATATTTCATGTTGAAAGAATGTAAAGTAAAAATCAATGTTAGAATGGTCCCCATTCCCTTCATGATTTTGAAATATTAGTTATTGCATTCCCTTCATGATTGTGGAAGCCTAGTTCATGTATTCCCCATAAGTACCTCGGGTGAGACTTCACATGCTCGCGGGTGATGTCGAAAGGGCTAGTATCTCTAGGGTTTTGTTGGTGATTTAATGTTGAACCCCGATTCTTCCCACTGTGAGCCAAAAATGGTTGACATGTATAATACCTTATGGTTTGTCATGTGTCTCCATGTCATCCATAATCACTTCTCGAAGCTTCTGTGAATCCATATTATTTTGCAATGGTCATTTATCAACTTGTTAGGCCATCTCATGTACAGTTGGACATATAGCCACTCATGATAGGACCACCTCCTTTTCGTGTCGGCACCAAGTCATGCTAATTATGCATGGCCTTATGAAATATATCCTATTGGTATCACATGGGCTAATGAGTGGTTTCTTCATATAAAAAATCCATGTGAAACCAATACCATCAAGCCATGTAGCAAGTTCCAAAACCACCATCACATGCCCAAAAGTCATTAATGCCTGAGCATGTTATGGATGTAATATTTTTTGTAAGTAATTAATCTTATGATATGGGGCACACTTAAATCTTTGTCGTTGATTCCTTTAAATTGAAAATGTATGTGGAATTCAGACCCTTAGCTCTCATTCACAACCCTTGGTCACTAATTTAAGGTCTCGCGACTTAGGAACGATCTCCTTTATGAACCATTTAACCTCGAGGGGCTTATTTAAGCTCCCTTTGAAGAATTTATTTATAGTTCCTTCTTTTTACCTTATGCATTCATTCAAATGATTGTTAAAGAATAATATTTTTTTTGAATAAATTATTGTCATTGATGTCAAAGGTAAGTAAGTATTCACATATAAATATTCAAAGGAAATGTGACTTTAATAAATACACAAGTGGAACTGGATTAGAAATTAAGTTACGTGAAAGTGGATTAGAAATGAAGTTACATAAAAGTGGAGTAAAACATGAAAGTGGATCAGAAATGAAGTTACGTAAAAGTGGAGTAAACATGGAAGTAGATTAAAAAATGTAAAATTCAAAGTTGAGTAAAAGTAAACATGGTATTTTTACATGGTTTTAAAACCCATGGTGGTATTTTACCCATGGTATGTTGAAAAATAAATTACAAAATAAAAAGGGGGAAATTAATTATTTATTTAATAAAAGTCGTATCTTTTCAAATGAACGTGACTTTTCATGTAGAACTAATGGTGAAGTATAAAAGGAGAAGAGGATTGTGATAAATAATGTGTGTGGGTGAAAATGTAATATTCTTATTCATATCATTTGAGGAGTGACGATTGAATATCATTCAAGGATTTTAGCGAAGATTAGATCTGGTATTATAGAAAATAGATATGACATTCTAGTAAGAAAAAATTGCAAAGACATATCTAAGGAAGAAGTAGAAGAAGAAGTAAGAATATATGGTGAAGGAAGAATTAAATTAGAAGTAGCGAGCACCGAGAAAATATAGCGAAAGAAGAAGGAGCAAGCATTGAGAAGATATGATGAAAGAAGGAGTGAGTGTCGAGTTGATCTAGAAAAAGTAGAAGTATCGAGTGTATAGTAGATCTAGCGAAAGCAGAAGTAGCGAGTGAAAATAATATCTGGTGAAATAATAAGTAACAAGCGCAAAGGAGATTTGGTGAAAATGTAAGAAGAAAGAAGATCGGTGAAGGAAATGCATATGAATAACTTGTAAAATTGTAAGTAGGTTAGTGCCTACAAAACAAAATGTTGTGGAGATTGGTATCTCCAATAGTTCAGTGCCTACAAATAGTAGAGGGGATTGGTGTCTCCTGTAATTCAGTTCCTACAAACAACATAGGGGATTGGTGTCTGCTATAGGTTGGTGCCTACAAACAGTAGAGGGGATTGGTGTCTCTTGTAGGTTTGTGCCTACAAAATGTAGATGGGATTGGTGTCTCTAGTATATTGGTGCCTACAAACATTTGTAACCATAGGTTGGTTCCTACAAATTTATGAAAAGATTTTTTTGTGGTTTTATCTCGAAAGGGTTTCCATGTTAAATATTGTTTCTTCTAGTTGTTACATTTATTTTATTTCTTCATTATGATTTATTAATGTTAAAAAGAACAAAAAATCTTTATACTAATTCACCCCACCCACTCTCAGTATAAGTGTTTGCTCAACACTTTCTATAAGTGAGTTTCTGGTGGTCTTTCTCTCTTACCATATCATATCTATAACTAAAAATGCCTCTGAACCAACATGCTCAAGAAAAAATTTAAACCTTGTACTAACATTGGCTCCAATGGGGACAAATGAACCCTTTGATGTGCTTAAAATAGTAGACTAGTGTCCTTATCCATTGGGCTATGGAGTCTAAAATCCCCAACTTGCAATGAATCCTTTATATCTGTGTAAGGACAAATCATCCCTTATTCTCAACAACTTAACATAATGGTCCAAATTTTATTTGCAAAATAAAATAAATGAAGGTACATAAAGTTTGACTAAAAAGAATTGACAACAATGAATATAAAACTAAACTAATATAATACAATGGGATACACTCAGAGCTCAGCATTGCAAGAAATTCTTGAGAAACCTCCAATTCATAGGATTTCCCCATATATCACCATTAAACTCAGTTATTGTTGATGATTTGGGTTGGTTTTCATTGATGTCAACCCTTGAATAAATTCTGGTAGCGAATTTCGGTAGCACAAAGGTTTGGGTAATGGACCCAAGTTTTTTTGATGTATAATGGTATACATTTTAATATATTTGAAGGAAATATTATTCTAGATGGATAGCACATGATATTCCATTTCCGGTGGTATCTAGAACATCACATAACTCCTCACGTTTAGAGAGTTATGGCCATGTGAATTCGGAGAACCCTCATTAGTCATCTAGAAGCCCCAAAAGGTCAAAGTAGTCAAAATGGTTGCAAAGAAGAAATTATTTAAATAATAAAGTGAAGTGATGAGTGTACTATAATTCAAAGTGGATACAAAATAA
>JZKD02S0550780.1:798095-819755 GCA_000966675.3 Picea glauca
ATTTCAGAGGGAAGGTGAAGTAAAGAAGGTTGAAATTCAAGGGAGGATAAATTCTTTTGATGATGCTTTCTAAGGTATGTTATTTACAGGTCATCTCACCATTTTCACAATAACTTTTTTTCTAGTATGATTCAGACCGTGAAATTGGGAGGTTGTTGAGGAAACATATGCAAGTAGTTGTGATAAACATTTCAGCTTGTGGTTCATTTTATTTTTGGAGTTACACTCTTTGGAAAATAGGGTTTGTGGCTAGTCATGAAACTAGTCTAAAACAAATGTTTCGGGTAAAAAAGTCATAACTTCTTCATAAAAGATCCAAATTTAGTAAGAACAAACGTATTGGCTATATTACTGTATGTAGTATTATTTGTAACATTTTCATATCCATACAACAAATATTCTGTGTGGGGCATGCTCTACAAGTTCACTCTCTAGAATAAGCCAGAATTCAACAAGGTATGCCACTTTTGCTATATCTCCTTTTCTGAGAGGTTCCAAGTTGTGAAACCTGGAGTGATTGCATAAAATACACTGAAGAACACTGTGTACTATTTTCATATCTTTATTCATTACAGTTAAATAGTTATTGTTATTTCAAGCTAGGGTTGTTGACTAATCCAAAATTAGTCATGTGAGACTAAAGTTGTAACGCCCCTGACCATTTACCCCTATCGGGTAATGATACCCAAATACCTTGTCTTCTACAACTATCTCTGATACCAATTTGTAACATCCCCAGCCATCAACAGGTCAGGAAACACCATTACAGAACATACATACATACACACACACACACACACACACACACACACACATATATATAACATGCATTTCTAATGAATTTAAAACAAATAACACAGACTTACT
The DNA here is from genome assembly GCA_000966675.3 of Picea glauca. Taxonomy (NCBI): domain Eukaryota; kingdom Viridiplantae; phylum Streptophyta; class Pinopsida; order Pinales; family Pinaceae; genus Picea; species Picea glauca. The sequence goes on from JZKD02S0550780.1 coordinate 798,963, forward strand.
GCTACCATACAAACTCAAATGGAATTAACAGTAATTCCTACATGCAATGGAACACATGATAACATTTCAAGAATCATAGACATGCATAACATACATAATTAAGCACAGAAATGATACTTATCTTTTAACTGGAGTAAAACCACCAACTGTGTGCATACCTTCCACAAACCTCCCATCCTTAGACCACACTGATCATCACTCTCATTATTAGGTCACCCCTGAGATGGGACTAAAATCCACCGGGCAAGGGATTCCTAGGCTAGGCAAGGTCAATAGGAAATTCACACAGTTTAAGAGGAAAGATTATCTCCCAGGATCCACTTACACCCACTTCTCACAGACTCTCATTGCCCACATACATGTCCCACTCCAGGGGTATACACCTTCACTATCACACATCCCATCGACTGCTCCACCTCCCTTACCTTGGGCTTCAACAACACGTCAAACCGTAATTCTCATAGATCTGTAGCAGTTATGGGACTCCCTCCATGAGAAATCACCTCCTCAACACACTCTCTCACCTGGAGAGAGTTTCTCAAAGGCCTGACAACCTATTTCTTCAATCCACAACCACTTCTCTCACTTGGAGAGAGAGTTTCTCATAGGCCTGAAAACCTACTTCTTCAACCACGGGCTTGACAAATTGCCTCTTCAAACCACAATATCTAATTCGGGTAAAGCAAGGGACGCCTCAGTAAATTACAGAGGTGCAAAATGGTCACAGGTTCAGAAATTGTGGAAATGGTTAGCTACGGTCTTTCTCAGTGTGTGAGTGAACTCGTGAAGAGAAAATAGGGAAAACTAGTCTATCCTAGACAAGATGGTGAAAGCATGAGATCCAAAACTCTCTACATAAACCCCTATCCGTGAGTTCTTGTGCCAGTACCAACAACAATAATTTCCCCCTTAAGTCTACATGTGCCTGAGCCGACACCTTGTTAGAAAAATAGGACTGTGGAGCAATAAAATAAAACAAATGCGGAAACAAAACACAGAAGATACACAATACAATAGAGACACAGATTTACATGGTTCAACTAGTGTGGGCTACGTCCACCAGATAAATTTCCAGGTCCTTCCTTTATTATTATCCAGTAAATGAAGGGATACAACCTACAACAAACCCGTTGTAACTTCCTCTTCCTTCTCTCACCGTCTCCTATCTCAGAATACAATATTCACCATAATGCATTGTTGTAATACATTTCCCTCATAATAGAGGGTTTCCTTCTAGAGAAAAAAACCCTAACATAATTTCTACCATTAGATCTGTGACCTTATAATGAACGGTCCATAATTACAATGAAATTACAGTATACTTTTGCAAGGCAATTTTTCCTTTGGGGGCTTCGCCCCCGTACCCCCCAACCAGGGGGGTAGCCCTCCCGGACCACGTAGAGGGGGTAACCCCCCTCTTCACTCTCCCGCATGGAAGAGTGTACATACTTCTGGGGTGTAAATACTTCATGGGGTATAAACATAGTTGAAAACAAAGACCTATGAATCAAGAAGATAATCAACCTCCACAACCAACAATCTCCCACTTGGAGATTGATCTCAACAATTCCATCGGTGTTGTAATTGTTGGACTATGAACCATCTTGGACCTTAATGATGGGCGAAAATGACTGTCCGTCAATTGGAAGAGCGATTCTATTCTGAGGTTGTCTAATTAACCCAAGTCGTTTAGTATGACTCACTTTGATGGGTTTAATGGCTCCATTGGCCGATCTAAAGTCCTAAAAGAAACAAATAAATAAACAAAAGAAATGAAATAGCTAACTAATAACTAAACACTAATATATATATATATATATATATATATATATATGTACATGTATGTATATAACTATGTTTAAGAATATTTACACTACAGATTCACTTCTCTAGTTTATGTGCACGTTATACAAGTGCAAGTTTTAATCTAAACTCACAAAATCTATTAAATATGATTGCTTTTTGATAAAAATAGATAAAGAAAACAAAATAAACTATTTCTTTTGTTTTTGTTTTTATCTCTATGTATCTGTAAGATTAAATATCAAACATGCTGAGGAAGAAGAATATATAGACAGTGATAACCAGATCACATACAAGAGTTTTGAAAGTAAATAAACAAACAAAGAGAACAAACTAACCTATTAACGATTTGATCAGCATGCATTCATCGTTTGTATGATCATGAATCATCCATCCAGTTTGTCCATGAGATAAATCTGCGATGAAAATTTTATGATGTTTGAAATAAATGCCAAACAGTACATTGACTGTTGGATTTTAATGATAGTACGATAAGATGCAGATAATAACTGTGATATTTATGACTACAGGCAATTATACATAAGACAAATATAATTGTAACACCTACTTTTAATCATTCAACAAGATTAAGATAAACCTTATCATTTGAATTGAACGATCAATCACTATTTTCATATAACTGAAGCATAAAATTGTGGACTGTATGAAAGAAATTATCTTTATGACAAAATAATTAGCGAAGACAAAAGCTATCAATAATTATCGAATTACCAAGATAAACAAACCATAGACAACAACAATATTTACAGATAGCTAAAGCAGAAATCTAAACATATGTTATGTCCAAATTCGTGTATAAGTTGTCCACAATTAGCCCCAGGCTAGGATGTCTTAATTACAAAAAATAATGAGTTTATAAAGCCTTCAGAAAGGTAACTGTCTCATCTTCTGAGATCATATATTGATTACAAAAATAAAAGGGGGATATAACCACCCAGATCATACTAAATCTTCTAAAGCTAAAAAAAGTTTCTTCTGTTTATACAGAAATGTATCATAGATATGGATAAAAAGCCTCAAAAATGCTTCAGATCACCTAGTAACCATGAACTCCTAGATATCTTGAAAAGAAAAGAAAAAATAGAGAAACTTAGATATATGTTTAACCATTATTTTGCAAATTTCGAATTAGAATAACTGGCTACAGAATCTGCTGATTCCGTAGCTAGTTTATTTTAGTAATGAAATCCAATTTATTCAATGAATAAAACAATATAATTTATTTAATGAATAACCCTATTTTAAGATAAAATAAATCTTACCTCTAACTATAAAATCAAATCATATCAGATGATCTCAAAATTTATTATCGTTGTTGCAGTGCCAACGTTTTTTAATATCACATTCCTTGTAGTCTTCATATGTTTTCCTTTTCTTTGAATGACAGACTCGAGCCTATGATTTTCATTTGTTAAGACATTGACCTGGTTAGTGAGAGCTTTAATCTATGACTATAAAATAGGTATGTCAGCGTAGTATTTATCAATCCAGAATAGGCAAGCCTCACACTGCGACTGAGCGACGATCCCTTGGGAATAACCACGATTGTGAACTGGAGCATCTCCAACATGGACTATAGATTTATTACCCAACTTCATACTAGGAAATCCTTCACTATGTTTCAGACAAGGCGGTAGATTGTCCACGAAGTTGTAAGGTTGATCGAGGTGTGGTTGGAACAAAAGAGGGTCTTCTTCAGCAAGAAATCTATCAATTTCAAAATCCGAACTCTCATGGATCTTGATCATCTTGATCGAGCTCGCATGAGGGTTCAACTTGTTTTGGAGCTTCCTTTAAATTAACCTTCCAACTCTCTTATTTTTAAAACTCAAATCAACATCGCCTTTAGACATCTTGCCTGTAGGTTTGTTTGAATTTTTTACAGATTCATTAGGCTGTGTAGCTTGCTCATGGGCCTTCTCAGCAACTTTCGAGTCGAGTAAAGGCTTAATGTGGGTGGTCGTAATATAGGCCTAGGTAGGTGAGGGGGGCACTTTAGGATAGACCAAGGTTTCCTTAATCACAGGCTTGTCAACCACTTCATCATTGGGGTTAATGAAACCATTTCTGGTAAAAAACGAATCCCAATCATCGTTCTGCAACTTTAATTGATGTACAAGCATAATTCTTATTAAACTGTGGTGGAAAAGACTCGAATCTAAACGTTTCTTTTTATACCTCTTAGCCATTTTGTAAAGGATCCTCCACAGATAATAAGGCATGTTTAAAGGAAACCCTATGAAAATCATGAGCATACGCAGATGATAAAGAAACACAAGACCAAAACAGACTTCACAAGTGACAAATGGTTTCAACATTGTAAGCAGACTGTGCCATCGAGCTTTCAGTAAGGAGACTGACATACCTTTGTCACAGCCATTGATCTTCCAAGATGTAAAGAAAAGACTCCAAGGAACCTCTTCTACCTTAGCATTCTTGAACCACCTCTGACCGCTCGTAGGGAGTCCTGAAGCTTAGCTTAAAATGTCCTCTGTGACTTCGAGTTGAATGTCCCCCACCTTAGCTCTACATCCATCAAATGAGAGAGAGAATTCCTGAGCATTCTGTAGGTTGAAACCCTGGAATGTTTCAAGGAAAACGAGCCAACCATTACCCTCGAGATCTTCCCTGGCATCATCGCATAGGAGCAAGGTCTAAGTTATATTAGGTTCGACTCTAACAACCGGAGCCATTTCAACATCACAGACAATCACCCAAATAGTGCGTATGGAGGGTTTGTAAGAGAAGACCAAAGGTATACTCCAGGCCCGAAAAACATCAACAGTCTGTGGTGTATGAGCAGAAAATTCATAATGAAAAGATAGGCATTGTTTGAAATGAATGCGAGGGGTGTTGCAAAGCCCAAGACCAAGCTTCGAAATGATGGGCTGACTGTAATCGTATTTCCACCTCTCATAAAGTACAAACCACGACCAGAGCATTAAAATAAAATGAGTGCACAGCATAGTGGGTTCGATCATAAAGTTTGGGAGAGTGAAACTTGTAAATCAAAGCCTAGTGATGAGGAAACATATGACCAAGAACCACACAAAAACCAAATCAATTCTCAAATCAAAAGTTCTTTTGTTGATATAATTTAACAATCCATAAGCATGCTTGACATTCAAGGAATCGAAACAAAGAGAATAGTCTTCATAGCAAGGAACAAGGCTTCATTAATAAAATGTAAAGACATTTTGTCTTTCATAAATTTTTCAAATAGAATGATAGCACAATCGTAAGTTTTAATGCTTCATTTTCATGCTTTCAGTCATGAACGAAGCATGAAAACAAAGACAATAGGGAAAACTGAAAACTTACAATTGTGATTTCAAAAATTGCTTATGAAGAACAGAAAAATGTATGACCCCAGTTAGGCAGCTACATAGATCATTTAATTGATACAAAAAGTTAAAAATATGTTGGGCTACCAACAATGGTGACATGTTGGGAGAAGCAGTTATCTCTATAATACGGACGAGTTCAGGTTAGAGAAATCTGAAAGATTTCAAATCAAAGAACCACTGAAAGGTTATTAGAACATATTTAATGATCATGACGCAGTCCAGTTTAAGATATCTTTTGTTAAAAAGAACAAAATTAGGTGATAGACTTCACAAAAGAAAGCCACGACATTTAAGTTAATGTCTCCAATACTGTTGACATGGCCACTGCTTCCAGCAGGCATCCATAGCCTCGACAAGGATGTCAATTAACCCACTCTGAAGTTTGTATCCTGTCCAAGAAATTTCAAATCAGAATGAATGATGCTTATGGCCAAAAACAAGATTTATACCTGAGAATTTTCTTTTACCTGACATCGCTTCCCTACCAGCGGGCCTGTTCAGTACCCCAGTGAAGTTGTCTTGGCATCATGCATGCATTTACCCACTGCCAGCAGACCTGTTCAGTGTCCCGGTAGGTTTACAAACACTTCCCACAACTCTCTGAGAAATTATTCACATTCTGATATAGTTTTAAAGATATTCAAAAGAGAGGGGTGATGCTGAAAATTCCAGTTTTTTAACACAACTTGATATTTCCAAGGCCTTTAAATTTTTCTACCTAACCTTCATCAAGATCTGACAAATAGTTCATTAATAAAACTAATTTTCGAGGACAGGGAGACATCGTTGAGTTTCTTTCTTAAAGAGAAGGGACAGCGTAAAGGGCTTTTTTAAAGATAATCGTGAATACTTTCAAGTGCAAATTGAAACCGAGAAATCGACTCTCAAACAAAATACCATCTTTAACTAGCCTACATTTTCAAAGAAGGACAGCAATTGATGCTCTGACAGCCTTTGACATTTTTTTTGAGATGAAGCATTATGTTCTCTTCTTCTGAACTAGACTATAATGCAGGGATGTTTGACTCAAATAGGCCAATAAACAAAAATGAAAATAAAAAAAAATAAAAAACCAGAAAAGAAAACGGAAAGCAAAGAAATCAAAACAAAAAAATATGTACAAAAGGTGTATTAGAGAATAGTCAGGTAAAATACCTTTTGAGAGCTTGGCCATTCACCGGGAAGGTGTCTGGTTGTCCCTCTAAATTCTGGAGGCAGAAAGAACTGGGACCTAGTTTTTCGGCAATTAAGAACGGTCCCAACCACAGGTTTTGGAACTTAGTATGTTCTCCTTTCCCCTCATGAGGTTTGTCCCACTTAAGGACAAAATCACCTACCTCAAAATTTATGTCTAAGGTAGAATTAGAATCGAACCATCTTTTGACAGTAAGTTGATGTTGATCCAGTTTTTGTTTCACTTGCGCCCTTACTTCTTCTAACTTCAGCAAAGCATTAATCCTGCTTTCCAAAGGAGTACATTCTTCTTCCTAAACCTTCTGCGATAACTGCAGAGACAGAAGGAGAATGTGCGGTGGAAGAATTGCTTCCCTACCATAAACGAGGAAAAAGGGGGAATTACCAACAGCAATTTTCGGAGTTACCCTATCAGCCCAGATTGCATTGAATAGTGCATTATGCTAGTTTTTGTCATTTTCAGAGACCGTTCTCTTGATGATCTTGATCAGGTTTTTATTGGATGATTCCACCAAACCATTTCCTTGAGGGTAATAGCTGGCATAATACTTTAGTTTTATTCCTTTTTCTAAAGAAAAGCACTCATTTCAAGAGACGAAAAATAGGAAGCATTATCGAACACTAGACATTCAGGAATATTGAAATGAGTGATAATGTTTGAATTAAGGAAGGATATTACCTGAATGGTGTTTACCACTTTTAATGGTGCAGCCTCAGACCATTTGGTGAAATAGTCTGTCACTGTAATGATGTATTTATGCTACTGCGAGGAGGTGAGGTTAATTGGGCCTATAATGTCAAGGCCCCGTTACTGAAAAGGGAAATACACCGAGACAGGTTGCAGAAGGAATGCTGACTTCTGTACTCGTCCAGAATATTTTTGACAAATTACACACTTGGGGCATAACACATGGGCATCTTTTAAAAGGGTGGGCCAGTAATACCCTGCCCTTAATACTTTTTGGACAGGGGTGTCTCCACCGAAATTCCCACCAGCTTCCCCTGCATGTAATTCTGATAAAACTTTATCTACTTCATCTCTTTCCAGACAACGCATAAGTATTCCATCAAAATTTTGGCGAAACAAAATACCATTCACTAGCTGGAAAGGTGCAGATTTTAATCTCAATTCTCTCCTTTTTTTTGGATCAAGGTGACGGGGAGATGATCCGTGTATTAGATAAAACTTTATGTCATCGTACCAAGGACTTGTAAGATTTTGTACACTGCAGATTTGATTTTGATTATGCTGATCTTCAAATAAAATATCAGTTTGATTATATTGTTCTATAGTTGAATCAACAAATAATTTACATAAACCTTGGCCTCTAACAATTTGTGTTGGAGTGATCTCGAGGTCATATTCTTGTAAGGATGTGACCCAATTTTCCCTTTTCTCACCCAGTTCTTTTTGTACTAACAAATTTCTGACAGCAGGGTAAGGGACAATGACTTTTGTCCTAGATTTTAGTAGATAAGATTGAAAATGTTTTACTGCTTTAAAAACAGTGTAAGCCTGTTGATCTACTGCTGGGTAATTAAGCTCTGCTCCCTTAAAGGCTTAACTCATAAAGGCAATAGGAACTTTGTTGTTTTCAGCACTCTTTTGATTTAGAACAATGGCATAAGACCGATCAGAGGCAAACGTATAGAAAGTGAAATCTCGCGAAAAGTCAGGGCTCATTAGGGATGGAGCCTCCACTATGGTATTTTTTATTGAGTCAAAAGCTTGACTTTCTAGAGGTACCCAATGGTATTGCACATCCTTTTTTATTAAGTTTTGTAATGGCTTTACCATTTCTGAAAAACTCGGGACAAACCTTCTAACAAAATTTATCTGACCTAAGAAAGATTGCATAGACTTTTTGGAAGAGGGGGGTGGAAGTTTTGAAATGACTTGAGTCCTTTCAAGGTCAATGATCATCCCTTCATTGGATATAATGAATCCGAACAGCTTGTCTTGTTCCATTGCAAAGACAGATTTTTTGGGATTTAGGGAGATGTCGTATTTACGACATCATTGTAGAACAGATCTTAGATGAGCTAAATGATCTCATTTATTCTTTGAGAAGACAGTGGCATCATCTAGATAGACTACTACAGATTGATTGATTAGACCATGGAAAGCGATATCCATCGCTCTTTGAAAAGTGGCTACGGCGTTTATAATCCCAAAGAGCATCTTTCTATAAGCATAGGTACCCCATGGAGTACGGAAAGTGGTTTTCAGCTTGTCTGGGGGAGACATTAGGACTTATTTATACCCTGAAAAAACATCTAACATTGACAATCTTTTAGAACCAGATACCTGCTGGAGAATATGTTCAATGGGAGGAACAGGGTAGTTGTTTTTATTTGATGCTCGGTTTAAATTTTGGAAATCGACACATAGTCATATTTTTCCACTTTTCTTCCTTACAGGGACAAGATTAGAGACCCACTATGTATGTCTTACTGGGAAGATTATCTTAGCATTCAAAAGTTTGTTTAGTTCTTTCTTGACCGTTGGTTCAAGTTTTGGGTTCATCTTTCTTAAATTCTATTGAAAAGGTTGAGTCTGGGGTTTCATGGGAATAATGTGTTGTATGATGTTAAGATCGAAGGTTTTTAGATCATCATATGTCCAAGAAAAGACATCCTTAAATTCCTTAAATAACTTAATAAAGGCTGACTTTTCTTGTTCAGAACATCTCATTCCCAAATTGATGCATTGTGGATTATCTTTAGTTTCTAGATTTACCTTTTCATGGGTCAAGGAAGAACTATTCATTTTACAATTTACTGATTTCCTGAATTTATCATGCAAATCATAAAACTTTTCTAATCTTACCACAGTTTTTGGGATAGAATTTACTAGATCCGATATTGTTTCAGGGGATCTTCGGTCCAATATTATCGTAAAATTGCGGAGGTCTTCGTCATGGGTGCCTTCATCGATAACTACACCTTGGAAAGTATCTTCCATGTGCAGAAAACTGATGATCTGTTGATCGTCATCGAAAACTCTCCAATTAGTGATGTTGTCTGGGACGGATGGTCTGAACAACAACTCGACAGAAAACGCATTTGGAGAAAGGCTTTCTGCAAGAAAAAGTTTAGAAGCAACATTAGTCAACAAGTCAGCCTTAGAATTATTCAATCTTGGAATAGAATTAATGTTAAACGCAGAAAAATTGTTCATTAGATTCCATACCTTAGCTTGATAACTTTTCAGGTGTGGAGATAGGCAATTAATGGAGTTTCTTACCTGTCTGACCACAATTTCTGAATAGCCAAAAACCATTAAATTCTAAACTCTTAAATCTAGTGCCTTTCTAAGACCTTGCAGGAGCGCCTCGTATTCATCTCTATTGTTTGTGCATTCAAATTATAATCGGCAAGTGATCAAAGTTTTGTTACCTGATGGATCAATGAGCACACATCCTACATAGTCTCCTTCTTTAGATTTAGATCCATCGAAGTAAAGAGACCAGATATGATTCTCATCAGCTATATGTGACACCTTAGAGAGAACTGTCGACTGTGTGCACGTCATGAGTTCGAATTGTTGTTCTGGGTCAGTAATGGTAGAAGTTTCAGCCACGAAGTTGTCGAAAAAGGTGTTCATCCCCTGCATTTTAGGTGAATTGGCAGAAGCAGTGAATGGTTCATTAGGATCATTTAAATCAGTTACCGTAAGCTTGAGGTAATTCTCACGACTGATCTTGATTCTATTAGGCTTTCCATTCTCTGGCAGCCACAAATGAGACCAATCTGTCACAAAGTAACCATGCAGTTGTTCGGACCAATCCCTACTTAAAAATAAGCCATATACTTCAGGGATATCAACGACAATAATGTCAATAATCTGGTGGATTTTCATATTAGATAATAATCTACTAAGTACATTTTTTAATTCACCTATTACCTTAACACTAGTCTGATCAAGATGAATAATTTTCAGACTGGAAGGTTGAACTTCAGCATTGAATTTTTGGCAAACAGACCAAGGCACTATGTTTGACGATGCACCAGAATCTACCATACAATTATGTACATTCCTATTGAAAAATTCAAAAGTCAACAAAAAGGGTGGGACATTTATGCAAGTATTAACAGCAGAAGTTTGTTGGTTTTTAGTCGCAGCCCCTAGAACTATTTTATCTACATTTGTTACGCTTTTTACAGCAAGGTCTCTTTTATCAGAGGATTCTAATGTCATTTTAACAGAGACCTTTTGAGATGTTTTAGAGATGTTTTCTGCAAATTTGTTGTTGTTTAGATTGTTGTTTTTGTTGTTTTTTGCAATATTCTAAAGCATCTTTTGCAGAAGAAAAGGAAATTTCAATAATTCATAAACAAAAATATTAGATCTAAGTTTTTTGAGATCCTCAATCAAATCATATTCTAAACTTGGAGTCACTGAATTCTGTTTAGTTTCGATTTGTTTAGACTGTTTTCGAGGGGCATTAGTTCCAATTTCAGAAGAGGATTTATTCGGTGTTTTGCTTCTGGTATTGTAAGGATGCACTGTTTAAAAATTGGCTTGAAAGATACTATCCGAAAAATGCCCGAAGATGTTGGGAGAGGATTCATCCTCTTCCACTATTTCTTGTTCAACCACGTCTTCAGAAATCTCGGGGGAACTAAGTTATCATGTGCTTCCAAAATTGTCTGGATAACAAACTGTAGGCTTTCTAGATTTAGGCCTTCAGAATTTGAGTTAGGCTGGTTTGTGGGAAAAGGCTTTCTAAAATGGGGTTTGTAAGAACCTTTTCTTGAAGAAGTTTCTTCTGTTGATCTCTTTAAATCTATAACCTGATTCGACAACTTCTGAACGATCTTGTGTAAACTTTCCAGATCTGAACTGTCTGATTGAGTTTTGGTTTGGGGAGGTCTAGGAAGAATTTCTATTTTCTTTTTGGAATATGAGGTAATCTCTACCTCGTTACTGATATTGTCTTTTAGGCTTAGAATATCTTTCTCAATTTGGCTTGCCTCCTCGAAGGCTTCCAATAATGTTTCTTTCTTAGACCTTTTTACCCAGATTGCTATGTTCTGGTGCAGAGCTTTGGTATAGTATGGGACAATAATATTTTTAGCAGGCATTGAGTCAGTGGGGATTCGATTCTTTAATGTTAGAAACCTTTGATTAAAGTCTTTTATTTTTTCCTTGGGGTTTATCTTTAAACTGGAGAGTTCCATGACTAAGACCTCGGGAGATTTGTCGTCTCTGAATTTCTCAAGGAAACAAGATTCGAATCTATCCCAAGATACAATGGTATGGGGTTGTTGGGAAAAATACCAGGTAGAGGCATTGCCTTCAAATGTGTATAGAAAAAGTCTACATACTACGTCTTTGTGTTTTATGCTTCGGAGTCTAATGGCTAGCATGAATTTTTTTATATGATCCTCAGCGATCTGCTTGGAATCTGGATCAAATTTAGGGAGCCATTTCTCTGGATGTTTAGGCAAAGGATGCTGGGGTCTAGGTATAGCCACAACATCTTGATTTAGCCAAGGTCTGGCGGGATTATTTGGATTTTCCATAGGTGTGGGTGGTGTTGAAGGCTTAGATGAAGAACTGCCTTCGTCTGATGACTCTTCTCCTGAAGAGGAGGGAGATGAAGGTGGTGGTGATGGTGGTATATCATATCCTCTGGCTACAAGAGTGGGGATGTGATCTGAATTTGTAGGATTTAGGGTAAGACTAGTGCTTTCAAGTTTCTCTCTAATATCAGAAAAATCTAGTGGTTGGTTCAGTGGCCGACCTAGTTGTCTGATATGGGCCAAAGCACTGTGTGTCCTTAGGAGTGATTAACAAACAATTTCTTGTACGTTGGACCCCAGGGGGTTTGGTGTTACTGGTTCAACGGTAATCTGTGGATTTTCGTTTGATGTGGTTGTTGTTTGAGAGGTAATGTTGTCGTCAGAATGACTTCTTGTTACTATAGGTGAGTGGGTAGGTGGGGGAGGAGTCTTGCGACCTCCACGTGCCATCAATAGTGTTCAGTCCCTCCTTCTAGTGCCATTTGTTGATGGGCGAAAATGATCGTCCGTCAATTGGAAGAGAAAGTCTGGTTCGGGGTTGTCTAATTAACCCAAGCCGTTTGGTATGACTCACTCTGACGGGTTTAATGGCTTCGTTGGCCGATCTAAAGTCCTAAAAGAAACAAATAAATAAATGAAATAAATGAAATAGCTAACTAATAACTAAACACTAATATATATATGTACATGTATGTATATAACTATTTTTAAGAATATTTACACTACAGATTCGCTTCTCTAGTTTATGTGCACGTTATACAAGTGCAAGTTTTAATCTAAACTCACAAAATCTATAAAAAGGTGATTGTTTCTTGATAAAAATAGATAAAGAAAACAAAATAGACTATTTATTTTGTTTTTTCTTTTATCTCTATGTATCTGTAAGATTAAATATCAAACATACTAAGGAAGAAGAATATATAGACAGTGAAAACTAGATCACATACAAGAGTTTTGAAAGTAAACAAAGAGAACAAAGAGAACAAACTAACCTATTAAATATTTGATCAGCATGCATTCGTCGTTTGTATGATCATGAATCGTCCATCCAGTTTGTTCACGAGATAAATCTGCTGTGAAAATTTTACGTTGTTTGAAATAAATACCAAACAGTACATTAACTGTTGGATTTTAATGATAGTACGACAAGATGTAGATAATAACTGTGATATTTATGACTACAGGCAATTATACATAAGACAAATCTAATTGTAACACCTTCTTTTAATCATTCAACAAGATTAAGATAAACCTTATCATTTGAATTGAACGATCAATCACTATTTTCATATAACTGAAGCATAAACTTGTGGACTGTATGAAAGAAATTATCTTGATGACATAATAATTAGCGAAGACAAAATCTATCAATAATTATTGAATTACCAAGATAAACAAACCATAGACAACAACAATATTTACAGATAGCTAAAGCAGAAATGTAAACATATGTTCTGTCCAAATTCATGTATAAGATGTCCACAGTTAGCCCCAGGCCAGGATGTCTTGATTACAAAAAATAATGAGTTTATAAATCCTTCAGAAAAGTAACTGTCTCATCTTCTGAGATCAGATATTGATTACAAAAATAAAAGGGGGATATAACTACCCAAATCATACTAAATCTTCTAAAGCTAAAAAAAGTTTATTTCTGTTTATACATAAATGTATCATAGATATGGCTAACAAGCCTAAAAAATGCTTCAGATCACCTGGTAACCATGAACTCCTAGATATACTGAAAAGAAAAGAAAAAATAGAGAAACTTAGATATATGTTTAACCATTATTTTGCAAATTTCGAATTAGAATAACTGGCTACAGAATCTGTTGATTTTGTAGCTAGTTTATTTTAGTAATGAAATCCAATTTATTCAATGAATAAAACAATCTAATTTATTTAATGAATAACCCTATTTTAAGATAAAAGAAATCTTACCTCTAACTGTAAAATCAAATCATATCAGATGATCTCAGAATTTATTATTGTTGTTGCAGTCTCAACGTTTTTTAATATCACATTCCCTGTAGTCTTCATATGTTCTCATTTTCATTTTCTTTGAATGACAGACTTGAGCCTATGATTTTCATTTGTTAAGACACTGACCTGGTCAGTGAGAGCTTTAATTTGTGACTGTAAAATAGGTATATCAGTGTAGTATTTATCAATCCAGAATAGGCAAGCCTCACACTGCGACTGAGCGATGGTCCCTTGGGAATAACCACGATTGTGAACCGGAGCATCTCCAACATCGACTGTAGATTTATTACCCAACTTAATACCAGGAAACCCTTCACTATGTTTCAGACAAGGTGGTATATTGTCCACGAAGTTGTAAGGTTGATCGAGGTGTGGTTGGAATGAAAGAGGGTCTTCTTCAGTGAGAAATCTATCAATTTCGGAATCCGAACTTTCATGGATCTCGATCATATTGATCGAGCTCGCATGAGGGTTCGATTTGTTTCGGAGATTCCTCGAAATTAACATTCCAGCTCTCTTATTTTTAAAACTCAAATCAACATCGCCTTTAGACGTCTTACCTATAGGTTTGTTTGAATTTTTTACAGAGTCATTAGGCTCTGTAGCTTGCTCATGGGCCTGCTCAGCAACTTTTGGGTCGAGTAAAGGCTTACTGTGGGTGGTTGTAACATAGGCTTGGGTAGGTGAGGGGGGCGTTGTAGGACAGACCAAGGTTTCCTCAATCACAGGCTTGTCAATCGCTTCAGCATTGGGGTTAATGAAACCATTTCTGGTTTAAAACGAATCCCAATCATCGTTATGTAACTTTAATTGATGTACAAGCATAATTCTTATTAAACCATGGTGGAAAAGACTCGAATCTAAACGTTTCTTTTTATACCTCTTATCCATTTTGTAAAGGCTCCTCCACAGATAATAAGGCATGTTTAAAGGAAACCCTATGAAAATCATGAGAAAACACATATGATAAAGAAACACAAAACCAAAACAGCCTTCACAAGTTATAAAATTTTTCAACACTGCAAGAAAACCGTGCCATCGGGATTTCAGTATGGATACTAGCATACCTTTGTCAAAGCCATTGATCTTTCAGGATGTAAAGAAAAGACTCCAAGGAACCTCTTTTACCTTAGCATTCTTGAACCACCTCTGACCGCTCACAGGGAGTCCTGTATCTTGGCTTAAAATGTCCTTTGTGACTTCAAGTTGAATGTCCCCCACCTTAGCTCTACATCCATCGAATGAGAGAGAAAATTATTGAGCAGTCTGTAGGTTGAAACCCTGGAATTTTTCAAGGAAAATGAGCCAACCATTACCCTCGAGATCTTCTCTGGCATCGTCGTATAGGAGCAAGGTCTGAGTGTCGTTAGGTTCGACTCTAACAATCGGAGCCATTTCAACATCACAGACAATCACCCAAAAAGTTTGTATGGAGGGTTTGTAAGAACAGACCAGAGGTATACTCTAGGCCCGAAAGACATCAATAGTCTGTGGCGTATGATCAGAAAATTCATAATGAAAAGATAGGCATTGTTTGAAATGAATGCGAGGGGTGTTTCAAAGCCCAATACCAAGATTCAAAATGATGGGATGAATGGAATCATATTTCCACCTCTCATAAAGTACAAACCATGACCAGAGCATTAAAATAAAATGAGTGCACAACATAGTGGGTTCAATCATAAAGTTTGGGATAGTGAAACTTGTAAATCAAAAGCCTAGTGATGAGGAAACATATGAACAAGAACCACACAAAAAACAAAACAATGCTCAAATCAAAATGTCTTTTCTTGATATAATTTAACAATCCATAAGCATGCTTGACATTCAAGGAATCGAAACAAAGAGAATAGTCTTCATAGCAAGGAACAAGGCTTCATTAATAAACTGTAAAGACATTTTGCCTTTCATAAATTTTTCAAATAGAATGATAGCACAGTCGTAAGTTTTAATGCTTCGTTTTCATGCTTTCATTCATGAACGAAGCATGAAAACAAAGACAATAGGGAAAATCGAAAACTTACAATTGTGATTTTGAAAATTGCTTATGAAGAACAGAAAAATGTATGAACCCAGTTAGGCAGCTACATGGATCATTTACTTGATATAAAAATTTAAAAATACGTTGGGCTTCCAACAGACCTGGAAAATTTCTCATCTTCATATTCATTCTTGAAGACCAACTGAAACTGAGCAGGAAATCAGTTTCTTCCTGGTTACTCCCTTTGTTAACATATCTGCAGGATTCTATCTAGTGTGTATCTTTTCCAACTTCAAATGTCCATCTTCCAAGGTGGATCATATGAAGTGGTACCTCAACTGTATATTCTTAGTATTAGAATGGAAGGCTGAGTTCTTTGCAAGATGAATGGAACTCTCACTGTCACAGTACAACCTGCTATTCTCCTGCTTCTTTCCCAATTCTTCAATAAACCTTTGTAACCAAATCATCTCTTTACTAGCCTCTGTAGTAGAAACATACTCTGCCTCTGTTCTTGAAAGTGAAACAACCTTTTGCAGTTCTAAAATCCAACTTATTGTTGTTCCACCTATAGAAAAAACATACCTTGTGGTTCTCCTCATGATGTCTTTATCACCTGGCATATCTGAATCAACATATCCCTATAGAAAAGTGTCTGAACCTCCAAAACATAATGCGTGAGTAGCAGTACCTCTCAAATACCTAAGAATCCACTTTACTTCCTCCCAATGTTCTTTACCTGGATTGTTCATATACCTGCTCAAAACTCCCACTACATGTGCAATATCTGGTCTTGTGCAAACCATTGCATACATCAAGCTACCAACTATTGATGAATAAGGGACCCTGGACATGTATTCTATCTCCTCCTGTTTCTTGGGACACATTTCCTTATTTAATTTGAAATGGATGGCTAAAGGTGTACTAACTGGTTTTTCATTATGCATTATAAACCTCTCCAACACCTTCTCTATATACTCACCCTGCGACAATGTCAATTTGCGATTTTTCATGTCTCTTGTTATTCTCATACCAAGGATTTTCTTTGCAGCACCCAAATCCTTCATCGCAAATGAATTAGCTAATTTCTTCTTGAGCACATTTATATCCTGCATATTAGACCCTGCAAGAAGCATGTCATCTACATACAATAGCAAGATAATATAGCTTCCATTTTCTAGCCTTTTGAAATAAACACAGTGATAAAAATGACATCTATTATAACCTTGCTTTGTCATAAACCTGTCAAACTAGTAACATAATAACGAGAGACACCAAGAGATGATACCTGAGTTGGTCCCCATACATCTATATGCACAAGCTCTATCCTTTCATCCTTCTTTTCTTTTCCGACTCTGAGAAATTTGACTCTCTTATGTTTTCCATAAACACAATGCTCATAGAAATCCAAATCAATTTGTTTAAGATCCGACAACAAATTTATTTTGTGAAGTATTTTCATTCCCTTATCACTCATGTGTCCCAGCCTATGATGCCACAATGTTGTATCCACTCCTGTAGAAGATAAAGAGATAGAAGATTCAGTATTACCAGTACATAAATACAATGTACCTACCTTCTCTCCTTTTTTTATCACCAATGATCCTTTGATGACCTTCCATGTCTTATCTGTAAATATGGATATACAACCTTCACTTGCCAACATCCCTGTTGAAATTAGATTTTTCCTTAAATCTGTAACATGTCTTACCTCTTTCAACAACGATTGGTTTCTATTGCGTTGCTTTATTTTTAGCTTTCTCATTCCAACAATTTTGCATGGTGCATCATCACCCAAATGAACCTATCCAAAATCACCTTGAACATAATCTAGAAAATGTTTCGTATGGGGTGTGACATGAAACGAAGCCCCTGAATCTACTACCCAAGACTCAGAAATATTATCTATAGAAAGAAACAAAGCATCTTGTAACACATCACCTGTTACATTTGCTTCCTGATTTCTATCATGTTGTCGTCTGATGACCTCATCATCAAAGTCCACTTTTACTAAACTTAATTGATTAGTAACTGTATTAAAATCATTTAAATGATCTTCAATAGACCCACCTTTCAACATCTTCATATTAAATAATCTCTTCATTAAAAATACCTTATTGGACGCCGAGGGTTTTTCATACAATTTAACCAATGCATCCATCAAGGCCTTCGTTGTCTTTTCTTTCGAAATATTGAAAGCCACCAACACTGCCAGGCTCAGCCGTATCATTCCTAGAGCCTTTCTATCAAGAATATCCCATTCTTTGTCCTTCATGGCCATCGGATTCTTTTCTACTCCTCCTAATGGTCGAAATAGATCCTTCTGATATAAATAATCTTCCATCTGCATCTTCCATAACTAGTAGTTTTGGCCGTTAAATTTTTTCACCCTAAACTTTCCATCTTCCAACATTGCTCCCACTCAAACCAGGAACCCTCCTTTCCTGCGAGTTACCTTTTGCTCTGATACCAGTTGTTATAAAAACAGGACTGTGGAGCAATAAAATAAAACAAATGCAAAAAGAAAACATAGCAGATACAAAATACAATAGAGACATAGGTTTACGTGGTTCACCCAGTGTGGGCTACATCCACCAAAGAAATTACCAGGTCCTTCCTTTATTATTATCCAACAAATGAAGGGATACAACCTATAGAAAACCCACTGTAACTTCCTCTTCTTTGTCTCATAGTCTCCTATCTCGGAATACAATATTCTCCATAATGCACATTTACCTCATAACAGAGGGTTAAATTCTAGGGAAAAAAACCCTAACATAATTTCTATCGTTAGATCTGTGACCTTATAATGAATGGTCTAGATTTACAATGAAATTACAATATACTTTTACAAGGCAATTTTTCCTTCGGCGGCTTCGCCCATGAACCCCCACCGGGGCCCTGCTTCCCCCGTACCCCCTAGCTGGGGGGATATCCCCCCTGGACCCTGTAGAGGGGGTAACCCCCATCTGCACTCACCCGCATGGAAGAGTGTACATACTTCTAGGGTTTAAATACATCATGGGGTATAAACATGGTTGAAAACAAAGACCTCTGAATCTGAAATATAATCAGGCTCCACAACCAACAATCTCCCACTTGGAGACTGATCTCAACAAATCCACTATTGTTGTATCTGTTGGACTATGAACCATCTTGGACCTGGAAAATTACTCATCTTCATCTTCATTCTTGAAGACCAACTGAAACTGAGAAGGAACTCAGTTTCTCCCTGGTTACTCCCTTTTTTAACATATCTGCAGCATTCTAGCTAGTGTGTATCTTTTCCAACTTCAAATGTCCATCTTCCAAGGAGGGTCATATGAAGTGGTAGCTCAAATGTATATTCTTGGTCTTCAAATGGAAGTTTGAGTTCTTTGCAAGATGAATGGCACTCTCACTGTCACAGTACAACCTGTTATTCCCCTGCTTCTTTCCCAATTCTTCCATAAACCTCTGTAACCAAATCATCTATTTACTAGCCTCTATTACAGCAACATACTCAGCCTCTGATGTTGAAAGTGAAACAACCTTTTGTAGATTTGAAATCCAACTTACAGTTGTTCCACCTATAGTAAAAACATACCCTGTGGTGCTCCTCATGTTGTCTTTATCACTTGCCATATCTAAATCAACATATCCCTATAGAAAAGTGTTTGAACCTCCAAAACATAATGAATGAGTAGCAGTACCTCTCAAATACCTGAGAATCCACTTTACTACATCCCAATGTTCTTTACCTGGATTGTTCATATACCTTCTCACAACTTCCACTGTATGTGAAATATTTGGTCTTGTGCAAACCATTGCATAAATCAAGCTGCCAACTGTTGATGAATAAGGGACCCTGACATGTATTCTATCTCCTCCTGTGTCTTGGGACACATTTTCTTAGTTAATTTGAAATGGTTGGCTAAAGGTGTACTAATTGTATTTCCATTCTGCATTCTAAACCTCTCCAACACCTTCAATATGTACACATCCTCAGACAATGTCAATTTGTGATTTTTCCTATCTCTTGTTATTCGCATATGAAGGATTTTCTTTGCAACACCCAAATCCTTCATCACAAATGAATTAGATAATTTATTCTTGAGCACATTTATATCCTACATATTAGAGCCTACAACAAGCATGTCATCTACATACAATAGCAAGATAATATAGTTTCCATTTTCTAGCCTTTTGAAATAAACACAGTGATCAGAATGACATCTACTATAACCTTGTTCTATCATAAACCTGTCAAACTTCAAATACCACTACCTTGGAGATTTATTTAGGCCATACAATCTCTTATTCAACATGCATACCAAATTCTCCTTCCCTTTGACCTCATACTCCTGTGGTTGTTGCATATAAATATCTTCCACCAAATCCCCATGGAGAAAAGTTGTTTTAACATCTAATTGTTCAAGATGCAAATCTTCTACTACCATAAGACTTAAAATAGTCCTAATTGAATTCATTTTAACAACAAGAGAAAATATTTCATCAAAATATATACCTTTCTTTTGTGCAAACCCCTTTACAACAAGTCTAGCCTCGTACCGCTTTATTCCTCCATCTTATTTCTTCAACTTGTAAACCCATTTATTCTGCAATGCTCTTTTTCCTGCAGACAACTAAACCAAGTCCCAAGTCTGATTATATGCCAAGGAATCCATTTCCTCTTTCATGCCTTGCTCCCACTTCTTTTTCGTGTCTACCTGCATTGCCTCTTCATAACATTCTGGTTCACCAGAATCAGTCAAGAATAAATAATACAATGAAGGAGAGTATCGTTCAGGGTGTATACTTAACCTTTTCTATTTTCTAAAAAAACTTGCAAGTGTTTGAGGTACCTGTTGCTCCTGTTGTTGTACATTTTGATTTTCTGGTTCCTTTGGAATTTCTTTTTCAGTGATCTCATCAAGCACTATGTATTCTTGTTTTTCT
>JZKD02S0550780.1:819765-841152 GCA_000966675.3 Picea glauca
GTATCCAATAAAGGTACACTTCTTGGATTTTTTCTCAAGCTTTGTTCTATTTTCTTTATCAATATGGACAAATGCTTCGCAACCGAAATTTTTCAAAAAATAATAGTTTACCTTTTTTCTTGTCCATTCCTCCTCTAGAATTCTATCATCCAAAGAGCTTGAAGGTCCTTTGTTTATTAAGTAAACAGAAATATCTACAGCATCTACCCAGAACTGTAAGGGAAAACCAGCATGCAATCTCATAATCCTCGGACGCTCCATGATTGTCCTATTCATCCTTTCTGACACACCATTTTATTGTGGTGTTCTTGGAACTATCTTCTCTCTACGAATCCCATGGTATGAACTGTAATAATCAAACTCCTTGTTGTAATATTCACCTCCATTATCTGATCTGAGACACTTCAAACTTTTTCCGGCCTCATTCTCAACCAAATCTTTCCATTTCTTAAAAGTATCAAAAACATCAGATTTTTGTCGAATGCAATAAACCCAAGTTTTTCTAGTTGCATCATCAATAAAAGTAATGCAATAACGAGAGCCACCAAGAGATGATACATGATCTGGTCCCCATACATTTGTATGCACAAACTCTAACCTTTCATTCTTCTTTTCTTTTCTGACTCTGAGAAATATGTCTCTCTTCTATTTTCCATAAACACAATGCTCACAGAAGTCCAAATCAATTTGTTTAATATCCGACAACAAATTTCTTTTGTGAAGTATATGCATTCCCTTCTCACTCATGTGTCACAGCCTATGATGCCATAGTGATGTATCCACTCCTCTAGAAACTAAAGAGATAGAAGAGTCAGTATTACCAGTACATAAATACAATGTACCTACCTTCTCTCCTTTTGCTATCACCAATGATCCTTTGATGACCTTCCACATCTTATCTATAAATATGGATATACAACCTTCACTTTCCAATTGCCCTGTTGAAATTAGATCTTTCCTTAAATCTGGAACATGTCTTAGCTCTTTCAACAACCATTGGTTTCCATTGCGTTGCTTTATTTTTACCTTTCCCATTCCAACAATTTTGCATGGTGCATCATCACCCAAATGAACCTGTCCAAAATCACCTTGAACATAATCTAGAAAATGTTTCCTATGGGGTGTGGCATGAAATCAAGCCCCTGAATCTACTACCCAAGACTCAAAAATATTATCTATAGAAATAATCAAAGCATCTTGTAACACATGACCTGTTACATTTTCTTCTTGATTTCTCTCATGTTGTCCATCTCTTTGTTTCTTTGGAGCTCTATAGTCTTTCTTCAGATGTCCTTTCTTCCCACAATTCCAGCACTCTATCTTTCCAAATCTAGATTTGGATCTACCCTTCCTAGAATTTTTCATGGTTCCCTGGTCCCTTTCCTCTATCCTTTTGTCTTCCCCTGTTCTCCATGTTCAATGCATTACCTGATGTCTCACCTGTAATTTTTCGTCGCATTTCCTCACTAAGGATAACACCAACAACATCATCAAATTTTAAAGTATTTGAACCAGACACGGAGTTACTTACAGCCATGACCAAGCCGTTCCATCTTTCCGACAATGAGCACAAGATTAGAAGATCCCTGACCTCATCATCAAATTCCACTTTTATAGAACTTAGTTGATTAGTAACCGTATTAAAATCTATTAAATGATCTACAAAAAACCCACCTTCTGACATCTTCATATCAAATAATCTCTTCATTAGAAATACTTTATTAGATGCCTAGGTTTTTTCATACAATTTAGCCAGTGCGTCCATCAAGGCCTTCATTGTCTTTTCTTTCGAAATATTGAAATCCACCGACGCTGCCAGGCTCAATTGTATCGTTCCTAGAGCCTTTCTATCAAGAATATCCCATTCTTCATCCTTCATGGATGTCGTCTTATTTTTTACTCTGCCCAATGGTAGGAATAGATCCTTCTGATATAAATAATCTTCCATCTGCATCTTCCATAACTGGTAGTTTTGACCGTTAAATTTTTCGACCATATACTTTTCATCTTTCGACATTTCTCCCACTCGAACCAGAAACCCTCCTTTCCTGTGAGTTACCTTTCACTCGGATACCAGTTGTTAGAAAAATAGGACCGTGGAGCAATAAAATAAAACAAATGCAGAAACAAAAAATAGAAGATACACAATACAATAGAGACACAGATTTACGTGGTTCACCCAGTGTGGACTACGTCCACCAGAGAAATTTCCAGGTCCTTCTTTTATTATTATCCAGCAAATGAATGGATACAACCTACAGCAAACCCGATGTAAATTCCTCTTCTTTCTCTCACAGTCTCTTATCTCAGAATACAATATTTGACATAATGCATAGCCGCAATACATTCCCCTCATGACAGAGGGTTGCCTTCTAGGGAAAAAAAACCTAACATAATTTCTACTGCTAGATCTACGACCTTATAATGAACGGTCCAGATTTACAATGAAATTACAATATACTTTTACAAGGCAATTTTTCCTTCGGGGTCCCGCTTTCCCCCATACCCCCCAGCCGGGGGGATATCCCCCCTGGACCCTACAGAGGGGGTAACCCCCCTCTGCACTCCCCCGCGTGGAAGAGTGTACATACTTCTGGGGTGTAAATACTTCATGGGGTATAAACACGGTTGAAAACAAAGACCTATGGATCTAGAAGATAATCAAGCTCCACAACCAACACACATGTCGCACATGAAGCATGTTCCTTTCCATTTGGAAGTTATTCCCTCTTCCCAAAGTAACTTAGGATAAAAACACATCCTTCTAATCATCTTTTGGAATAACAATAAATTATTATTCCCTTGGAATTAAGCCCTTAGGATTAGCCCCTCTTTCCAACCTATCAGCCCCCTCTCCCTTACCCAGCCTAGTGGATCTTATTCCCCCATACTCTTCCTTCGTGGTCGGTCTACATGCAACGATGTTTTTATATTAATAATATGAATGTTAACATGTACAAAACAAGCTCATGTCCTTTAACACCTAGGCTCTCTGGCCTACTAACACATAAGCCTGGCAGCTTATAATTGCTCGGCTCACCATCCTACAAAACATGTTTACAATTCATAATACAATTGGGGCTCATCCTTGGGGTATTACAATCCCCTCCCCTTATTTTTTCATTATCCTCAGTGCAATGTATTTACACAGCATCAACAAGATTTTCAAAATATTCAAAAATATATGGGTATTCTTCCCACATAGCATCCTCATGCTCCCATGTCGCGTCCTCAGGACCGTACTTGGTCCACTGGACCTTTACAAGACCTATGGCTCAATTCCAAAGTTGTTTGCTCTTCCGATCCAATATGCACATCAGATGCACTTGCAAGATTCCTTCTTGCTCCACCTGAATCACATTCCAATCAATAACATGATTAGCATCAAGTATATATTTCTTAAGCAATGAAACATGAAACACATTATGTACAGTCATGGATGCATGCAATGCAAGCATATATGCAACTGGTCCAATCCTTTCTAGGATTTCAAATGGCCCACAATGTCTGGCTGCCAACTTGGAACAGTTTCCCAACTTCAGGGAACTTGTTTTGGCTTCCACTTTCAATAAAACATGATCACCCACTTTAAACTCTCTGTGGGTTCTATTCTTATCAACATAACATTTCAGCCTGTCTTGGGCAACCTTCAAATTTTACTTAATCTTCATCATTTGATCTTAAATTTCTTTGAGCATCTCTGGCCCAACCACTTCCCTATCAGCTGGGTTATCCCAACTTATTGGTGTGTTGCACTTTCTTCCATAAAGTGCTTCAAACTAGCTCATCTTCAGTGATGCTTGATACCCATTATTGTAGGCAAATTCTACCAATTTTAAGTAGTCTTCCCATTTAGATGGTTTGTCCATCACATACATCCTTAGCATATCTTCTATCACTTGGTTCACCCTCTTCGCTTTCCCATCAGACTCATGATGATAAGCAGTTTTGAAGTTCATATTCCTTTCGAATCCTTTGAATAACCCCTTCCATAATTTTGAGGTAAATTTCGAGTCTCTGTCAGACACGATTGTCTTGGGAATACCATGCAATCATGTTACTCCCCTCATATAGATATAGACAACATTAGCTTCCTTGTGAGTGGTCTTCAATGGAATAAAATGGGCATCTTTTGTAAGATTATCTACCACCACCATGATGGAATCATGCTTCTTGTTGGTTATGGGCAATCCTCTGATGAAATCCATTGTCACCACTTCCCACTTCCACTCAGGAATGGGCAATGGTTGTAGCAACCTTGTTGTGTGCCTATGTTCAGCCTTGACCTTCTGACACTCCATACATCTGGTGATGTATTATGCAATTTACTTCTTCATACCTGGCCAAAAGTGATGGTTCTTGACTGCTGCACCATTTTCTGATATCCATGGTTCCCAATATAAGGCACATGATGCATTTCCTTCAAAATCATTATTCTCAACTCTTGGGAATTAGGTACATAAATTTTGTTTTTGTACAAGAGTGTTCCATCAGCTTCCAATTTATAATTTTCCACTTTCTGTAGCATCTCACCTTGTTGTAGCTTTGCTACCAATTCCATGTACTGCAAATCTGCATTTGCATCTTTCGAAATTCTTCCTTTAATATCATTTTGATACATGCTAATGGTTGTGGCATCTAGTTCATGCACTCTTCTGCTGAGTGCATCAGCCACTTTGTTCTCCTTTCCTTGGATATGCTTGATATCAAAGTCATACTCATAAAGGAATTCCAACCATCTACTATGCCTAGCATTCAAGGTTGGACGATCAAACAAATACTTCATACCGCTATGGTATGTCCTTAGTTCAAACCTCCTTCCCATGAGGTAGTGCCTACATTTCTTCAGGGCGTGCACTATGGCTTCCAACTCCAAATCATGAGTTTCATAGTTCTTTTCATGATCCTTAAGATTTTTGTATTCATAACATATTACAAACCCATTATGGTTGAGAATTCCTCCCAGTCCTTCTTTGCATGCATCTTTACACACTACAAAATTTTCATTTAGATCCACAATCCTCAGGATTGGAGAACTGGTTAATAGCTACTTCAATCGTTGGAAGCTTCTCTCACATTCTTGTGTCCATTGAAATTTCTTCTCCTTCCTTTGCAAGGAAGTGATGGGGTGAGATATCTTTGAGAACCATACAATGAAACTTTTGTAATATCCAGCTAGACCCATAAAGGATCTGACTTATGTCACATTCTTCGGTGCTGGCTATTCTCTAATGGATTCTATCTTCTCAGGATCCACGACTATCCCATCCTTTGAAATGATATGTCCCAAATAGTGGATTATGTTTTGATAAAATGAGCACTTTCTCAATTTGGCATACAGTTGGTTCTCTCTTAGCACTTGCAACACCATCCTCAGATGTTTTGCATGCTCTTCCTTCGACTTGGAATACACCATGATGTCATCCAAAAATACTATGACAAACTTGTCTAGATATTCTCTGAATACACCATTCATTAAGGACATGAAAACAATGGGTGCATTTGATAACCCAAATGTGACCACTATGAATTCATAATGACCATATCTTGTTCTGAAGGCAGTCTTGTTGATGTATTCATCCTTTATCCTTACCTGGTGGTACCCTGACCTAAGATCTATTTTTGAAAATATCTTGGCATCCTTCAACTGATCAAAGAGATCATCGATCCTTGGCAAGGGATACTTGTTCTTAATAGTCACTGTATTCAATTGTCTGAAATCGATGCACAATCTCAATGTCCCATCTTTCTATTTCATGAACAGGACCGGGGCACCCCAAGATGATACACTTGGGCATATATACCCTTTCTTCAGAATCTCTTCAAGCTGCAATTGTAGTTCTTTCAGCTCTGGTGTACTCATTCTGTAAGGGGTTTTTGACACCGGAGTTGCTCCAGGCATCAGGTTTATAGAGAAATCAATATCCCTCTTTGGGGGTATTCCAGGTACCTCTTGGAATACATCTTCAAAATAATTTAATATTGCATGGACTTCAATATTTGACACCTTATCCTTAGGTGCTTCTTCCATATGAGTTGCAAATATTTGGAATCCCTTCCTGTAACCCTTCTTCACCTACATTGCTAAGATTTCTCTAACAGTAACTACCCTTGGGATTCCCTGTACTTTCCTTGGGTTTCCTTCCTCATCCATGCAAGTGAATGCCTTGTTACGACAGTATAATATGGCATGGTGTTGGTCCAACCAATCCATCCCAATTAGACAGGCATAGGAACCTAAAGGTAAAATGTTCCATTCATCCCTTGTGCTCAATCAATTCATGTCCACTGGACAGGACTTAACCAACTCAACAACCTTTCTCTTGGCTCCTATAGCCAGCTGCACTAACCAATATTTTCCATGATTGCTTCTTGGAAAATGAAAGTTTTCCACCATTCTAGGATCTATATAGCTATGACTAGCTCTTGAGTCAATTAAAATAGTAATGGTATGGTTGTTGATCATACCTTCAACTTCAATCATGTGTGATTGAAACTTAGCTTTCTTGTTGTCGAGGTATGCATAGATCCTTGGTATTCTACTACCCATGTCCTCCATTGTTTCTGCCTTTTGAACACTGTGGACATATCTCACTTTTTCATTTATGTGGGGGCAATATATGTACCTATGATTTCCTTTACAACCCCAACATTCCATAGGTGGTTGTCTTGGCATTTGCCCACCTACTTCAGCCTTCATGGGTTCTCTAAAACCTGGCTTTCCTTGAGGGCTATTTATGAAAAAGGTTGGCTTAGTTCTCTTCTTCCTATGATCCATATTGAATTTCTTCTTGTCTTCCCAAGCCTTCTAGAGAGTGGGATTTTCTATTTGTTTCTCATATAATCATTTTCCTCTCCTTATAGTTTCTTCCATAGTTTTAGGATCATAATACTAGATCCTGTCATTGATGGAAGGTGGCAGTCCACTCATATACCTTTGAATTTTAACAGTCTCATCTCTGATGAAAGGAACATACTTCAACAATTCCAAAAACCTTCGTTCATATTCATCAATGTTCATGCTACCCATCTTGAGTTCAAATAACTCTTTCATATTTTTGTCATAGTATCTCTTAGTCAAGTATTTATTTTCAAAATACTGCTTGAATTCCTTCCAAGTAACATTTTTTTCTTTAATGTGTTTCACCTGCACAAGTTTATCCCACCACATGGATGCTTTTCCTTTCAGTTGATACATTGCAATTCTCCCTTCTGCATGAGAGGGATAATTCTACAGTTGGAAATATTTCCTCATTCCAAGGAGCCATGTCTCAGCATCTTCCTCCTTCTAGTGCTCTCTGTCAAACATAGGAGGTTTAATCTTGTTCATTTCACCCTTCAGTTTTTCCACTCCATATCTCCTATTCTTTTTGGTCGGAGATGGGCTTGAACTATTGTTTTCCCTTCTCTTGGAGTGCTCTTGGGAGTGATGATGGTGTCTTCCAACACTCCTTGATCTCCTCTTCTCATTAGGGAACCTGTGACTTCCTGATTTACTGGAGTCACTCCCCTTATCCAATTTATTTTATATCCTTTCTAGGCTCTGTATCAACTTTATGTTGAATTTTCCCTATTGATCCTTGGCTTTCATGAGCTTCCTGTTATATTCTCAGTGAGTCTGGACATCTTTCTACAATCTTTCAATGATTTTCATCATGGTTCCCTCCTTATATATCTCTTCTCCATGTCCATTGGAGTTTGATCCTTCAACTTCCAAATGGACATCCATTCCTCTAGCTTCATTCTCTGAACTGGAAACATTTTGTGCCTCCTCCATTTCGATTTGGTTCTGACAATCGTTAACTCTGCAAACACAATGTGCAGTCAACCAAAAATTTTCAGGCCATCAGTTTTTAAAAAATTCCATAGTATTCATAAACCAATATGATTCAAATAAAACTTTCACATTCCATTTTCTGCGATTCTCGATCAATCAAGAATCCCCATAGATATTTTATTTTTGAGTTATTCTATGTTCTGCAATAATTTTCAGGCAGTATCCCCTTCCTCTTCACCCCCAACCCATGCGACCATGATTCGTGGCCAAGTTCTAGATCTATAGGCACTTACTCAGGACCTCAGGCCTCCGGCTTCGGAATTTTTCAAAGCACATCTCACAATCTCTCGGAGTTCTTTATTAACGAACTCGCGAAGTAAGGTGGATCAACAATTCATGACTAGCCAACATCTAACAGTTGACACCCACTGTGGAACTTCAAGCATATGAGCTTCGGGACTTTGGATCTTCGGGACTTCGATCTTCAGAAGTTTGTGCATCATCACACCTCACTTCTCCCGAACCATTATTCCGAACACATCCATGTCAACTTTGGTGGCCTCATTACGTCTCGTCACCTTGGTGTTATGAAACTTTTGAAATTTCTTCCTTTCGTTCCTTTATGAACCATTTTTCTGGAGTTTCAAGTCTTTGGACTTCAGAACTGGCACCACGTGTCCACTAGACCCACGGCTTCTATACTTGAACTAATATACCAAATAGTCACATCACTTAACGCCTTTCAAATTGTGGGGGCATGCATCGGTGGTTTGGAGTAACCTGCCTTTCGTCTCACAATTCTTATGACGTTGACACGTAACCCCCTGGTAAAACCATGGTTTGGATTGCGGGATTGCCTTGGGAAATTAACTCTCGTGCAACTTGGGTCCCCGCAATTCCCCCTGGCCATCGATCTTAATGTATCATGATCAACCCCAGTGTGGGTCTGCCAACCTTTAACTATGTCATGTAACCTCAAGGCCCACATAGTACAACTGAAAACATTCCAGGTGGGGGCACGTGGCAGGTATAGGAGAGGTCCACATCACCTCCAGGTGACATCATCATGACTCACCACTTCTGGTCTTCGAGGCTTCATAGCTTCAGGAGTTCTCTCTCCTTGATACCATGCCATAAATTCCACCCTTGGCTTGATCCAATGGTCGAGCTCTTCTCCCAGATCTACGGTGTAGATCTACTTTGAGGACTTTGGGCTTCAGCAGTTTCAACCTCTACAAACTCATTTTCTCCTAAAGTGATTTCACCCAAAGTCCACGGATTTTAGCCACCTATCCACTCTCTTAGATCAATGGCACAGATGGACTCCGTTACTCCACATATTTCCAAAGGAACTCACGACTAACCGCCTCACAACTTTTTCAGGTCTGACAGTCGGGAATTGTCCTCCTTCTCCAGAACAGATCCTATGGACCAAATTACTATGCAGCCCAATACCACGTCTGTTGTGGTTTTATAATACTGATACACCTCCTAATCTTAGTAACACGACCAACGTAACCTCTTCTCACTAAGGAATGTTCTGAGGTTCGAAATTGGTTCCTCTTGAAACAATTTCCACCTGAAACCTTGGTTCTGAACATGAATTTTGTCAATTTCGACAACAATTTTTTTTCGAAACGTTTCCTTAAACTTACACTAACATGTCCCATCCAGGTTCAGTGTTGAAACCTTGGCTCTGATACCAATTTGTAACACCCTCGGCCATCGACCCTTGTCGGGTAACGCTACCCAAATACCTTGTCTTCTACCACTAGCTCTGATACCAATTTGTAACATCCTCGACCATCAACAGGTCGGGAAATTCCACTATGGAACATACATACATACATATATATATATATATATAACATTCATTTCTAATGAATTTAAAACAAATAACACAAATTTATTGCTACCATACAGACTCAAATGAAATTGACAGTAATTCCTACATGCAACGGAACACGTGATAACATTTCAAGAATCACAGACATACATAACATACATAATTAAGAATATAAATGATACTTATCTTTTAACTCGAGTAAAACCACCAACTTCATGCAGGCCTTCCATGAACCTCCCAGCCTTAGACCACACTGCTCATCATTCTCAGCAGTAGGTCACCCTTGAGCTGGGACTAAACTCCATCGGGCAAGGGATTCCTAGGCTAGGCAAGGTCAATAGGAAAGTCACACAATTTAAAAGGAAGGATTCTCTCCCAGGAGCCACTTACGCCCACTGCTCAAAGACTCTCATTCCCCACATGCATGTCCCACCCTAGGATTATACACCTTCACTATCACACAGTCCATCGATTGCTCCACCTCCCTTACCTTGGTCTTCAACAATAGGCCAGACCAAAATTATCAGAGCTCTATAAAAGCCACGGGACTCCCTCCAAAACTCACCTCCTCAGCATACTCTCTCACCTAGAGAGAGTTTCTCATAGGCTTGACAACCTGCTTCTTCAATCCACAACCACCTCTCTCACCTGGAGAGGGAGTTGCTCACAGGCTTGACAGCCTACTTCTTCAACCACGGGCTTGACAACCTACCTCTTCAAACCACAATAGATAATTTGGGTAAGGAAAGGGACAACTCAATAAATTCCAGAGGTGCAAAATGGTCACAGGTTCAGCAATTGTGGAAATGGCTCGTTGTGGGCTTGCTCAGTGCATGAGTGAACTCATGAGGAGAAAATGGGGCAGCCTGGTCTAGCCTAGCCAAGATGGTGAAATCTTGAGAGCCAAAACTCTCTGCATGAACCCCCATCCATGAGTGCCTATGTCAGTGCCAAAAGCAAGAATTTCCCCCTTAATTTTGCATGTGCCTGAGCCGACACCTGTCGCTCATGAAGCATGTTCCTTTCCATTTGGAAGTCATTCCCTCTTCCCAAAGTAACTTACGATAAAAACATATCCTTCTAATCATCTTTTGGAATAACACTAAATTATTATTCCCTTGGAATTAATCCCTTAGGCTTAGCCCCTCTTTCCAACCTCTCATCCCCCTCTCCCTTACCTAGCCTAGTGGAGATTTGTCCCCCATACTCTTCCTTCATGGTCATTCTACACACAATGATGTTTTTATATTAATAATATGAATGTTTACATGTATAAAACAAGCTCCTAGCCTTTAAAACCTAGGCTCTCAGGCCTACTAACACATAAGGCTACCAGCTTATAATTGCTCGACTCACCAGCCTAAAAAACATTTTTAGAATTCATAATACAACCGGGGCTCTTCCTTGGGGTATTACAAAAGTAAAGTTTGATGAAAATGCTAGTCTCTTGTTGTTAAATTTAAGGAAGGTTTGCAGGTATGTGATCATATACACTAGGTCTATTACAGAGTTACAAATCATATTTGGATGATGAAATTGATGAGTGATTTTGGTTGAGGTACACGTTGGGTACATGGTTGAGACATGTAGTTGATGAGTTGACACATACATGAGGTGTATAGTTGATGATGTTGGTACATATTGATGAGTCGTAGTTTATGTATTTGATGCATGATTGGTACATATTTGGTGCATGGTTGATGCACTCGTTGATGGTATAGGTTGAGGCATAGGTTGGTGCATGGTTTATGCACTTGTTTATGGTACATGTTGATTTGAGTTTGTTTGGATAGGTTATTGTGACAGGTTATTTGTACAAGTTTGGTGCATGGTTGATGCATTTTTTTATGGTACATGTGGAGGTACAGGTTGATGTATGGTACATGTTGGCACAGGTTATTGGTACAAGTTGTTACAGGTTGATTGGTACAGGTTTACAACAGTATATCTCACAGTGATAGTGTGGCAGTGGTTCCATCATTCTACTTCTACGTCAAGGTGGTTGGACGGGGCAAGGACAGGGGTTGTAGCCACCTTTCTATTGTAGATGGAGAGAATATGAGGTTGTATCCTCATTCTGGTTGTAGCCAAAGAATTAGGGAGTTGGAGCTTCCTTCAAGTTGTAGCCTGATAATCTAGGGGGTTGGAGCCTCCTTCTAGTTGCAGCTAGAAAACGAAGGAAGTTGGTTCTTCTAATGAATGTAATTCTTAAATACATATAATAAAAAGCATTTAGTGATTTTCTCCTACTTTGGATTTCCACGTAAAAACATTGGTGTGTTGTTTATGTGTATGATTGCTCATTTGTTCATTGTTTATTTACTCTGAAACTATTGGATGATAATGCTACATTGATCTAACACTTTCATTTTGTGGTTAAAAAGGATTATTTCTCTATTACTGATTTACCCCCCCTCTCAGTAATCCAACAATTGGTATCAAAGTCGGTTCCTTCAAGAATTAATTTAACCACTGAAAGGTAGATCATGGAGAGCAACAACATGTATAAACATGGAATACCATAGTTTCATGGATAGAAGTATGCGTTCTGGAGTAGAAGGATGAATACATATATACAGGAACATGGATTTGAAATTTGGAAATCTATAGTAGATGGATACAAATAACCAACATTTCTGCCAACAAGTGAAAGAGAAATAAAACTCGATCAAAATAATTCCAAATCCATAAATACACTTCTGAATGGTCTTGGTGAATCCATATACACCAAAGTTATGCATTCTAAATCTGCTAAAGATATTTGGGACAAACTTCAAAATATTTATGAAGGAGATTCAAAATTCAAAGTAGCAAAGCTTCAAACTTACAGAGGTCAGTTCGAACAACTAAAGATGAAGAAAGATGAGAATATTGCATCTTACTTCTTACAAGTTGATGAAACACTAAATGCAATCATAGGATTGGGAGAAGAAATTAAAGAATCTGCAATTGTTCAAAATTTACTAAGATATCTTCCTATGAGATTTGATCCTAAGATATCAACACTAGAAGAAAGAGTATATCTAGACTCAATAAGCATGGATGAACTACATGGAAACTTCACAGCATATGAAATGAGAACTGAACGGGAAAATCTAGATATAAAAGAAGCATATTTCAAATCATCCAAAAGGTCAAAGGAAAAGGTAAAGGAAAAATAAAAATAACATAGCAGCAACAGTGACATCTCGTAAGATGATGAAGAAATGGCCAAATTTGTCAAGAGATTGAACAAGGGAACCAATGATAGATATAAAGGTAAGATTCCATTGATTTGTTTTAATTGTGATGGTATTGGTCATTTTTCTAACAAATGTCCTCATAATAAAAATAAGGGGAATGATGAAGATTACTCAAATAGCAAACAAACATATAAAGGAAAAGGAGCCACAAAGAAAGTTTTCAAGAAAATCTTATGCACCAAAGAAGACATCTCTTCATCAAATGAAGATGAAGTCAGTACAGTGAGAAAAAAAGAGTTATATTCATGGAAATAGAAGAATCTGATAAACAAGACACTAAAGAATAATATGAAGAGGAATAAGTTGACTACCGAGAAGAATTGTTGACTTCCATAGAAGTTATAAGAAGAGAAAAGAGGAAAAACAAGAAGCTACAAGCAGAACTAGACAAGAAGGAAGACACTCAAGAACTAGAGAAGATCATCATGGAATTGAAGGTTCAAATAGAAGAATATAAAATAATTGAAGAAGCACTCAAAGAACAGTTATAAGAAAGAGACATGATCATTGGAAATTTGGAAGCAGAGATTGTCACATTGAGAAAGGATCTTCAAAAGAAAAATATGTAAAACAACTCAAAAGTTTTGGATGACATTATCAGCAGTCAAATGCCTAATCATGACAAGTCTGGACTTGGATACTGTAATATCCCTCGACCGAACCCAATTGTAAATGTAATATAAATATACTTAAGATAGTGAGTTGTTTTGACCTCATTTGGTAATGCACAACATGTGGCATAGTGCGTGCATGAACTGCGCAGTAAAATGATGTAATATGCACATCGCAAGATACTACGCGCAGTAACTAAGGTGTGCGCAGTATGGAGGACAATGAGCCTCGTGTATATGATATGTGTTATAGGCTAGTGAGCCGGTTATTATAATTTGGGATGCTTATGTTTTGGTATTAGGCCAGAACGCCTAGATGTCAAGGGCCAATGCACCTACTTTGTACATGACTCATGATTAATATAAAATACATCGCTGTGTGCAGACTGACCATGATAAAAAAATATGGGGGACTGAACTTCACCAGTTAGGGAAAGGGAGGGCCAAAATTCAAGGGAATATTATATTAATATTCCTAAAACGTAAACTATGGATAATTATTTTATCCTAAGTTCTAAAGTTGGAGACAAGTGGACCAAAGCAACTTTCGATATGAAAAGTGTCAAGTTGGGGACATGCATTCATATCGTGGGGGGGAGCCCGACCATCATTATGACCATCACTTTTCACGAATATTTCATAGTGATTCCTGTACACACTCAGTTATCCAGCCAATGATTCCATGAACATTTTCACTCACGCATTCTGTTATCCTAGAGACAGCCTTTTCACCATTCTGGAACCTGTTCCCATAACCTTTTGGTTGGTGTACTTGGTTATCTTGGAGTGGGATTTAAGAAGTGGGTTGTCAGGCCCGTGAGAAATTATCTGAGCGACAGAATTGTTGGGGATTGATTCCCAAAGGTGCTAAATTGTAGCTACAACACTCTGAGACTTTCGGTCCGACCTTTTGTTGAAGCCCTAGAAAGGAAGTGAGGTAGCCGAGGGATTGTTGAGAAGAGAAGGGGCACACTTCCTTGGGTGGGACAGGCATGTGGGGAATGAGAGGTTGTAGGTTGTTAGTTGAGTGAGCACCTGAGACAGAGTCTTTCCTATTGTCCATGAGCCTTAGCCTGGGTAGGAACCCTTTACCTTGGGTGGAGTTCAGTCCTAGCTCGAGCGTGAATCATTGTTGAGAGTGATGAACAATGTAGTCTATGGCTGGGAGGTTTGTGGACGGTCTGTAAGCAGTTGGTAACAGTGTTTCTAAGATAAGTACGAATTGTATGATAAAATGATATGTTGCTTTGTTATTTACATGCCTATGTTATAATTTTATCATATATGTGATTATGATTGCTTGTGTGCTTATGAGTAATTTCCTGTAAATGATGCATATCTATAGTTATTGTTATTTCAGTATAAAAGTTGTATGTTACAGAAAGAAAATTGTTGTTTATCATTAAATCTTTCGCAAGAATGTTGCATGTATATGTTTTAGCTGCATGTAGTTTAAAGAGTAAATATAGGTGTCATAGCTTAGTTGATTACTGGGAATGTTACCGACTGGTGTCAGAGCATGAGTGGTTTCTCTGGAGTGGCGCACTCCGGCCTGTGGTTGGTCGGGGGAACATTACAAAATGGTATCAGGGCTTTAGTTCAACACTGAGCTTGGATGGGCCAGAGGGGTTCAGTTGAAGTGAATATTCATAGAAGAGTAACTTCGAAGTGACCGGAATTGGACTCAAGGAGTGTCCATGGAAAAAGGTTGGCGCGTTGGCACGCGCGCGGTAAATTTTGGCACCGCGCGAGAACACGATGGTGTTCCAATGTGCACGATAAATTGTGGCGTCGTGTGGATGATTATTATGTGTAGATGCATGCGCTGAATTTAGCCTGGCACGGTGAGAACACACATAGTAATGTGCACATGGGGTGTGCAAGTATTTCTTAACGCAGAGGAGTTTTGTTAGTACGTGCATAAGTATAAGTATAAGTTGTTTCGTGACAGTGTATTCAGTAGTGTGTGCAGATATTTGGGCACTATGGAATATGTTAAACTTGACACGGTGCATGCATAGGACGAAATGCATGTGGAATATCGGTGTGTGGTACAAAAACTATGCACAATGGGTATTGGCGCACAACGCAAGACTAGTGTGTATGAGTTCTCGGTGCAATGAAGAAGAAATACACAGTAGATTTAGGTGCACAGAAAAGCGTTTTACCTTGTGATATTTCTATGCACAATAAATATAAATGAATAGGTCAAGTTTAATGCGTGCGAAGTCGCTTGTAAGGTGATGAGTCTGAGTTTAAATTTCTTAATAATAAAAGAAAAAGAAACACATAACCGCATCGAAGCATTAATTAAAAATAATTCTGATTTTTAATTTCCTCCGATTTAGACAGATGAAAATAAAAATATAAGATTACAAGAAAAACTTATTATAAAAGAAGACAAGATTCATAACATCACCAGATAGGAATTGTAATAAAACAGTCTAAAATTTGTTTCTATATTTATATAGTCATATTAATCACAAAATTACAAAAGGGTGATGACAACAGTTAGCCTGTTGTAAAAAGGGTTGTTTGAAGAACAGGCCTATCATCTCTGGTACTCTTTACCTCCGCTACCAGTTGTTCAAAATTCATTGAGACATGCTTATCTTAGTTGAATATTTACTTTAGCTTAGCGATCTCCATCTTTAAGGAAGAATCTAACCAGACCGATTGATTCTCCTCAACACTTTTGGTCGCTTCAGTCGTAGATTCCTCCTTATGCCGCTTACTCATTTTCTTCTTAGCGGTTGTCCTGTTGATGACTAAATATTTTATAGTGGGATTCATCTTGGTTTCCAACCGTGAGTCTGTAGTCAGCTCTGTTTGAAACTTATTTTCTAGAATGTGCGCAAGGACCCTTTCCTCCTTACTCACAGAAAAGTCTAGCATGTTGCTTGAATAACCAGTCTCACTCGACTTAGCCTTGTCCATGTATCTCAGGTTGGGGATACCGAAATGTGTCTTTACAGAGAGCAGGAAGTTGAGCAGTTTGGAGATTACTTCGGTTCTGGATATGTAGATATCTTCATACTTGGGGAGTGGTAATTATAGAAATCCATTTATGAAGTGCATACGAATTACGTACAAGAGTGTTGGGTCTCCATGCTTGGCCAATCCATTTCAAATGATTATATTTTAAGTTCGTTACTTGGCGGTGTTCAGCCAATGTCATGGCTATGAAGTACTGAACAAGTGAAGTAGGGTGATCTGACTAGCCTTCGTCTGCTCCATGAGTGGTGTATTTGACATGTTGAGACACGTGATACCGCGTCTTGGCGAAAGTGGTTTCGGAAAACCACCTTCTTGCTCAAGTGTATCTC
The DNA here is from genome assembly GCA_000966675.3 of Picea glauca. Classification (NCBI taxonomy): domain Eukaryota; kingdom Viridiplantae; phylum Streptophyta; class Pinopsida; order Pinales; family Pinaceae; genus Picea; species Picea glauca. The sequence goes on from JZKD02S0550780.1 coordinate 836,568, forward strand.
TGAAGGCATTGTACGCCTGTGTTTTCGAGACTTSGGTCTTATCTAGAATTTCCATGGTGATAACACCAGGAAATTGGGAGAGATAATTCTGATGTGTATATAGGATCAAAAGGTGCTTATTCTCATGAATTGTTGAAATTTAGCCTGATAAGTTTCGATGGCTACACATTTTGCAGAATTAACAACAACTCGATCAGATCATACCAACGCGAAGTCAATAAGAATGGAAGAAGCACAGGGGAATTACAGTCAGCAAGAGTAGAGCAGAGGGGTGGATGTCCATTTGGGCATGGAAGGAACGAACTCCAATGGACATGGAGAAGAAAGGAATGAAGATATGAATATGGATGAGACCATTAAGAATTTGCAAAAGGATGTCCAAAGCCATAAAGTTGATAATGAAAGGCTTATGAAAGCCAAAGAGCAGCAGGATGACCTCAACATGAAGCTATTGGAGAGTTTGAACATAATAGAAAAGAAATTGGTTAAGGAGAGTGACTCAAGTAAATATGAGAGTCTCAAATCTTTAGAGGAGAAAGGAAAAGTAAAAAGTGCTAATAGACATCACCATCGTTCCCAAAGGAATTCCAATAAGAGAGAAGGAAACAACTCAATTCTATCCCCTGTCAGAAGGTATAAGAGATTTGGAGTGGATGAGTTGTGAGGAGAAATGAACAAAATCAAACTTCCTACATTTGATGGTGAGCACAAGAAGGATGAAGATGCAGAAACATGGTTTCTAGGCATGAGTAAATATTTTCAATTGCATAATTATTATTCTCATGCAAAACGTAGAATCGCTATCTATAAACTCAAAGGAAAGGCCTCTATGTGGTGGGATCAACTTGCGCAGGTGCGGTACATTGTAGAGAAAAGTCTTACTTGGAAGGAATTCAAGAAGTATTTTGAGAAGAAGTACTTAAATAAAAGGTACTATGAAAAGAAAATGAAAGAGTTCTTTGAACTTAATCTTGGAAGTATGACCATAGATGAATATAAGAGAAGGTTTCTAGAATTGTTGAAGTATGTCTCTTTCATTAAGGATGAGACAGTCAAGATTCAAAGGTATTTAGGTGGATTGTCATCACTCATCAGTGACAAAATACAGTATGATGATCCCAAGACATTAGAAGAGACCATAAGGAGAGATAAATGCTTATATGATCAGCTGAAAGCAAGGCCAGCTTTCCAAAAGGATTGGGAAGACAATACAAAATTCAAGGTGGATGAAAGGAAGAAGGGAGCTAAGCCACCATTCTTCAGAAATAATCCACAATGGAAGAAAATGCATAAAGAACCCAAAGTGATTGACACATGGAGTCAAAGGTCAAGACAACCACCTATGCAATGTTGGGGTTGTAAAGGAGACCATAGGTTCAGAGATTGTCCTCACATAGGTGAAAGAAGTAGGGTTGTTCACAATGTACAGCGAGAAGAAACAGTAGAGGACATGGGCAGATATGTGCCAAAGATTTATGCATCCCTAGACAACAAGCAAGCAAAGTATCAGTCCCACGTGATCGAAGTGGAAGGTATGATCAACAACCAAACCCTTGCTATTTTAATTGATTCATGAACTAGTCATAGTTATATAGACCCTAAGATGGTGGAAAGTTTTCAACTGCCAAGAAGCAAGCATGGGAAATCCTAGTTGGACCAGCTGACTACAGGAGCCAGAAGAAAAGTTAATGAAATGGTTAAGGCATGCCTCATAGACATGAATGGACTGAATACCAAGGTGGATTTAAACATCTTGCCTTTAGGTTCCTATGACTGTCTAATTGGGATGGATTGGTTGGACGAACATCACACTCTCTTAGATTGTCACAAAAAAGATTTTACTTTCCTAGATGAGGAAGGGAAACTAAGGAAGGTACAGGGAATTCCTAGGGAAGTAACCATTAGAGAAATTTTAGCATTGCAGCTAAAGAAGTGTTACAGAAACAGATGTCAAATAATTGCAGCTCATTTGGTAGAGACACCTAAAGATAAGGTGCCAAATTTGGAGGATTATGCAATCCTGGAAGATTTTGAAGATGTGTTCAAGGAGGTACCCGGACTACCCCCAAGGAGAGACATTGATTTCTCTATAAATTTGATGCCTGGAGTTGTGCCAGTATCAAAGACTCCTTACAGAATGAGTACACCAAAATTGAAGAAGTTGCAAATGCATCTTGAAGAACTTCTGAAGAAGGGGTATATATGCCCAAGCGTGTCACCTTGGGGTGCCCTAGTCTTGTTTGTGAGAAATAAATATGGAACACTAAGGTTGTGCATTGATTTCAGACAGTTGAATAAAGTGACTGTTAAGAACAAGTATCCTCTACCAAGGATTGATGACATCTTTGATCAATTGAAGGATGGAAAGATATTTTCAAAGATAGATCTCATATCAGGATACCATCAGGTAAGAATTAAAGAAGAATATATTAGCAAGACCGCCTTCAGGACAAGGTATGGTCATTATGAGTTCACGGTGGCACCATTTGGGTTGTCAAATGCACCAATTGTTTTCATGTGCTTAATGAATGGTGTTTTCCGAGAGTTTTTGGACAAGTTTGTCATTTTCTTTTTGGATGACATTCTTATATATTCCAAGTCAGAGGAAGAGCATGAACATCATTTTAGGATGGTGTTTCAAGTATTAAGGGAACGTCGGTTATATGCCAAATTGAGCAAGTGCTCATTTTATCAGAAACAGATTCATTATTTGGGGCATATCATTTCAAAAGATGGCATAGCAGTGGATCCTAAGAAGATAGAGGCCATTAGAGAATGGTCATCACCGAAGAATGTGACAGAGGTGAGATCATTCATGGGTCTTGCAGGTTACTACAGAAGATTTATTGAAGGATTCTCAAAGATTACACACCCAATCACTTCCTTGCAAAGAAAGGGAATGAAGTTTCAGTGGACACTGGATTGTGAGAGAAGTTTCCAACACTTGAAACAATTATTGACAAGTGCTCCAATATTAAGGATCATAGACCTAGAAGAAAACTTCATCATATGCACGGATGAATTTAATGAAGGACTTGGTGGAGTCCTCAGTCAAAATGGGTTTTTCATATGTTACGAATCAAGGAAGTTGAAGGATCATGAAAGAAACTATGCCACTCATAATTTGGAGTTGGCGGCCATAGTGCATGCCCTGAGGAAATGGAGACACTGCCTCATGGGGAAAAGGTTTGAGCTAAGAACAGACCAAAATGGTTTGAAATATTTATTTGATCAGCCAAATCTAAATGCTAGGCAAAGAAGATGATTAGAATTTCTAAGAGAATATGAATTTGATATAAATCATATCAAGGGGAAAGAAAATAAAGTGGTTGATGCACTCAATAGAAGGGTGCATGAACTACGTGCTACATCCATTAGAATGTACCAAACTAATGTTAAAAGAAAAATTCTGGAGGATGCTAATGCAGATCTGCAGTACAGAGAATTGGTAGCAATGCTACAACAGAGTAAGATACTTCGGAAGGTGGATGAATATAAGTTGGGGATAGATGGAATATTGTTGTGCAAGAACAGGATTTTTGTTCCAAAAGTCCAGGACTTGAAACGTATGATTTTTCATGAAATGCATAATGTTCCTTATGTAGGGCACCCTGGATATCAAAAAATCATGGCAGTGATCAAGAGCCATTACTTTTGGCTAGGTATGAAGAAATATATCGCCAAGTACATCGCTAGATGTATGGAATGCCAAAAAGTGAAAGCTAAGAATAGACACCCATCAGGGTTGTTGCAACCTTTAACCATTCCTGAATGGAAGTGGGAAGTGGTGACAATGGATTTTATTAAGGGATTGCCTAGAATAGGCAAGTTGCATGATTCAATCATGGTGATAGTGGACAAGCTTATGAAAGCTTCCCATTTTATTCCACTGAAAACTACGCACAAGGCAGCAAAAGTTGTTGATATTTTCATGAAGGAAGTGGCACGATTGCACGAGATTCCTAAAACAATTGTGTCCGATAGAGACCCGAAATTCACCTCGAATTTTTGGAAAGGATTTTTCAAAGGATTTAGAATGAATCTAAACTTTAGTACAACTTACCATCCTGATTTTGATGGATAGACAGAGAGGGTGAATAGAGTGATAGAAGATATGTTGAGAATGTATGTGATGGATAAACCATCAAAATCGGAAGACTACCTACACTTGGTAGAATTCGCGTACAACAATGGGTATAAGGCATCATTCAAGATGAGCCCATTTGAATCACTTTACAGCAGAAAGTCAAATACTCCAGTGAGTTTGGATAATCCAGCTGATAGGACAGTAGTTGGGCTAGAGTTGCTCAGGGATATGGAGGACTAGATGACAAAAATTAAGCATAATTTAAAAGCTGCCCAAGACAGACAGAAAATTTATGCTGATAAGAACAGAACGCACAGAGAATTCAAAGTGGGTGATCATGTTTTCTTGAAAGTGAAAGCTAACAGGAGTTCCCTGAAGTTGGGAAGTTGTTGTTGGATTACTGAGAGGGGGGGTGAATCAGTAATAACGTAATTATAATCCTTTTTCTTCAAATGTTATATCAATGTAGAATTATTATCCAAAAATGAGCAGTAATAA
>JZKD02S0550780.1:849915-921981 GCA_000966675.3 Picea glauca
TGCACTGAGGACAGTGCATAAATAAGGGGAGGGGATTGTAATATCCCTCGACCGAACCCAATTGTAAATGTAATATAAATATACTTAAGTTGGTGAGTTGTTTTGACCTCATTTGGTAATACACAACATGTGTCATAGTGCGTACATGAACTGCGCAGTAAAATGATGTAATATGCACATCGCAAGATACCGCGCGCAGTAACTAAGGTGCGTGCAGTATGGAGGAAAATGAGACTCGTGTATATGATATGTGTTATAGGCTGGTGAGCTGGTTATTATAAGTTGGGATGCTTTTGTTTTGGTATTAGGTCGGAACGCCTAGATGTCAAGGGCCAATGCGCCTACTTTGTACATGACTCATGATTAATATAAAATACATTGTTGCGTGTAAATCAACCACGATAAAAGAGATGGGGGACTGAACTTCACCATTTAGGGAAAGGGAGGGCCAAAAGTCAAGGGAATATTATATTAATATTCCTAAACCATAAAGTATGGATAATTATTTTATCCTAAGTTCTAAAGTTGGAGACAAGTGGACCAAAGCAACTTCTGATATGACAAGTGTCAAGTTGGGCACATGCATTCATATCATGGGGGGGAGCCCGACCATCATTCTGACCATCACTTTTCACGAAGAGTTCACAGTGATTCATGTACACACTCATTTATCCAGTCAATGATTCCATGACCATTTTTACTCGCGCATTATGTTATCCTGGAGACAGCCTTTTCACCATTCCAGAACCGGTTCCTATAACCTATTGGTTGGTGTACTTGGTTAGCTTTGAGAGAGATTGAAGAAGCGGGTTGTCAGGCCCGTGAGTAGTTCTCTGAGTGAGAGAATTGTTGGGGATTGATTCCCAAAGGTGATAAACTGCAGCTATAGTGCTCTAAGACTTCTGCTCCAACCTGTTGTTGAAGCCCTGGAAGGGAAGTGGGGCAGCCGAGGGATTGTTGAGCAGAGAAGGGGCACACTTCCTTGGGTGGGACAGGCATGTGGGGAATGAGAGTCTGTAGGCTGTTAGTTGAGTGAGCACCTGAGATGGAGTCTTTCCTATTGTCCATGAGCCTTAGCCTAGGTAGGAACCCTTTACCCTGGGTAGAGTTCAGTCCCAGCTCGGGGGTGACTCACTGTTGAGAGTGATGAACAGTGTAGTTTATGGTTGGGAGGTTCATGGACAGTCTGTAAGAAGTTGGTGATAGTCTTTCTAAGATAAGTACCAATTGTATGATAAAATGATATGCTTCTTTGTTATTTATATGCCTATGTTACGATTTTATCATATATGTGATTATGATTGCTTATGCGCTTATGGGTAATTTCCTATAAATGATGCATATATGTAGTTATTGTTATTTCGGTATAAAATTTGTATGTTATAAAAAGAAAGAAAAAAAATTATCTTTAAATCTTCCGCAAGAATGCTACATGCATATGTTTTAGCTGCATGCAGTTTAAAGAGTAAATATAGGTGGCATAGCTCAATTGATTATTGGGAATGTTACCGACTGGTGTCAGAGCATGAGTGGTTTCTCTAAAGTGGCGCACTCTGGCCTATGGTGAGTGTACTATAAGTCAAAGTGGATACAAAATAAATTATTTAAATAATAAANTTAATGGAGAAATTACTAAGTGGACAAGTGGTTAGAAGTGGGTTAACCCTAAAATAAGGAAAGTGGGTTAAGATGGTTAAAAGGTAACCCCTTGAGGAAGCTACATGAAAGTATAAATAAGAGGCAAGGATCTCTCATTTTAATCACACTTGAGCATATTCAATATCTACAAGTGACTGAGGTAATAGGGAAGGTAAAGTAAAGAAGGCATAAATTCAAGGAGGATAAATTCTTTTGATGATGCTTTCTAAGGTATGTTATTTACAGGTCATCTTATCATTTTCGCAATAAAAAAATTTCTAAAATGATTCAGACCGTGAAATTTGGAGGACAATGAGGAAACATATCCAAGTCGTTGTGATAAACATTTCAGCTTGTGGGTCATTGTATTTTTGGAGTTACACTCTGTGGAAAATAGGGTTTGTGGCTAGTCCTAAAACTAGTCTAAAATAGGTGTTTCGGGTAAAAATGTCATAAATTATTCATAATAGATAAAAATTTAGTAAGAACAAGTGTATTGGTTAGATTACAGTCTGTAGTATTTGGTGTACCATTTTCAAATACATACAACAAATATTCCATGTGGGGCACGCTCTACAAATTTTCTCTCTAAAATAAGCCAGAATTCAACAAGGTATGTCATTTTTGCTATAACTCATTTTCTGAGAGGTTCCAAGTAGTGAAACCTGGAGGAATTGCATAAAAGACACTGAAGAACATTGTGTACTATTTTCATATATTTATTCATTACAGGTACATAATTATGATTATTTCAATTTAGTGTTGTTGACTAATCGAAAATTAGTCATGTGAGACTAAAGTAAAGTTTGATGAAAATGGCAGTCTCTTATTTTTAAAGTTAAGGAAGGTTTACAGGTATGTGATCATATACACCAGGTCTATTATTGAGTTACAAATCATATTTGGATGATGAAATTGACGAGGTATTTTGGTTGAGGTACATGCTAGCTACATGGTTGATACAAGTAGTTGATGAGTTGGCACATACATGAGGTGTATAGTTGATGATGTTGGTACATATTGATGAGTCATATCTTATGTATTTGGTGCATGATTGGTACATATTTGGTGCATGGTTGATGCACTTTTTGATGGTATAGGTTGAAGCACATGTTGGTGCATGGTTGATGCACTTGTTTATGGTACAAGTTGACTACAGGTTGTTTGGACATGTTATTGTGATAGGTTATTTGTACAGGTTTGGTGCATGGTTGATGCATTTTTTTATGGTACAGGTTGAGGTACAAGTTGATTTATGGAACATGTTGGCACAAGTTATTGGTGCAGGTTTCTACAGTTTGCTACAGGTTGATTGGTACAGGTTTATAGTAGTATATCTCACAGTGATAGTGTGACAATGGTTCCATCATTCTACTTCTACATCAGGGCGGTTCAATGGGGAAAGGACAAGTGGTTGTAGTCGGAGAACATAAGGGGTTGTAGCCTCCTTCTGGTTGTATCTAGAGAATTGGGGAGTTGGAGCTTCCTTCAGGTTGTAGCATGAGAAACTAGGGGGTTGGAGCCTCCTTCCAATTGTAGCTAGAAAACAAAGGAAGTTCTGCTTATAATGAATGTAATTCTTAAAGACATATAAGAAAATGCATTATGTGGTTTTCTCCCGCTTTGGGTTTCCACTTAAAAACACTAGTGTACTATGTATGTGTATGATTTATCATTTGTTCATTGTTTATTTACTCTGCAATTATTGGATGATAATGCTACATTGATATAACACTTGCATTTTGTGGTTAAAAAGGATTATTTATCTATTACTGAATCACCCCCCATCTCAGTAATCCAACAACTATTTTGATTCTATCTCATAAGTGTTATTGTCTTGGAGTGCCAAAATCTGAAAAGGTCCCATCCAGATATGATCAAACTTGCCATGTTTTCCTTTGGATCCTCTTATCACATTCCATTTTAAAATTATATCTCCAACAACAAAAAAATATTTCCTTGGTTCTCTTGTCAAATATATTTTTCATCCTCTCCTGATGTTCTTGTGACTTAACCAGCAAAGATTCCCTTTCCTGATGAACTTCTATGAGCTGATGAATCCATATTTTCATATTGTTCGGTTTAACCTCCTCATTTTGTAGCAACTTCATGAACGCAATACTAATATGTATAGGGAAAATTGCATATACACCATACACTAACTGAAAAGGATAATTCCAATGGATCTCTGTGTACTTATTATTTTATCCCATAATGCATACTTAAGGTGAGAATCCCATGATTTCTTATTTTGTGAGAGCATATTTTTTATCGTCCTGATCAAGATCTTATTTGATGACTATACTAATCCATTTCCCTATGGATAATATAAAGTGGAATTTCCAATTTCGAAGTTATAGCCTTGACAGAATTGCAACAACTTGGAATACTTGAAGGCTTTTGCATTATCAGTAATAATCTTTCTAGGACAACCAAACCTTACTAAAATATTTTCCTCCAAAAACTTGATGATGACTGAATCAATGGCAACACTTGTTGGAATATCTTAGACCCGTTTAGTAAAATAGTATGTGGCTGAAAATATCCATTTGTGTTGGCCACTAGATTTTGGATTTATTTCCCCAATGAAGTCTAGACCCCATTATTGAAATAGTTCTTCCACCTTTATAGGTCTGAGTGGAAGGGGTAGAATCTTATGTTTTCGTGCAAATATTTGATATTCAAATAATTCCCTAACCAATGCATTAGTATTAACAAATAGATTAGACCAATAACAACCATCCCTCAATATTTTATAAGCAGTGGCTCTCCAATCATGATGGCCTCCACAAACCCTAGTATGAAACTCATTTATAATGTCCATTTTTTTTTATCTTGAGTAATGCAATTGGGTAAAATACCTCCAGGATATTTCCAAAACAAGTGTTGGTCAATAATACAATAGTTTATTGCTTTTAAATTCATTGATCACACCCTATGTTTATCCCACTTTGTTGAACACTTCAAGTTTTGTAAATAGAAAACGACATCTCTATACTAATCAGACTGAGAAAAATTAGGGTCTACTTGACACATTCGATGCTCTACCTCCTTAGTTACTGGCTCTGTTATAACTAGTCCTCAAGATACAAAATTCATTCATAGTACCTTACAGTTCATCTCAGTCAACAATATTCCAAGACCTTTACCCTTTATCAATTTGGTAGGTTTTATTTCTAGATCATATTCTTGTAATTTAGTAATCCATTTACCTCTCCTCCCTTCATTTTCCATCTGAACTAGAATATATTTGACAGAAGCAGATGGAACATAATCGATAATACAAGAATATGAAATATAATCTCTGCAATATTTTAGGGATTTTACTAGGAAATAATCTTATTTTTCCATGTTAGTATATTTCAGCTTATCATTTCTCAACTCCTTTCTAAAAAACGCAATAGGATGTTCATGACCTTCTGCATTCCTCTGCAATAAAATTGTTTCTATGGTATTTTCAGATGAAAAATAAAATATCAGAAATGGTTTGTCATAGTTTGTACTAACTAAAACTAGATATTCCCCAAGGGATTTCTTCATTTGTTCAAAGGATTTCCTAGATTCAACAGTCCATTTTTTTCAACCTGTCAGTAATATTCTTCATAATCTTAGAAAAATTTGGAATAAAGATTCTCAAAAAAATTATCTTTCCCAAGAAGGATTGAACTTCTTTCATATTTATGGGTAAGATAATTGTATTAATGGATTCCACTCTTTCAGGATCAATCATGACCCCATCCTTGGATACAATATGTCCTAGTGATTTTCCCTCTCTCATGGAAAAGAAAGATTTCATAGGGTTCAGAGATAAGACAAATATTTTTCACCTAGTGAAAGTCTATCTTAAATGTTTAAGATGGTCTTGATTTGATTTAGAAAATACTACCATGTCATCAAGGTATATTACAAGAAATTTATCCTTTTCTCCAACAAAATAAATATACATTGCTCATTGAAAAGTGGCTCCTACATTAATAATCCCAAAGGGCATATTTTCATACATAAATATTCCCCAAGGAGTAATAAAAGAAATTTTATCTCCATCATCTACTTTCATAGCCAATTGATTATAATCAGAGAAACCATCCATCATGCATATACTAGAAGCTCTAACAACTTTCTGCAGTATTTGATCCATCTTAGGTAATGGATAATTATATTTCAAAGAGAACTTATTCAAATTTATAAAGTCAACACAAGATCTTATTTCTCCATTTTTCTTCCTCGCGGGAACCAGTAGCTATCCACTCAGAATACCTCAAGGGAATTATGAGCTTTTCATCCAACAATTTTCTAACTTCATTCTCTATAACAGGTAGCAATATGGGATTTTCTTTCTGTCTAAAAGGATTTGTTCCTAGTTTAAGAGATATTATATGTTGAATAATGGATGTGTCATAAGGATTTAAGTCCTCATATTTTAAAGAAAATACATCTATATATTATTGACAAATCATTATATGTAAGATCCTTGGACAATTTAATGAATTTGGGCTCTTGTATGGTTCCTACATTACAGTCATGTGTGATTTCATCTCGGGGTTGTACTACAAGATTTATGGGCACATAAGTTTTTTCAAATAATTGTTTTGATGGCACTAATCCTTTAGGGATGAAATTATTCTTCAAGTGCAACACTTTATGAAATTTTATGTGGTTATTAATATGTGTATCAGCTTGTGCTATCTCAACAACCTATTCACTTTGTTCAATATCTTCTTCAATATCTATATGAGTGGAAGAGATTTCATATATTAATTCCAAAAATATTCTTAGATATTGTTCATCTTCAAACACTTTCCATTTATTTACATTATCAGGGATATAGGGACTATACCTTATCTCTACTTCATACTTTGTTTGAGGGATAATGGGCACTTTAAAAGTACTAGAAGCTACAACCAATGATTCTTCTATTTGATTTAATTCTATAGAGACAACAACAATGTTGAAATCCAAGGAGAAATTATCAATCAAATCCCATATCATATTTTTACAATCCCTCATCCTAGGGTGCTTAGTCTGGTATGCATTTCTTTATTATTGTACCACTAGCTCAGAATATCCAAACACTTCTAACTATGTTATGTTCATTTTCCTTGTATCTTACAATCCTAATGCTAAGGCTTCATACTCTGCCACATTATTGGTATCTTCAAACTCCAAATTATAGGATAAAATCAGTTTCTTACTTGTCGGGGAGATTATCATTATCCCTACCTGAACCATATTTGTTGCAGGCTCCAACAAAAATTATTTTGCATACACCCTCATATTTTAAATCATCATAGGTGGGTATACATTTTTATTGCGTTGACCCATCTATGGACAATATGAAACATCCAAAATCATATTCAGTTGCATAAATGGGATGATTTACTAGGTTATTTTGATCACTCTCCATGTATGCATACTTGGTTTCTCTATAAAGTATCCTCTGCTCACCCCCAAAAATTGGGACAGTGGCATAAGGCATATCCATCTACATAGTACCTCATAATTTTCCTTCCCATGACCTAGATAACAAAATGCCATAATTTGTAGGTACATCATCCGCAACTACATCCATCATGATACTTTTAAAAGGGAGTTATTCCAAAACCACCACTAAGTCCTTAATCATTCCCTCACATTTAACCTTCCTTGAGTCAAATGAGTACAAGTCATGATATGGTCTAGTTATTTCCAATCTCAAATGTTCCATGGCCTATTTAGGCATAAGGTTATGAGAGGCTCTAGAATCTAACATGTAGTTGTGGATCAGTTTATCGTGAATGTTCAAAGTGATGTAAAAAGGTGCTCTACAAATTAATATTTTATATCAATGTGGGGCTTAAATGTGATAGTGATAAACTCATCATGAATATGTAAGGTGTCGGGTTGATTATTAAGATCAGATCCATGTATAAATTTCTCATTTTTTTTATATGAAGTATTTTTTACCATCTCCACCAATGGGGCATTGTTGGCCCTCAACCAAGTTTTGAGGAAACATTGATTGGTTTTGACCTCTTTTTGGACATCAACAGGCTGGTCGAAGATGGAGCGCCCAGGCACAGTGAGATCGTGGGATCTCACTTATTTTTTGGACCCAGCAAGGGGTTCATTAGGTTTTTTGTATTAGGGTTTTGGGATGTTGGCCCATGGGTTTACCCATGATTAGGCCTTGTTGTAAGGGATGCAAAATTATATATAGGAAGGAATGTAATGTATAGGTAATGAAGTGTGCTTAGTGCAAGTAATGTTGTGATGGGATAAGTGACAGGGACAAGTGATGTGTATGTAGCTAAGTGAAAGTGGATCTGAGTTGCTTTGTGAAACAGACTATGTATGTAAGGCTTTGTGCTTGTTAGAGGAGTTTTCTCTATGCATTGACCTGATTTTGGAAAGGTGGATCGGGTGCTTAGTGCACAGATCACCTGTCTAGTGTGAATCTTGGCTCTGTGGATTAATGCATAGGACCGGATGGATGTAATATATTGAAGCCTAATAAAGAAGAAGAAGTCATTGGTGGATGTATCCCCACAATGGGGTGAACCATGTATATCATGTGTTGATGGTTTTCTTTGTACTATGATATTTATGTTGTAGATATTCTTAGTGCATTGATTAGCATGAATGATAGATAGATCTATGAATTCTTAGTACTTTGTCTATATTGGATGTGTTTCTCACTTATGATGCTAAGTACGATGTATATTTTTTCATTGTTACTGCGTCGATCTTCTCTTAGGGTTTGATCTGCGGTGTGAATAAACCTAATAATGTGTGTTGTCCCTAAGTACTATGTGAAGTGTTATAATCACAGATCTGTGTCCCATCTTGGTTACTGACACTTTAGTCCTGTAACCCCCCCTGCCTCTATCTCCTGTGAGACTTCGCCTACTTTGCAGTTGTTGGCAAAAGGGTTAGTAGTTAGGGTTTTATTGGTGCATTGTTGAAGTGTTGAACCCTGGGTCTGCCCCTATGCCAACAAATGGTTTCCATACCGAGACCTGAAACTGTGATTGTTGGGACCTAAAATAAAAGAGAAGCTCTGTGCATAGATCTATTTTTCTAGTACTCTACTTTACTTGTGAAACTCTGTGCTACGAAAGAGACCCAATCTGAATAAAAATAGATAAGATCTTGAAAAAGGTAAAGTTTTGTGCTTTGATAGAATAAGATAAGTGGATTTTTTTGTTTCGAAAGCATGAACCTAGGTATTTTTGATAGATTATGTCCTTTCCTGAAAGCTAGGGTACAGTTAGAAGAAAGATTTGATCTGAATAAATTTGATATAACTAGAGAAAGATATATTATTCCTATGCATAGAAAGAATTTTTGGACTAATGAATGGATGCAGGAACCTAGAAATATTTTTTGCAGATTCCAGGCTCAGCGTTGTGATCCTAGTGCACAGTACAGGAAAGATAGGGGAACATTTAAAAGAAAGAGAGGATTCTCATTATGTTGTAACTGCAGAAGACTGGGACATCTTGCTAAGGAATGCTCTGGTATAGGTCTTATTTGTCTTTGTTGTAAAATTGTTGGTCATGAAGTTGAAGACTATCCAAGAATGATTGCTAAAGTTGAACAAATGAATATAAGTCAAGAGAATAAGATCATACTAGAAAATCATAAAGAGAAAGAATCAGAGAAAGCACAGACTATGTTAGTATAGTTAAAAGAAGCAATGAATAATCACAAAGATATTAGTTTACAAGAGATATTGAAAGAAAAACAACGCATAAGTACAAGAATAGGAGACTTAGACATAGATTGTGTCCTAGATGAGGAGACACAAGTGAATATTATGAAAGAAAGAACTTGGGAAATCTTAGGAAATCCTACTGTGATACCTTCATTAGGAAGAATAGGCTTGTTTAAAGGAAATATTATAACCCTATGTGGAAGAGTTACTAATGTACCTGTCATCATCCATGGAACATCGACAGAAGAAGAATATGAAGTTATTAGGTTTGTTGAGAACAACACCCCTTTTCCTGTTTTGTTAGGAAATACTTGGATCAAGAAAGATTAGATCAGAAGAAAATCAAAGGAAGAAGCTACAGAAAAGAAGAATCAAGAACTAAGGGATCTCATAGCTAGAAAAATAGAAGAATGAGAAATTGAGTCAAAGAAACAGAAGCCCAAAGAATTAGCTATCGAGGTGGAAAGAACACAAGAAGGTTTAAAGGACCTATCAATCTAAGAAAGAAGTATATCCACCCAAGAAATAATAAGAGAAGCTATATTAGCTTCAAACCCTTTAAGAGAACATCAGCAGCACGAAGCTACCACTCTAGGAGAAGATAAGAATAAGAAGGGAAAGAAAAATCCAAAAATAGTTAGAGAGACTCAAATCACAAGAAAGAAGGCAAGGAAGCTCAGTAAGAAGAAGGCTAAGTTGGAAAATCTACAAGAATTTACAAAGAGTAGATGGAATATTTCACAGATTGGAACTTCCCAGGAGGCAGGTTTGTAGGATTTGAACCTCGTTGGAATAGCAGAACTGCGCAAAATGGGACTTTTCCATGACAAAGTTATATGATCATTGGAGGTGCCTCGACCGTTAGAACGAATTCTAGAAAACTCATTTATGGGAAAATAGACCGAAGTTGGTATGTTGAGACGACGCCACAACAGATTGATTCATATTGATTGAGGCATTCCTATCCATTGGAGGAATCCATTACGACGCTTGCTTATTTAACTCGTCGGACACTACGTATGGACCACTTTTTGCTACCCATGATTATATGAGACAAGAAATGAAGTTATTGTATGTTTCAAACTATGTTATCAGACCTCGCCGTATGTTTTTTACCCCACTATCCCTTCACCTACCCTGACTTAATAGCTAATCGATTAGTTGCCTTCGCAACCTCTCCTACTCAGCATCTCTTGTCTCACCAGCCTGATTGTTCTTTCCAATCTCTGCATCGTCCATACATTTCTGAGAATGAAGAATTCAGGAAATCCATCCTTAACCATGAAAGAAATTATGTTGTCATTCAAAATAAACCTCTCAATCCTAAGGAGATTATACCTATAGAAAAAGAATAAAACTCCTGAAGGCTTGACTCATCTCGGGGGTTCGTTTTCCTCGAGAATTGTAGGCAACAAAGATAAACAGGAAGAGGAGGAGCTACAACTGAAGGTGGTTGCATCCATCTCCATGAACATTAGGACACATGGATCTTCATTGAATGTTAAAATAAATGTCGAGGGTTCTGATAAAGAAAGATTAAATTCTATTGAATTACTTGGTAGATTTCAAGAGATTTTTGCTAGTTGTAATATGGATCTTTATGGTTTTGATCCAGGTCTTGTTCAGCATACTATGAAACCATCTAGGAAAAAATGAAGACTTGTTAACTCTGCATTGAAGGCAACTTTTCGTAGGGAGCCAATGAATTTCTCAAAGACTGAGATGTTCTTTTTAGTCCACCCTAAATGGGTTTCCAAATGGGGATATGCTTTGAATACCATTAATAATATTAGAACCTGCATTAGTCTTCGAACTTTCAGGCAAGCAATTATGAGAAATCCTTTCCCCCCTCTCAGCATAAAAAAATTTATGCAACAGAATGTAGGGTTACACTTAGACCCCTTACCTGACAGTTTGTTTTGTTATGATAAAATCAAGGTAGAAGGGGAAAACATCCACAAAACCAATCCTACTGCTAATTGAGATACTATGTCTCACAATTTTTGGCCTTCTAGTTTATTTGATACAAGTGTCGCCTCAAAATGGCCTATACACACAACCTTCGATGAGTTAGTCATCCTCCGCGCTTATTTTGACGATTTAATAGTATCTGTCAAAGGGATGATAGTTACATCATATTTTCAAGTGTCAGGTATTTTCCATATTACTCTTGTCTCAGACACTAGCTCAAAATTTTCACAGGAATTACAGAGACAATTGTTTTCCCACACCATTAACAGTCCTCGCTTAAAGTATTGAGAGGGACCAGCATGAAAGATTTTTTGTTGATGGTATTCTTCTGTGTACTAGTATTTTAGCTATGCTTCCTTTTTGTGATTCTTTTTTCGGCTTTACATCACATTGATTTCTTCTTTCTGAGTCGAATTTTATTTTCTTGCTGTGTTTTATTCTTTCACTGTTGTTGTTTTAATTTCTACTCTCTGACTTCTGCTGCATTTTTTTCCTTTATCATCTTAAGTGTTAGGTCATGATAGAATGTTAGATCAGTTCTACCACAGTGACACCCCTGCAAGCATTTTTATTCGATAACAATCGAGCTTACACGGTTTTTATGATCTCTCCTCTGAAGGGCCTTTGAATTTGTCACATATTTTCATTGTTATCTTACGAGTAATCGGTTGTTTCCCTCTTCTTCTCGCCTTTTATTCATCCATCGAGATCTTAGGAGAAAACCTATAGATCCTCCTCTTTCAAGTTGAGAGTATCTTTTCATTCAAATAATTATGGATATAGTGGTAAATCCCCTTGTACTTAACACTTTTCCACGAGTTATTCCCAAATTCTCGGTCATCTTTCCATTAAATCCGCCCACTTCCCCCTATTGCATAACCATTCAAGTCATGTATTCTTGAGATTACTTGATCTAGGTAGATATCGATGACCAACCACCTTTATCAACTGGCTCAAAACAATTTTCTGACAATTTTGGTAATTTACTATTTTTAGCAGTTTTAACTTTCGAGACCATTTTGAGGGCCTAAATGAAGGTTTTTTGGGATAGAGATTCTCAATGATAACAAAAGGCATGAATGAGCCTCCAAAATGAATCTCCTTGATGATACCTTTCCAGCGGGATATCACACACCTAAAACGGATATCGTATGCAAAAGTTACGACCCCAGGAAGTTGATGTACTAACTTACCCAAACGAGGCCCACATGACTTTTGGTGCTTCATCTCCTAGGGTTAGGTTTTTGGATGTCTAGCATTTTTGGAATTTTTTTTAATTTTAAAAAGGCCTTCAGAGCCTCATTGTAATCATCTTCTTTTGAATGAGCATAGCCGTCACATCTCTTCTCAGAGATAAGTCGCCACCATTCCAGCAAGCTTGTTTCCGCTGCATTTTACAATTTTAGCTTATTTCCTTATTGAATAGAAAACCAGTTTTACTGTATCTCTGTTATTTTGTGTTAAGCACCTGTTAATAATTTTTATTCATTTCTTTCTTCTCATAAAATATGGATCAGTGGCATCACAGCGGTTTTTTCCTTGTCATCTTAATGCATGTCCCCAACGAGTTCGAAGTACAAAGAGTTGGGTCTCGAGCTTGTTTTTCTTGAGGAAAAAATATCTTGCACACCCAAGCGACCTCTCATGGAAGGAGAAAATAAATATGATAAGACAGGAGATGCTTTCAAACTATTTATTGAGGAATCCCTCAGGCAACAAAGGAACGATATGATGGACAGTTTCGCGCAAATCCTTCGACGGCTACCAACAAGCGATGCATCTTCTTCAAGCGGAGGTGCCACCCCCTTCAAGGTACAAATAAACTTCGATATTCCTATATTTGAAGGTCAGATAGACACATATTATGTACACAAGTGGTTGAATCTACTAGAACCAGAAAGGGGAAGATGGATCATTGACGTGGAACCCAGTTCCACCGTTGCTACCACCAAGCTCCAGCCTGGTGAACCAGACGAGCCAGAAGAAGGAGAACGCCTCTTCCATTCACAGATGTGGGTAAAAGGCACCCCATTTCACTTCATCATGGATAGTGGTAGCCAGAAGAACCTCATCTCAGTAGAGGTCAGCAAGCAGTTGGCCCTGCCAAAAACACTGCACCCACAACCCTACACCATTGGATGGATCCGCCAAGGAAGCGATCTTCGTGTCAACCAACAATGTCAGTTGTCATACGACATCAAGCCCTTCAAAGAGGAGGTATTGTGTGATGTTTCTCCTCTTGAATTTTGTGATTTTATTTTGGGCCAACCTTATTTATGGAAACATCATGTTGTATATGAGTCTAGGCCTCGTAGTGTTATTATTACTTTGAACAGGAAATTGTACAGCATACCCGAGGCAGTCCCACCTAGTGTTATTTCCTTGATATCTACTAAGCAATGCAGGAAGGTAATCTCTCAGATGGGGAAGTTTGTCTTCTTCATGATTCAGTCTCATAATAAGCGAAAGATCACAGCCACATCCAGGGTCTTTGTGGACGACCTCTCCACATAGGAGAAGCAAGTAGATAATATCATGGAAGAATACTCAAATATCTTCTCCTCACCTATCGGGGTACCTCTGCTTTTCCAGGTCAAGCACCCCATCGATCTAACCCCCAGCACATCGCTGCCCAATGGGCCAGTCTATCTTTTCTCTCTGTTAGAGAATGAGGAGATCAAGCAAAAGATCCAAGAACTGCTCCACAAGGGTCATATATGTCCCATATCATCACCTTGTGAGAGCCCAATCGTGTTGGTATAGAAGAAAGATGGAACCTGGTGACTTTTCATTGATTACCAAGTTCTGAATAAAATCACAGTTAGAAATCGGTACCCGATTCCCCGAATTGAAGACCTCCTTGATCAGATCACGGGGGCCAAATACTTCAGTAATATTGATCTAAAGTATGGATACCACCAAGTCCTGATAGAACAGACAGATGTATGGAAAACCACCTTCAAGTCAAAGGAAGGCCTTTTTGAATGGTTGGTCATGCCCTTTGGTTTGACAAATTCTCTAGCCACTTTCATGAGGATGATGGACGATATCTTGCGACCATTCACCAATACTTTTGTAGTGGTGTTTTTCTGGATGACATTCTCATTTACAGCAAGACTTGGG
The DNA here is from genome assembly GCA_000966675.3 of Picea glauca. NCBI lineage: Eukaryota > Viridiplantae > Streptophyta > Pinopsida > Pinales > Pinaceae > Picea > Picea glauca. The sequence continues at coordinate 864,341 of JZKD02S0550780.1, forward strand.
TCGAACACTTGCAACATATTTAGTAGGTTTTTCACACCCTGCGGCAGCACAAGGTATATGCCAACTTGGAAAAATTCTCCTTCTACATGGATAGGGTCCATTACCTGGGCTACATAATTGATTAGCATGGCGTACATGTGGATCCAGCCAAGATCCAAGTCATTCATGACTGGCCAGCCCCAACCACACTTACTGAGCTTCGGAGCTTCTTAGGCCTTGCCAATTTCTACCACAGGTTCGTGTTGGGATTCTCCCATGTTGTATGGGCCCTTAGCCAAATAACCAGGGGTGGTGATAAGGAAAAATTTGCATGGGTCCAATCCCAAAAAAAATTGTTCGGTGATTTGAAGCAGCACTTGTGCTTAGCCCCAGTAATTTCACTAACAGACCTGCAGCATCACTTTGAGATCGAGACATATGGTTTAGACTATGCAGTGGGTGTCGTTCTCACTCAACATGACCACCCTGTGGCCTATCATAGTGAGACACTATCAGATATTGTCTGTAAGTACCCTACTTATGATAAATAAATGTACTCCATTATGCAAGCATGCCACCAGTGGAGACATTAGATTCTTGGGAAGGAGACAGTCATCCAAACTGATCATAAGCCACTGCAATTCATGCAGACACAAGGAAAATTGCAGAATGATCGCCATCAAAAGTGGTCCACATACTTGCAGTAATTCCACCTCAACATCAAGTATAGAATAGGAAGCACCAATCGCATCATTGATTGCCTCAGCAGACCTCCAGTCGCGGCACTCACCATGGTGGTAGAATCCTGCAGCCATGATATCTATGGATGGCCCCAACTCTATGAGACAGACCTGGAATTTTCCACCACCTACCAAATGTTGGGTGCAAATGAAGTTGTCGATAATTTCCATCTTCAGGATGGGTTGTTGTGTCCTTTGGGCCATATTTGTGTTCCATCAAGTGAGTTAGTGAAGTTGATCTGGGAATCCCACTATAGTCGAGTGGCAGGACACTTCGGCATCGCAAAAGACAGTGGTGATGCTACAGAAACATTTCTACTAGCCGAAACTTCGATAGGATGTCAGCAAGTATATCAAGTCCTGCATTGCATGCACTATTTCCAAACCGACCACAAAGAAGTAGGGCTTGTACACCCCACTTCCTACTCCTAACAAGCCATGGGAATCCATATCAATGGACTACATGTCGGGCCTCCCGTCCACCAAGTGGGGAAATGACTATGTTTTCGTGGTTGTTGATCGCTTTTCTAAGATGGAGATTATGGTTGCCTGCAAGAAGAACATCACAGCAGAGGCCACTACCAAGCTCTTATTTGAACGAGTCTAAGTACATTTTGGAATCTCACAAACCATTGTCTCAGATCGGGATAGTCAATTTCTCAGCACATTCTGGTCAAGCCTCTGGTCACTGCTGGACACCAAGATCACCAAATCCACAGCCGTCCACCCCCAAACAGATGACCAAACCGAGGTCATCAATCGAATGATTGTGCATATCCTTTGCATGTATAATTCAAAGCACCCTCACACATGGGATGAGAGCCTTTCCTATGTCCAACATAGCTACAACCGAGCCCTGCATAGCTCAATCTGCCAACAGTTTCAGGATATTCTATGGAAGTCCAATGACAAGTACAAGCAGTGCCATGATCAACATCGGGTGCCACATAAGTTTCAGGTGGGTGACAAAGTTTGGTTGCACTTGCAGAAAGAACACCTTATAGGACCCCATCAAAAGCTTCACCCACTCCATTATGGGTCGTACACCATCACCAAGGCCATGGGGGATAATGCTTTTGATCTCAACATTCCTCCTTTCCTTGGCATGCACCCAATGTTCAACGTGGATCTCCTTTGCCCTTATTTCCCACAATTATTGGACACCTCAGGCGTAGCAGAGAAGTTGACACCAACAGAGCTCAACCCCAACTGCATACAACAGGAATCCAGAAATCATATTGTGGACACACAAATAAAGGTCACTCGACAACAAAGGATCCAACTTTATCGACTCGTCAAAGCAAGGCATCTCCTGCACCAAGGCAAGTGGCTCACCTGGGGCCAAATTCAGCAGAAATTTCCTCATCTGATGGGGGAACTCAATGAAATGGAGACCATCTCTTCCTAAGGAGGGAGGATTGATCCAGGTGGATATCGGTAGCCACCCACCTTTTCCAACTGTCTCAAAACAGTTTTCTGACAATTTTGGCAATTTACTATTTTTAGAAGTTTTAACTTTTGGGGCCATTTTGAGGGTCTAAATGAAGGTTTTTTAGGATAGAGATTATCAATGATAGTTGAAGGAATAATTGATCCCCCAAAATGAATCTCCTCGATGATACCTTTCAAACGGACTATCATACGCCTAAAACGGAGATCATATGCAAAAGTTACGACCCTGGGAAGTTGATGTACTAACTTACCCAAGCGGGGCCCACATGACTTTTGGTGCTTCATCTCCTAGGGTTAGGTTTTTGGATGTCTAGGGTTTTTTGCATTCCTATTTATTGTAAAAATTCTTTCAGAGCCTCATTGTAATCATCTTCTTACGAATGAGCGCAGCCGTCACATATCTTCTCTAAGATAAGCCGCCACCATTCCAGCAAGATTGTTTCTGCTACATTTTAAAGTTTCAGCTTATTTCCTTATTGAATAGAAAAATAGTTTTACTGTATCTCTGTTATTTTATGTTAAGCATCTATTAATAATTTGTAGTCATTTCATTCTGCTAATAAAATCCAAATCATTACTATTCTCGGTCTGTGAAACCATGAGTTATGAGTTCCAAGCTGTTGAAAACAAATTTCCCTATGGAGTCGCCAGTTTGTTGACAATTGGAAACATCAACGTAATTTCACCCGCAAAGTGTTTCTAAAGCCTATTATTATATAAGACTAAATAACTCTAGTAGGTGGGACCCTCTTGAACTTTTGAAGATCAGGTCTGTTCATTTTATGATGATGAGCTACAAGGGTTTTTATGGTTGATGATGATATGGTTGTCATTAGTTAAGCTTTGGAATGATGTTCTTTCATGATATTGCAGCATGTTATTCATTATGGCATTTTCTCTTCACGCACCTGCACAACAAACGTTAGTGAAAATTGCAAAAAGGCATTTTGAGGTAAAACAAAATACTATATCTAATGCAAAAGAGACCTAGCTCTGCGATATTATGTGCATGAAAATGCTTGTTGATAGTGGTTAACTCCTAACTAACATGGAAATGTCTATGAAATATTGTTAAGTTACATTTTATATGCATATGGTGGAAATTTTAGTGGCGCATTTTGGCAAGGAGATAATACAATGATTATGCATCAGTTGATGCAATTGGTAGTTGATGTGCATATGTTATAAACCTCGTTGGCTCGTGGAAGTAATGGATTTACATTTTTACAGTGATTATGTTGTTAGTGATGATTCTATTATATAGTTGTCAAGCAATTTATTTGATTTATGACATGGGTGGTGCATTTGGAAAAGTAACAGTGCAAATGGTTAAATTGTGGAACTTGGATTATGTTATGGTTTAAATGTTGATATTCTCGATGCATTGGTTGATTAATGGTGTTAATGGGGACTCGTTGGCATGTACTATGGAGTAAATGTGATATGGGTGGAGGTGACGTGCATTTACTTCACGTCACCTTTACCCTTCTCGTTGGCCACCACCCTCGTCGGACTATTGTTTGATATGTTTGTTGTGATTGCGCTCCGGAATTTTGGCAGGGTGAAACCGCTCGGCCACCTCCCTTCTTAAGGTTTCGATTAACAGGTATGTCTCTTTTGGACATTCTTGACTTCACTTTGGTTACGAAATATTTTTTAGCTCAGTTGTGTGGGTTTGTGTTTGTCCTGAGTACTACAATTGTGTGGATTTTTTTTAGAATATGGATGCTTCTACTTATAAGTGTTTTGGGTTCATCGAATTTGGTGGTCTTCATGAGTGGTAGTTTTGGTTACCACTGTGTTTGGTTAAAGGGTTTCAAATCATGGTTGGATGGTTGTCTTTGTGATTCTTTGGGTCTAATTAGAGCCTTGTTTTCCTATTCATCCATGTCAAGGAACTTCCTCCTGTTCACAAGTGTCAAAGTCCTCCTTGTGCATACGCCTATAGCCTCAAGGTTTCACTACAGTTGGTGCCTTTCCTCCTATGATGACTATTGTGCAAAACCTTAACCCTACACACTGGATCTGCATAGGGAGTTTGTCGAGCATGTTAAGTTGTTATGGATTGTTGTGGTCTATGAATTTGAACGCGGGCTCATCCGTTGGTCGTATGGTTTTGGTCTTCATCATTGCCTCGGTGATAGAGTATGAACCTTACATTGACAGTTAGTGTTTCTAAAGCTTGCAAGACATCCACCTGATATCAACAAAACTCAGTTGTTTTTTAATGGAAAGACCTATGCCATGTCAATTAGATGCATGGTTATGCACAAATACCATGACTTGTTCGGTTGAATTTTTTTTTTATGACAATGGCGAAGTTTTGGTTGATGTAGAGTCACTAGTTGGCATTTGTGGTGTTTTGGTTGATGGTTGAACTGGGTCACGAATGTTTAGGTTGCTCACGTAGGTCATGTTCTATGTGTGGTGTTTTGAAATTGAAACATGGGGCATGATAAATATGTTCTCTCTGAGGTTGGATGATAATTTAACTAGGTATCTATCAAAGGTGTATCCACATCATCATTCATTGGTTGTAGTCCGAGTATACACAACTTGGTTAAATCGTGATGTGACTTAAACAACTAACCAATTAGTAGCATACATAGTATTTGCACAATATGTTGGGTTATTGACATGACTGGTGTTTGTTGTGATGAGTCGAACTGTTGTATCATGGTGCTTGGTTGGTTTCGCTCTGTTGTAGTATGGATGGTTGGTTCTTCTACTCAGTGATACCCTCAAAATTCTTTTTAAGTATGTTATTTATTGAAATCGACCGCTTGTTATCTACCAAAATCGACCACGGTTGATGGCAGTCGCGTTGGGTATTTTTCTCGGCTTTCAAGTCACATTGAGATGTCATGTTTTACAATGGAATTTTTACATAGCCTGGGACGTTTTCCCCTGCATAGCATGTGTCAAAGTGTTGGTTATTGGTTGTATAGGTAAAGTGTCATTTCAGACATGACATGAAAATTTTGGTTATATTGGTCTTGATTATTTTACTGTGTATATGTATGGGAACGAATATCATTGCAGATCTTGATTGGCTCTATCACAAAATAGTGATTTCATTGTTATCTCTGGAAATACTACTTTGAATTATAGATGTGGATTTGGGAAATGTATGGCAGTGATGGATGTTAATAATTACATATTGAGAATGAGTATTTTGGTTGACTGATATATAGTGCAGAATGTGCGAATAGAGGAAACAAAACCTCTTACAGATTGTGTTAATTACTTATGTTTTGTAATGGTTGTGGGATGTAAATGGACAATGAAATTAAGCAAATACACTGGAATTTTACTCAGTCATTTGATTGTTGTTTGATGCATATTTTTCTTACTGCAAAATATGTTATGGATTGCTTGATTAATCTCATGAACAGTAAAAAAAACATTTCCCCTCATTATCTCATTTTCCACTAATTACAACCCCCTCACATATCCCATATTTGTTTTATTCACTCCTTGTTCTGATACTGATTACAGCGAAGAGAATTTATGTTTTAAGTGGATGAAGTGACAGTTTCTTGAGTGGATTGCAGTGAGGTTTTACTTGGTTGATTTACACTTGATTGTTGTTATCATTGAGAAGTGACCATTTCTTCTCCCCTCTCATTATATCATGTTTTCACCCAATACAAACCCTTCATGTTTCCCATAACATTGTTTCACCCCCCCTACTCATTGATTAACGTTAGAACAATTTATATGGATTGGATTGCATGAGCCTATTACATTCTGAGCCAAATCTATTTTGTATTTTTAAGGAGTTGTCATGCATGGTTATTTAAAATACTATTTGATAATTGTTAACATATGCAGGATGAGTTTTTTTAGTCGAGGAAGCCATGGCCGAGGAAACAGAGGTAGAGGTAACTGGAATTGAGGCCCAAGAAGGCCTAGGTTCTCTATACATTTTGATATTGATTCAGAAGATCTTGGCCATTTGTTTCATGTTGGATTCTTTAATTGGATTGGATAGGGAATAGTCCAACTGAGGCCTGGAAGGCCTCCTTTCCAATCCCCTCAAGCCCCCAGCATCCATGTGCCTCCTCATGTCTCTTTATAGCTTGAAGTCCCAAAAAATTATGGGTGGCAGGAGATTGTTCACCCGACAGTCTCCCAACACCGTGGCTGGCCAAACTTAACTTTGCCTACTCCCCCACCTTTGAACCCCATTGTCCAAGCTGCCCCTAACCACTCACCAATTCAATCCTCCCATGATAGCAAGAGATTAAAGACTGAATCCCACCATACAGTTGCTAAAGGAAAATTTATTGCTACCCCTTCCTCACCCTCTGATGACTCTGACAAATCCATGTCTTCACGGATGCATTTGAGGGATGATTGTTCCCATGTGATCAGTGAGATAAAGCCTAAAGGCTTTTCCCAGCCCAAGGAAAATTTAGGAAATTCAAGAGGTGACAGCAGCAACCAAGAAAGGGTTGTGTCATAGACTGGAAAATATAGCTTTTGAATTTTATGTTGTTTATTGTTTTATGACAGTGGACTTCTGGGATTTTGGACAGCATGTTTTATTTTGGATATATGAGTATTATTTTTTAAATAATTTCAATTTTCATGAGATAAAATTGCCAAAAGTAAATATGTTGATGGGAGGCACAAGGTGGGGTGTTTTCTTAACTAATGGATTATGTTATGATGATTGTGATTGTTATGAACTAGAGGGAGTCACAAGGGGTCCCACCTACTAGTTATTATTTATCTATGACCCTATTATGATTTTTTTTCTCCCCCACTAACTAAAGTTAGTTGAGTATTTAGTTAGCTTAACTAATAAGTTGGTTCAACTCCTTCAACCAATCCTAATTTGTTAAAATAAGAAGTAAGGGTAAAAACAAAGGAGGATAGAATCACAAAGCATGCTAAGGTTTGCTCTTTGAGTTTATGTTGAGATAGTTCAGATTTCATTCATTCATATATTACTCATAGCCTAATTTTGTTTTGTGATAGCAGGGTCTTATTGTAAACAACAATATTCAGGGTTGAATCAAATCATTCAAATACTTGTTCTTCAGAGGTGTTGATCTATCTTTGATAGTCTGAGTAGACTTGTTTGTTTGTGAATTAACTTTCATGATTGATAAAGGCTATTGTGCAGAGTCAAGTGGGCAGCAATATGTGGCAAACTAATCCAGCTTTTAGAGTTCAGTTTTTGTTTTCTGTCAAAGGTCCTTTTGTATGTTCCATCAGGGATTTCTAAGTTTGACTTTGGTCCAAGATTTCTATGTGAAGTTTTGTAAAGACAGTGACTCTTTGGCGAATTGGAATGAAATAAAGGATTGATTTATGTCTCATATATCTTGATTATCATCTTGGTGTCTTTACTTATGTTCTTACATTTATTTCAGCAACTGATATGTTCAGAAAAATACATAAAAGGAGAATTTCTAGCAAGCTTTTTGTTGATAAAAGACTAGCCTAAGCACTTGTAATTAATACTTGTGAGTTAGGATATATATTTTGTTGGCTATAAACATAGGGTGATATTCCTGTCTACTTTACTTTAGCCAAGTAAAGTCTGAAAATGCTTGAGTAAGATAAATTCATATCTTTTCCTCAACATGGGACTTAGCATATGTATATCGACTACAAGGAATTGAACAAGATTACACTGAAGAATGGGTACCCTCTGCCCAATATCCATGATCTTTTGGTCCAATTGTAACATGCCAAGTACTTCACTAAGATGGATTTGAAAACGAGATATCACCAGGTACAACTCAAAGAGGAAGATACCTGAAAGACTACCTTCAAGACAAGGAAAGGTGTGTATGCATGGTTGGTTATGCCATTCAGTTTATGCAACTCACTAGCTACATTTATGAGACTAATAAATTGTGTTTTATGCCCTTATCTAGATTCATTTGGTATTGTATATTTGCATGATATACTAGTTTATAGGGCTACTTGGGAGGAGCACATCCCACATCTTATGCAGGTGTTAGAGACCCTGAAGAAGCACTAGTTGTTGGCTAATCTCAAGAAATGTGATTTTTCTTAGTAGTCTCTAGTGTATCTAAGGTGTGTGATTTGTGTGGGATAGATAAATATATATCTTGTTAATATGGAGGCCATAATGAAATGGTCAGTTCCTACAAATTGCACAGAAGTTAAGAGATTTGTTTGGGTATCAAAATACTTGCGGAAGTTCATAGCTTCGTATTCGGTAGTAGTTGAACCACTCCACTCAATAACAATGAGTCGTAACGGTTTCAATTGGGGGAAGAATCAGAAAAAGGCCTTTGATGAGTTGAAAAAAAATATTAATCAAGCACTGGTTATCCTACTACCAAACTTGCAAAATCCCTTCAAAGTAGAGACAATTGCAAGTGGGTATTCCATGGGAGCAATCTTGATGCAGGGAGGAAGGCATGTCTATTATCATTCTAAAGTATTTCATAGGGTGGTCCTCAAATACCCTACCTACTATAAGGATCTATATGCCTTAGTACAAGTTTTCAAAAAGTGGAAGCACTCTCTGATGGGTAAGGAGACCATCATCCACATAAATCATCAGTCGTTGTAGTATTTTCATTCCCAGAGTAAGTTACAAAAAATGAGCAACTACAAATGGATGGGGTTCTTACAGCAGTTTAATTTTGTCATAAATTATAAAAAGGGTAGCGTAAACAAGTTTGAATACATGATTTCATGACCACCCACATCCAATATTACAAGTTTGGGAACTTTGATGCACATGGAGCATGTTGACGCCCAAAAGCGCAACATGGAATCCTTGCATGAAAATTTGTTTACAATGCCTTACTACTTATATATATTTAATAATATACTAAATAGGTGGGACCCTATTATGTTAATAATAATGAAAGGCATTTTTATTTGATTGCGTTGATGACTACCTTGCAAAATGACTCGACAGTTTGAAATTTGAAGCTGCCTTCTGGATGAATGATGGGGTTTCATGGCAATTTAATTTTTAAAAGGAAGGGAAAAAATGTTGTTATAATGAGCATCTTGGTTTATTACTACTACACATATAATTTGACTTGTTTATTTAAACTCCACGTATGGGCTATATATAAGTATGGAATATCTCACTTATGATATTATTTTTATTATCATGGACATTGGTTAAGTTTTAAAAGGTGCCAATACTTCCCTAGAAAGGAACGTGGGACATAATATGTATTTTGTGCTACGTGTTAAGCATGAACATGAAACTTATGGGTTAATGGAAGGTGGAAAATTCAATTTTTGTGTTGAATTGTTATTTGACAACATAATGGATTATGCGTTGGAGGATGGGTGCGCTCATACTTGGCTATGGTTGATGGAATTAATGAAATAAATTATGTGCAATTATTGTGCATCTCTCTAACCCTACCTCGAGGTCACCAACCTCACTTGCTTCACAATTATGTTGGTTTCTTTGGCTGGTGCTGCCTTCGTTTTTCTCGTCCGTGAAAAGAATAGTTTTTCTTATTGGTTTTCTGGCATTCTACACACATGTGTGATAGCTCTCACCTCTAAATTCATGAAATATAGCTCCTCTCAAAATAAAATCGTGAGGTTGGCTCTTAGATTTACTTGCAGACTATGTTTTCTAGCAAAGTATAAATGGATGTATGGTGTATCATGACTATGCGAATTGATTTTTAAGTGGAAGTTCCTCCATGTTTATATTTAAATCTATCAAGTTGATGACAGTGTTCAAAAATCCTTTTTGTTTGGATTATGTCATTTCTTATGTCCAAAATTAATATTGTTTTTGTGCTATAATTGTTGGCAAAATTTATGCCAAGTTTTTTTGGGTTTCACTCATCTCTAGTCATTAAAATTTAAGGGTTTTGTATGTTCTGTAAAACAAAAGAACAATTGTTCTTCTTAATGCTAGTATCCAGTATTTAGAAGACTCGTAGCTCCTTCAAATTACCCTTCAACTGTTTGTGAATATATGGGTGTAATTAATTTGCGGCCACCACGAAAGTCTTGGGAAAATCTGTGAAAAATATGTTGTGATGAGAGATGGTTAAATGGTTATTTCATTGATGTATGGAATTTAAGGGATTTGAATTCTAGTCTTGATGTATGTTATAAGTGATTAACTCACAGTGGGAATATTGAGTACTTGCATTAATCTTTGGCTCGATTCTTGATTATCCATGGGGGTTTTCTCAATTTTGAAAACTGTATAATGTTAAAAGAAATAGCACCAGGTTCACTTGAGGTTTCGAAACCCAGTTTGACAGAAAGTATTAAGGTTGTGATCATGGAGCTATATGATGTTCTCAACCCTCCATGTGCGCTTGATGTAGTCTGGTTTTAATTGTTGAAATCACTCTGCTAACAGTTTTTTTAATAAAACTCATGTTGATAAAAAGAAAAGGAAATGGAAATTAAGTGGTACAGTTGACAGTCCTGGAAGATTCCTGGGGTTTTTATTGGGTATTACAAAAACTTGTGTGTATTGGATTTAAATTATGAAATAGAGAAGTGTTTTGGAAATTTTGTTAATGATGGTGATGGCATTTTTTGGATATTATTGCATAAATAGAATAGTAATCATCTTTTTTCCCTTTCATTGTACCATTTTTCGCTCATTATATTCCCCTCATCTTACCAATAGCATTTAAAGAATTCCCTGTTCTATTATTATGAAATTTAAATTCATTTTGAAAAGAGATAGGATTAATAACAAAAGAGAAAAGACTAAGTTGATGAGTGGTGTTCAAAAGTTGGATATGGATACAGTTTTTGTTACTTCTGCATTTGCTTGAACAATATTTGTTAGTCTTTCCCATCCATGCTACCATTTTTCGCATATTATAACCCCCTCATCTTCCCAATAGCCTTATCACTCCGTGTTCAAATGGAAATTGATTGTTGGGTTTTAAGATGTTAATGGATGGATTGCATGTGCTTCTATGGTAAACAATATAGCCAACCTTTTGATTTTATTTAGGTATAGTATTGATGCATGGATTGTTAATATTTGTTCATGACATGTTGGAATATTTCTTTTGGATGAGATTCTTTAGCAGAGGAAGTAATGGCAGAGGTGCTAACAGAGGCAGAGGAAATTGTCAAAAGGGCCATAGAAGGCCACGGTTTTCAATACATTTTGATGTTGATGCACAAGAAATAAATCAGCTCTTTCAATATGGATTCTTTAACCTTGTTGGCCATGGGATTCTCCAGCCCTGACCTAAGAGGTCTCCCTTCCAAAAACATAAAAAAAATTATGGGATCAGTGTTCCCCCTCATGTTTCTATACAGCCAAAACCACCTTCCAATGATGGTTGGCAAGAGATTGTCCAGCATCCTGTTGTTCATCTCCATGGTTGGCCTAATGTGACTATGCCATTACACCCACCTCCACCACCAAAAGTTCCAAATCCCCAAGTTGATCATGTTATCTCACTCGTGCAGTCTTCTCATGCAAGTAAGAGGATAAAAAATGGTGTTCCCAAGCCTGAGCAAGATAAAGGAAAAGGAGTGGCCACTCCCTCCAATTCATCCAAAGAATCCTCTGAATTTATGTCTTCATGCATTCATCTCAAGGATGATTGTTCTCATGTTATCAGTGCAGTCCAGCCTCAAGGTTCCAATCAGCCTAAGGCTACAACAGAAAGATCAAAAGAGGACAGCAATGAAAGGAGGCCAAATGCCTCTCATAGTAAATATAGTTTTTAATGATGATTAATGTTATTTTCTATTTTGAGGACAGTATTTTTACTTTGACAATGTTTTGGACAGCAAGCATATATTTAGGTAGTTTTTTGGACATCATGGATATAATGTTATTTTTGGATATTGTCATGTTATAGTTTGTTGATATTAAAATATTTGATCATAAATATGAGAACGGGAATTACAAGGAGGATGTTTGAATCAAATGATTGGGGTTTTACATTTCATATTTGATGATTATTAAAAGAAATAAATGGGAGTCACAAGGGGTCCCACCTATTTAGTTATTATTTAATTAGACCCTTATTTATATATACTATTATTATTTGTATCAACTAATTAGTTTATATAATTAGGCTTAAATAAATAAAGGTAGTTGAACTACTATAACTTATTTAGAATGAATAAAAGCTCAATCAAATGAAGAGATAAACGAGGAGAAAATAGAAGGAGAATTTCAGCCATAAGGTTTTCTCTATACTAGTGAGATACTTTCATCTTTCACTAATTCTGAGTTTACTATAAGGCTTAACCATCTTGATGACAGCAGGGTCTTATTGAAGGCAGCGAGAATAAAAACTAAATCATATATTTCAGCATCTTGTTTTAAAGGTGTATGATTTATCTTTGGCAGTCTTTGTGTTCTTGTTTGTTTATAAATTAAATTTTATGACTAATAAAGAATATTTTGCAGAGTCAAGTGACAGCATTTTGTGGCAAGTTGATCCACATATTTAGCTTCATTTTTCTTTTGGTGTCAAAGTCTTTTTTTATGGTTCCCATCAGAGGCTTGTAAATCTGACTTTCATCCCTACCCTTGCAGGGGTTTGTAAAGAGAATTCAATCTTGTATCTCAGAATGAAATCAATACAAAAATCAGTTTTTTGGTTCTAGTCTCACATATGTATTTTGATGATCTGGTTCATTTTTTTTCTTTTATCTCCATGTACACACTTATGTGATTTCTGTACACATTCATGTAATTTTTGTACACATTCATGTAATTTTTGTTTAAGTTTATTTCTTTTTCGAACAGTTACATATAAATATAAAACAAACTAGCCTTGGTCCCTTTTTTTAAGGCTATAAACCTCGGGTGACATTCATAACTACCTTGCCTTAGCTCGGTAAGATTTGAAAATGCTTGAGTAAGTTTATCCATACATTTTCCTCAACATTTATTTGGCGACCATACTGGGCAAGAAAAAAAACTCATTATCCATATTTCCCTAGTTCTTGTATTTTAATATTTTGTATTTATTGTTATATTTATGTTTATAAGGTTCTTTTTTTCTGGTTTTCAAGAATTTATCGAATCCTAACTTACGTGTTCATGTATAAATTTAATTTTAGCTTGAATGAAAAATTATCTATGGTTAGTTGTCCTCTTTTCGAGGGTAACTCATGGGAATCTTCTCAGAACCATATTGATGACTTCCTTATCTTTTTTCAATCTATTGGGGTTTATGATATACATCCTTCTTCAGATATTATCCCATTTTCCCTTCGTGGTAAAGCAAGAGACTAGTCTAGATGGATAGTATCTAGTCAAATTTTCACGAGAGAATCAATGTTTATAAAGTTTCTTATCAACTTTTCTCCTCTGCCTATTTTTCATCACTTTGAATATCTACCTGAATGTATTCTTGATCTGCCTCAATGTAACTTTTGCAATGGCCCTCACGAAGAGTTAACTTGTGAATTTTTCTTAAAGGCTAAACATGAATATCACACTAATCATCATCTCGTCTCGAATAGTCAAGAAGACAATCATACGCCTAGTACTACTTTTTATGTAGAAGTATGTGATGATGTTTACCTTAATCAACCTACCCACCTTACTTCTAAAAAAACTATTTTTGATGTATTCCCCTTTAATGATGAACTTTTTGACATATATCCTACTTAGGATCAACTTGTGTCCAATGAAGTATTCTTCTTGGATGAATCTAGCAGGGAGGATTCTCATGATTTGAATAGCACTATCCCTCATATGTCTCATGAGAATTCTGAAGAAAATCAAAGAGGGGATTCAAGGAGCGATATAGATTTATATGTTGAGTCTCTTTTCAAAAATTCCCATAAGGATAATCGGGATTTCATATTGCATAATTATTTCACAAAGACATTATTTCAATTCAAAGAGGTTGAGAAATTCAATGACGATATACATATCTCTCTTACATGCATTCTTTATTTTGATGATGATAAATTCAAATGCATTCCTATGCATCCTTTATTTTCTCCCTCGGTGCATGGTAGTTATTTTATTGATCAAGGGATTGTAAATGATGACCTTATGATGCTTAAATATCCCATTAACTCCATCCTTAACATCGAAACTTATAACCATCATTCTTCCAGTGTCATGCCTAAAGCCCATCTTGTTGGTTGGCAGGTCATGTAAGATGGTGATCACTTTTTTTGGATCATGATGGTCCCATTACCCTTGCCACATGCATTTGTTGGTTGGAAGGGTGACCAACACTCTTTATGCATCGTCTTTCAATGCATGAATCATCCATCTAAAATAGATAATGTATTTCTCTATGAAAAATGTCATCCTACTTGACTCCAAGAATGTTTTTCCCTAACTTTTACATAAATAATAAATTGGGTTTTCAGTTTATTTAGTTTTGTCTTTCGCTTTTTCTATTCTTTTGGATTTCATGATATTTTTTCAAGAGTAAAGTATGGATCAGTGTTTCCATAGTAATGTCATTCTGTAAGTATTGTTGATCGATGAAAGACAAGCTACACACAGTTGTCTCGATGCACTCCTTTTAGACATCGCTGGAATAGGTTATTTCTTTCAATATTGTTGTATTATAGTTGGTTTTGTCTTCTTCTTTGTTTCTGCTATCCCTTTCTTCTCTCCATCCTCAGATTCAAGAGCATGTCAGAAATATTCTCCTTGAAAGTTTAAGAAGCATTATTTTCTATGTCTTATTCAATTTTTATGCATACAATACCAACTCCCCTCATACGTATCATTTTCCATAAGTTATTCCCAAAATCCCATCTCATTGTTTCCCTTAAACCATCTTTTTCCCCCTGTTATATAACTATTATTTTTAGCATTTTTTCGATCATCTACTTATATTGTTCTGTGAAACCAAACATTCTGAGTTCTTAATCTGTTGGGAACAAATTTCCCTGTGGGGTCGCCAATTTTTTTACGCCCAAAAGAGCAACATGGAATCCCTGCATGCAAATTGGTTGCAATGCCTTACTACTTATATGTATTTAATAATATACTAAATAGGTGGGACCCTGTTATGTGAATAATAATGAAAGGCGCTTTTATTTGATTGTGCTCATGACTACCTTGAAAGATGACTCGACAATTTGAAATTCGAAACTGCCTTTTGGATGAATGATGGGGTTTCATGGCAATTTAATTTTTAAAGGGAAGGAGAAAAATGTTGTTTAAATGAGCATATTGGTTTATTCGTGCTACACATATAATTTGATTTGTTGATTTAAACTCCAAGCATGGGCTATATATAAGTATGGAATATCTCACTTATGATATTCTTGTTATTATCATGGACATTGGTTAAGTTTTAAAAGGGGTCAATGCTTCCCTAGAAAGGAACATCGGACATAATATGTATGTTGTGCTAAGTGTTAAGAAAGAACATGAAACTTATGGGGTAATGGAAGGTGGAAAATTTGATTTTTGTGTTGAATTGTTATTTGACAACATAGTGGATTATGCGTTGGAGGTTGGGTGTGCTCGTACTTGGCTATGGTTGATGTAATTAATGAAATAAATGATGTGCAATTACTACACATCACTCTAACCCTACCTCGAGGTCGCCAACCTCACTTGATTCACAATTTTGTTGGTTGCTTTGGCCGGTGTTGCCTCTGTTTTCTCGGTCGTGAAAATAATAGTTTTGCTTATTGGTTTTCTGGCATTATGCACACAAGTATGATGGATCTCACCTCTAAATTCATGAAATATAGCTCCGTTCAAAACAAAATCGTGAGTTTGTCTCTTAGATTTACTTGCATACTATGTTTGCTTCCAAAGTGTAAATGGTTGTATGTTGTATCACAATTGTGTGAATTGCTTTTAAGTGGAAGCTCCACCCTATTGACATTTAAATCTTTCAAGTTGATGAAAGTATTAAAAACTCCTTTTTGTTCAGATTATGTGATTGCTTATGTCCAAAATGAATATTGATTCTGTGTTATAACTATTGGAAAACTTTATGGCAAGTTTTTTGGGGTTTCACTCATCTTTGGTCATTAAAATTTAAGGGTTTTGTATTCTTTGTGAAACAAAAGAACAATTGTTTTGATTAACGCTAGTATCCAGTCTTTAGAAGACTCGTAGCTCCTTCAAATTACCCTTCAATTGTTTGTGAATATATGGGTGACTTTACTTTGCGGCCACCATGAAAGTCTGTGGAAAATCTATGAAAAATATATTTTGATGAGAGATGGTTAAATGGTTTTTACAAAACCCTTGTGAAAGTTTCTCTTTTTTGTTTGCACAGACCTCGGTTCTTTCATTGATGTACGGAATTTAAGGGATTTTTATTATGGACTTGATGTATGTTATAAGTGATTAACCCGATAGTGGGAATATTGAGTACTTGCATTAATTCTTTGCTCGATTGTTGATTATCCATGGGGCTTTTTTCGATTTTGAAAATTGTATAATGTTAAAATAAATAGCGCCAGGTTCACTTGAGGTTTCGAAACTCGGTTTGACAACAAGTATTAAGGTTTTGATGATGGAGCTATGTGATGTTCTCATCCTTCCATGCGTTCTTGATGTAGTTTGGTTTTAATTGTTGAAATCACTCTGCTAACAGTTTTTTTATAAAAACCCTATTGATAAAAAGAAAAAGAAATGGAAATCAAGTGGTACAGTTGATAGTCATGGAACATTCCTAGGGGTTTATTGAGTTTATAAGGTTTAAAATCCTGGAAAATTTGTAGTGCCATTATGTATCACATTTGGTAGCCAATTTTGTAGCGCCCTTTGTAAAACAACTCTGCAGATTACGTAGCACTTCCTATGTAACAGCTCTGTAGATTCCGTAGCGCCTCCCATGAAATAGCTCTGCGGTTTCCATAGCGCAACTCTTGAAATAGCTATGTAGTTTCCGTAGAACCATTTTTGTGTTTTTTCTAGGATATTTCGTAGTGCCTTTGGTAGTGAAACTGCAAAACATCCTGTATATACGATTTTGTAGCGCCATGGCACTATGGAATCTCTGTGTTTTTTCTGTGTGATGTAATCAATAACTTAGTTGATGGACTAGGAGCCTGTAGATGCCTGCATAGGTGGAAAAATCATACTTCCTTGATCATTTCAAACTTGCAAAAAGAGATCACCCACAAAAATGGATATATCATCCCCCCATCTACTTCATCAATCTAGCACTCCTCCTTGTTGGAGGAGAACTTCTCTCTGTCATAGCAGCATCTTTTTCCTTTGCAGGGGTACTCCTCTTAACTGATGGTTCATCTCTTTCTATTTCATCTTGTACGAGAACATTTAAGTTCCTCTGGGCCAGTTCATCCTTGAAATGTTGCAATTATTCTTTGAGCTTTATGTTTTGGGACTGAAAGCTTATGTTTTTCATGTATAGGGTCTTAAGTTTCCTATGGAGAGGTAGGGCTCTTCTTGCTGAAAACCTTGCCAGATCAAGGGTTTCACTATACATGTCCATGATCTCCTTCATCTTTGTTCTCTCAGTCAATTTTTTTTCCTTCAAATGAGCAACTTCTTTCCTAGCATCCCCGAATTGTCCGATCAACCTTTTGAAAGTGGGAGTGCTAGGGGGAGTGTAAAAAAAAAATCACAAATCACAAAGAGAAAAATCAAGCAAACCTAAAGATTAAGGATAAAAATTAAAACCTAAAGGACAAAAGACCCATGACAACTTCATGTGATAACATTGGCTCCACAGGGGATGGCATGCTCCCTATGAGATGCCAAGAACAAGTAGCTTCAGTGTATTATCCTAGGGCTATGGGGTCACTTATTCAATCAGAAGTAAAACAAAAATGATATTTATGATGAATGGAAAGCCACTCATGGCTTAAGAGAAATACTTTTTCAAAAAGTGCCCACTAACAGGGCCACCAAAAACTTCAGAATCCTCCAAATTCTGCAACTTATAAGTGTTATTTGAAAATACCTCAAAAATCTTGAAGGGACCAATCCACAAGGCTTCAAATTTACCATGTTTTACTTTGTCTTGCTTGGGTGCATCCCACTTGAGCACTAGATCTCCCAACTGAAAATCTTCTTTGATTACCTTCTTGTCAAAGGCTTACTTGATCTTCTGTTGATGGTCATGTCCTTTATCCAGTAGTTGTTCCCTAGTCTGTTGCACTTCTACCAGTTGTTGTTTCCTTCTAACCATATCATTAGGTTCCCCTTGGTATTCCTAGAGGAATTTTTACACGGGAAAGGCAAGCCAAGTAGGAAAAATAGTCTCAACCCCATATACAAGTTGAAAAGGAGAGACACCAAGTGACCTCTTTGTTCTAATTCTATCATCCCACAAAGAAAATTTTAGTGTTGAGTCCCATGCTTTCTTGTTGTCTTCTAACAATCTCTTGATGATATTTATAAGGCTCTTGTTAGAGGATTCTTCCAATCCTTTCCTTGGTGGTAGTAAGGAGTAGAATGAACCAATGTAATCCCATATTGTTCACAGAACTTGATCAATGGTTCAGCCTTGAACAATGCAGCATTGTCAGTAACACTTTTGCTCAGACAACCAAATATTGACATAATATCCTCAAGAAAACTAATGATTACCTTGTGGGAGGCATTCCTAGTAGGAATGGATTCTATCCACTTGGTGAAGTAATAAGTGGCAGTCAAAATCCACCTATGCTAACCACTTTAAGCGGGATGGATTTCCCCAATGAAGTCGAGACCCCACTGTTGAAAAGGTCCTGAAGCTCTAATCTTTGCAAAAACATCAGTAAAAAGGATAGGCCAAAAATAACTAGCTCTGAGGATTTAATAAGGTATGGTTCTCTAGAAGTGATGGCCCCCACATAAACTGTCATGAAAATCAGTCATGACCTTTTGGGTATCCAATGAATCTAGACATATCAAAATCACTCCTAGAGGATATTTCCAATACAAAACTTGATCAATAAGACAGTATGTGATTGTTTTAAGCTTAAAATATCTTACCTTGTTCTTTTCCAAACCATCAAGAGGTTGCAACTTCTACAGAAAATATATGATGTCCTTATACCAAGTGCATTATGCCAACTTTGGGTTGACATAACAACTTTTATCAGCCAACTTATCTTGTTGATTTTCTGAGTTCATGAAATTAAACCCCAAATATTTGCAATTTGATTCATCCAACAACCTATATAAACCTTGGCTTTTCACCAATTTAATGGGCTTTATTTCAAGGTAAAATTCCATAATTTTGGCAATCCATTTGCTCCTCCTCCCATCTATGTCAGGTTGGATAAGTATCTCTTTCACTGAGGCTGAAGGGACATATGAAACAATTTTTGAATGTAGAACATATACTCTGAAATCATTTAGAGCTTTGACCAAAGCATAATCCTTATTTTCCATGATATCATATTTCATTTCTGCATCCCTCAATGCCCTACTGAAAAAGGAAATAGGTTGCTCTAACCCTTCTGTATTTTTCTGCAATAAAACAGCAGCCACTATGTCAAATGAAGAAAAGGAAAATATCATAAAGTCCTTGGAGTAGTTAGGGTTGATGAGAACGTGTGCTTCAGTCAAAGCCTTTTTTATTTGATCAAAAGAATCTCGAGACTCAGTAGTCCATTTGACCTCATTTCCTTTCCTAAGTATGGTTGTAATGTACTTTACCAATTCAGCAAAATTTGAAATGAACCTTCTTAGAAAATTGATTTTCCCCAAGAAATATTGAACTTCTTTCTTGGATCTAAGGAGATATAAGTTCTGGATGGCTTCTGCTCTTCTTGAATCAATTCTTACCCCTTTTTTTGATACAATGTGCCGGAATAACTTTCCCTCCTTCATAGAAAACAAAGACCTTTTAGGATTGAGAGAGAGACCAAACTTTCTGCACTTCAAGAAGACCTTTTTCAAATGATGATAATGTTCTTTATCAATTTGTGAGAAAAATGTAATGTCATCTAAATAGATGGCTACAAACTTGTCCTTCTCCCCAATAAAGGCAATGTCCATTGCTCGTTGAAAGGTCGCTTCTCATTCATCAATCCAAAGGGCATTTTGGCATACATGAATGTGCCCCAAGGAGTAGTGAAAGTTGTCTTATCTCTATCTTCAGGCAAGACAGAGATCTGATTGTAGCCAGAAAATCCATCAATCATAGACATCCTAGATGAACCTATCTCCCTCTGCAAAATATGTTCCATCTTTGGTAAGGGGTAATTATATTTCTTGGAGCTTTTATTCAAATTTCTAAAATCAACACATAGTCTGATTTCCCCATTCTTCTTCCTCATTGGGACCAAGTTAGCCACCCATTCAGAGTATCTCAAAGGAATGATGATCTTGGCATCCAAAATCTTTTTTACTTCCTTTTCCATAATAGGAAGCATCATAGGATTTACCTGTTTGAGTTTCTGCCTAAATGGCTTGGCCTCCTCTTTCAAAGGGATATTATGTTCAATGATGTTTGTGTCATATGTTCTCAAATATTCATATTTCCAGGAAAACACATCAGAAAACTCTTTTAAAATCTTAACCTATTCAGCCCTTTGTTCCTTTGACAAGCTGCTAGACAAGTTAACATAATTTGGATCCTCCTCTGTACCTAAATTGGATTCAATCACATCATCATTTTCAGTTGAACCTTTAACCTTTACAGCAACATCATTTCTATTGAAAAATCTCTCCAAAGGAACTAGTCCTTTTGGAATATGGTTACTGGGAAACTCAACAATATGATGGACAGCAATTTTATTCATAAAAACACCATCATGAGGTATTTTTTTAGTATCATGATCTTGATCAATATGTAAGGCAGAAAACTAATCCACAATCTTAAGAAATATTTTTATCTCAAGATCATCCTCAAAAACCTTCCAATGTTTGACATTGTCAGGTATAGAGGGTCTATACTTCACTTCCACATCATATTTGAGTTTAGGGGGAAAAGTAACTCTGAAATTACTTGTTGAAACAACCAAGGAATCTGCCATAGTGTTATCCTCTCTTGGAAGAATCGAGATATTAAAAGCTAAGAAGAAACTATCAACAAGATCCCAAACTTCATTTTTGTAAGTCCTTAACCTGGGATTTTAAGCTTGATACATATTTTTAATTTGATAAACAATTAATCCAGCATCTCCAAACACTGTTATCTCTTCAATCCTCAAGTCTTTGGAAGCCCTCAAACCCAAAACAAGAGCCTCATATTCTGCCACAATGTTTGTAGTTTCAAATTCAAGCTTGTAGGATAAAGAAATGATCTCTTGAGTAGGGGAAATATAAACTACCCCAACACCAACACCTTCCTTAGAAGAATCCCCATCAAAAAACATCTTCGAAACAGAGGTATTAGGAAGAGGCTCTTCACAAGAGGTAATGGATTTTTTTCTGATTTCAATAGGAGGTTGAGGAGCATCAGTGAGATGTAATATATTGGATCCTAAATCAGTATCAAGTGAAAAAATAGGATGGTTGGTGGAATTTGTTTCATCACTGATGATGTAGGATAATTGATCCTCCCTGTAAAGAATTATATGTTCTCCCCAAAACACAGGAATGGTGGCATATGAAATCTCCATCTACAAAGTTCCCCCTAGTATTTTTATCCAATATCTTGACAAGAGCATCCCAAACTTAGGGGGGACATCAGCCACCACAATATCCATGACCATACTTTTCATTGGCAATTGAAATAAGGTAACAACTAGATCTTTTATAACCCCAAGACACTTCACTTTCTTAGAGTCAAAAGAGTATAATTCATGGTAGGTTTTTGTAATTTCCAACCCAATCTCATCCATGATTTTTTTAGGCATGAGATTGTGAGATGCCCCTAAGTCCATCAAGCAGTTGTGCATCACTTTATCATGAATGTTTAATGATGTATAGAAAGGAGGGGAAGAATCATCTCTATCCTCTACCAAAGGTCCTAGGATGACTGTTAGTTTTTCATCTTGAAGGTTAACTGAATCTGTGGAATTAGAAGAAGGCTCAGGCTATAGCATTTTATAAAGGTATCTTTTGAATTCCTCATTCTTAATCAGCTCCAAAAAACGTACAAGGATTTTGATCTTTTGAATTTAATTTTCAAAGCTAAAGGAGGATGGGGATTTTAGAATTTATTTAACTTTTGGGGCAGGGCTCCTAACGAATGTTTGATGGCTTTGCACATCTTTTCCTTTGCTTCTAGTTGTCATAGCCTTATTAGAATTTTTTGTTTTAGTGGGCTGATCAAAAGTGTCATTCTTTCCCTCTTTATTTTTGGACCTTAGGTTGTATACATTAGGATTGTCATTTGTTTTTTCTCCTTTACTGAATTCATTTAATTGAATATCCATGAGAGACTCTTCATATGCATATTGGGTCAAATGAGGAGATGAAGAGGTGTCACCAAGACAATGTATTTCAGGATCAGTTTCTTCATCCTCTCCTTATTCATCGGAAACAAGGTTGTTTTGGAGAGGGGTTTGAAATTTTTTATCATCCATATCCCTATTTCTTGGATCTCTTTGGAGGACCTTAGGGGAATTATTTGGTCTTCTGATAATACCTCTATCGTCATCATTCTATGTGTTTCTATAAAAAAAAATTCCTTCAAGCTTCAACTTCTCCATTTCAGCAGAAAGTGATTTTACCAATTTTGTAAGTTCATCAACCTGAGGGTGGACAAAAGGGGATTTTGATGTTGAAGCTTCATCCACACCTTTCCTTCTCTCTCTATCAGAATTTCCCCTAAGTTTTTCAGCTGCCAATATATTAGATTCTACTTCTAAGGTTGCATCTTGCATATGAGCTAAAGAGGTAGATCTTCTTTCTCTCAACAGGAGGAAGAACTCGGGGTCAAAAGCACTGGCATAGGTAATCTTGGTAGAGGTTTCTGTAGGCTTTATTTCAATGGGAATCTTGTTGTACATTTTATTGAATCTTTTTGAGAAGTCAAAAATAGATTCTCCTTATTTCCTCTTAAGTGATCCAAATCTTGTAATATAATAAAGGAAATCCTTTTTATCCCCCCAATGCCTCAAGAAGGCATCATCCAAAGCGTCAATCCCATAAATAGATCCAGGAGTAAAACCCCTAAACCATTTCCTAGCCTCACCATCAAGCCTTTGTACAAATACTCTCATTCATACATCTTCATTTTCAATGTTAAGATTATCTACATAACTATAAAAAGTTGCAAGGTGTTCTTCTGCAGTTGTGTCTTCCTCCCCAGTAAACTTGGGAATGTACTTAAGGTAGTCTCCAACTCAGAGAGAATTCATAGGCTGAGGTAAAATAAGATGGGCATACCTAGAATCCACTATGGCATCCATCTTATTTCTAGGAAGATTACCACCTACCATTAGGTTGTGAAATGTAGGGGAACAAGGGGGAAATGGAGTTTTCACAGCAGCAAATATAGTCTGGATTTTTGGGGAAAGAGGAAACTTGGATGGAGAGGTTTTAGTTTTCATAGGAAGAGTTTGAGTCTTGGGGAAAGATGGTATAGGGTCCAAGGGAAAAGAGGTTTCCTCTCTTTTAGTCATAGTAACTTTGATAGGAAGAGGAGTACGAAGGCCCAAAGTAGGAAAATATTCAAGACTCTCAAGTTTGAACCAGTTTACAACATCAGGAGAAACAAGGGTTTCAAGTATTTCTTCTTTGACTTGGGGGATAAAATATGAGTATTAAACAGGGAAATTTTCAAAATCCAAACTTCTAGAAACTTCAGTAGAAGATAAAAAAGGAGGGTTAGATATGGATAATAGAGTTTAAAAATTAGAATCATCTGAACGACCAGAAGTACCTGGTACAGTAGCTGAAAAGCCTTATTGAGAAGATTTTTCTTTCTTGATAATATTCTATGGGTCAGATTTAGGTGTTTCCAGAGGTAGATGTGGAGTAGACATCGTGTGTCTGTCTTTGGGAGCCACAACTAAAACAGTGGAGTCGTCGGGTGCAAGCTGCAATCTTCAATGTACTGATCTCTAATGCACCTTCAGAATCAGTATTTCTTTGTCGTTCAATCCCAGGGAAATGTCTTCAATTCGTTCCCTGGCAGGGGCGCCAAGAATGTTAGCATTGAGAATCACCCTCAGATTGCAAAAGGATAAGCCTAGAACCCATCAAAATATTTGTAAATAAAAATGAGTGATTAAAAGTCAAATGGACAAAAATCAGCATAAGAATGTTTTAACTCATAAATCTTGGCTAGCATGTATAAAGAAAATGAGGTCTTGGTTAACTTTATTCAGTGGTGTTGGGTAATGGTGAATAGGAGGAAGACTTAGTGAGGTAGGTGAATAGGTCTTCTATTAACATTAGGTATTCAAGAAGCCAGGAGAAGAAAAACTCAGTCATAAGAACTTCTTGAACTTAAAGCTTAAGAACACTAAAAAACATTCATAACAACATTATAATCAAACATTCATTATAACACAACCACAGCATCTCATATGGATCATCCAATCATGAGTATTTTAGTATAAGAGGCAACAAGATGATAAAAGGAAACTGACTTCTATTAATCAAAATGTCTCAAGTCCAATACATAACCAAAGAACAGCTTTACTTAGTCAAAATATTACAATCAGGGAGCACTGCTCAACCATTCAAACCACTCTAATAATTTAGAAGATGTATTTATAATCAAAAGAGAAAAGGCAACAGCTAGAGGTGTGAGTTGGCCTTCCTATCCTAGGATTCTCAAAAACAACTACAATTATAACACCTATACTAACAGATCTTAACCAACTGCTACAATTTAGGAGCCATGTTCGCAACCACTCCAACAAGAATTAAATGGCATGTCTTCTATCTTAGGCACATTCTTCTTCAGTTCCAAGTTTCCTCCAATGCTCGCATGCTACTTCCAAGCTTCCACCTATGATCCTTGTTTCTCTCAACATCATCAAAAATCAGGAAGGAGTCATAAATTTGAACCTTTGACTGTAATGGCCAATTCATAACACCATTATGTAGTGCATTTGGTAGCCAATTTTGTAGCGCCCTTTGTAAAACAACTCTGCAGATTTTGTAGTGCTTCTTGTGTAATAGCTCTGCAGATTTTGTAGTGCTTCTTGTGTAATAGCTCTGCAGATTTTGTAGCGCCTTCCATGAAATAGCTCTGCAGTTTCCATAGCGCCACTCATGAAATAGCTATGCAGTTTCCGTAGTGCCATTGTTGTTTTTTTCTAGGAGATTTCATAGCGGCTTTGGTAGCGCAACTACAGAACATCCTGTATAGACAATTCTGTAGCGCCATGGTGCTACAGAATCTCTGTGTTTTTTCTATGTGATGTAATCAATTCTTCAAAAACACAAAAAAAATAGTTGATGGACTAGGAGCCTGTATATGCCTGTATAGGTGGAAAAATCATACTTCCTTGATCATTTCAAACTTGCAAAAAGAGATCACCCACAAAAATGGATGTGTCATTCCCCCATCTACTTCATCAATCTAGCACTCCTCCTTATTGGAGGAGAACTTCCCTTTGTCATTGCAGCATCTTTTTCCTTTGCAGGGGTACTCCTCTTAACTGTTGGTTCATCTCATTCTATTGCATCTTGTACCAGAACATTTAAGTTCCTATGGGCCAGTTCATCCTTGACATGTTGCAATTCTTCTTTGAGATTTATGTTTTGGGACTGAAAGATTTTTTTTTCTTGTACAGGGTCTTAAGTTGCCTATGGAGAGGCATGGATCTTCTTGCTGAAAACCTTGCCAGATCAAGGTTTCATTGTACATGTCCATGAGCTCCTTCACCTTTCTTCTCTCAGTCAAACTTTATGCCTTCAAATGAGCAACTTCTTTCCTAGCATCCTTGAGTTGTCTGATCAATCTTTTGAAAGTGGAATTGCTAGGGGGAGTGTCGATGTTGATAACCTCAATAGGTTTCTCAGTGGATTTACCTTTATGTTTCTATTGAATAGAGGCTTTGTCTATCACCTCAATAGGCTTGTCAATGGATTTACCTTTATCTTTCTCTTTCCTTGGATCTGAAACCTTGGGTAAGACTTCTACTTCAACAGCTTCCTTGTGGGATGATGATCTGATAAAAGGCTTCCTGACTCTTATCTTAGTTGTTGGAGCGGGTGAAGGGAAATGCAACTTCCTCCCCCTCTTGGTTGTGGTTTTGGTAGATGAAAGAACTTCTTCCAATTCAGGTGCAAGAGGAGGTGAAAATTCTCTATGTGAGGAGTGATGGACCTCCCTCTCTTCTTCTTCAATTTCCTTAGGGATTTCTTTGTCTTGAGTAGTGGGTTTGATTTTTCTCTTCCTGCTTGTTCTTGCTAGAGAAACACTACTATATGGAAAATGGATTTGCATCCTATATTGAGGGGTAGAGGCTATATCTAGCTGCATATGGGGAGAGACAATAAATTGTTCCCAAGGAATGTTCCTTTTCTTCAACTCTTCCATCACCAGCATCCTGAGCAACCCAGAGTGGAAGACACTAGTGTCCATAGCCTTGGACTTGGCTTGGACTCTATCATACATATTTCCCATACTCCTCAATAGATAAAAAGGGATATTCATTGAATCATTACCAGTGAAATGTAGCAATAGTCTTATATGATACTGGTATATCATGTTAAATCTTCCCTCACATGTAAAATATATTTGGATGATCTTCATCATTTTATCAAATATTTCAACTAGGTGTCTCCTAGGAACTCCCTTAGATAAATTGTCTTTCTGATATTCTGGTTTGAGTAAGTCCTTGGAAAAGGAAACATTGAGGATCATGGATTTGAACCACCTCTCACCGGTATTGGGTATCTCAGTGGTTGCTGCAATAGAGGCCTCAGATACCTCAAACTCAAGGTTTCCCACCTTGGTCTTAATGCCATCAAAGTGTAATGCAAACTTCCTTTCTACTTCAGGGTGTCCCCTCTACATGTTTTGACAAAAAGAGAGGCATCCAACCCTTTGGAAAACCTCCCTGGCCATAGGATCAACATCAAACAGGTGCATGTCAGAAGGTTCATTCCTGACCACACTCCCTCCTTTGTGAGACTTCTTCCTTTGAGGTGTATCCATGGATATAAACAAGGGATCAAAGGTTGTAATTCTATGAGGGGTAAAAGAACCAAACCGAGGAAAAGATCTATGAGATTTGACAGTGACTAATGGTTACTCTTTCAAGGATTTTCCTCCAACTCACTTTTGAATTAACAATAAGCTGGTCTGATGGTTTTTCTTTTAAAAATGAGAGAAAGAAACTCTGAGGAAAGGTATGCAGGGATACATTGTTTAGTTCTATGCCACCATACAATGGTTATCAAAGATTTAAAAGGTAGGGGTTGTTATCCTCCTCACTACCAGCAAAATTTGAGATAAAAATGTAGGATGATACAGTGAATAAAGGATGCTAATGCATGGATCTTGTTGTTAAAATATTGTGTAACTGCAAAGAATATTCTTATCCCCTTTTGTGGATTGATCATGTTGGGCATTGTAATTGACCAAATCCCCTTTTGCAGATTGGCCAAACCCTAATTGTAATAGGCAGAATGAGAAGTCGGCCCCCAGATTAAATAAAGGTGGTTCTAACCACCCAGAATGAGAAGTCGGCCCTACCAGTGAAAATACACTTATGTTCACACCTGCCAGATTGTATAAATAAGAGAGGTCAGCGCCTCATTTAGACACACACTCAGCTCACTCATCTAGTGTGCAAGTATTGAAGGAAGCTACAGTTACCAGTTGTTGGAAGATGGAAGAGATTGAGAGGTGCATCCTTTGGAGAGGAATTTATGTGTTGTTTGGCTCATTGTCTTGCCATTGTATTGGCTATCTATATTAAGGAATTTTTGTTGGTTTTTCTTCCCCATGAGGGTTTCCCGGGATAAATGTTGTGTATCTTGTGATTGTGTTTCTCTCAGTGATCCTATATATGCTATTTTTATCTAGTAAATTGAAAGGTAACCTAATAATAGCTTAAACTTTAACATGGTATCAGAGCTAAGATGAAGAGAGAATATTTCACAGGAAAAAAAAACATCATTGTTGTCTTACAAGAAAATTAGGGCTTTTTATTGAAGAAGAATTTCAACACCAAAACCATCTAGAAAAGTGTGCCCTTCCTCAAGGATCACTTTTACATCCTTAGCGAAACTTTTCAGTGGCTAGATATCCTGGAAAGTGAAACCCTAGTTTTCACAAAGTACCAGAAGTACCAAAAAACCAGAGTACCAGAAGTACCAGAAAACTAGAGTACCATAAATACCAGAAGTACTAGAGTACCAGAAAACCAGAAGCACCAGTCCAGAAATTCGTTGATCAAGTTTGAAGGGGTAAAATTTGGATTTTCAAAAATCTGACTATACCAGCATACTCGCCTCAATCCAGCGCATATTTTGGTGAGTTCAGTTTTCAGATCCAAGAAATTTGATTTTTCTATTATTTCTATAGCCCGAAGGGCTAGGGTTCCTACCGCAAGAAAGAATGGCTACCTGCATGAGGGAAGAAGATAGGATGGAAGGATCTAGAAACTTCAGATCTTGGAAGCATAGGTTGCAGACGATTCTAGACAAGAATGATCTCCTAGAAAATGTTACAGTGGGTGTACCAGAACCAGATGAAGAAGAGAAAAATATCAAGCATAAGAAGAATGAAAAGAAAGCAAAGAGAATCATGTCAGATTCAGCAAAGGATCACTTGATCCCTCATATTTTTGAACTACAGACATCAAGACAAATGTATGAAGCACTTGGTAGGTTATATGAAAGAAAAGACATTAGCCGGAATCTTTCATTAAGACATCAGCTTCGTAATATGAAGATGGAAAACTCAAAATATGTCACATCCTATCTTATGAGATTTTCTCATATCAGAGATCAGCTTGTAGATATTGGATATGTCATTAGTGACAAAGATCTTGTAACCACAACCCTAAATGGGTTTCCAACATTTTGTATTCCTTTTGTACACACTCATCTCACTCATCTCACTCATCTAGTGTGCAAGTATTGAAGGAAGTTGCAGTTACCAGTTGCCGAAAGAAGGAAGAGAGAGAGAGGCGCATCCTTGGGAGAGGAATTTATGTGTTGTTTGGTTCATTGTCTTGGCATTGTATTGGCTATCTATATTAAGGAAGTTTTGTTGGGTTTTCTACCCCATGAGAGTTTCCCAAGATAAATTTTGTGTATCGTATGATTGTGTTTCTCTCAGTGATCCTATCTATGCTATTGTTATCTAGTAAATTGAAAGGTAACCTAATAATAGCTTAAAATTTAACACTTGTGAATACAAAAGATGGCACTAATAAATCCAAGGAAAATGCAGCACTGGGACAGGGGATCCATAGCATAGTTTTGGCAACTATTTATGTAGCACAGTATGGACACAAGAGCCAAGTGAATGAATGGGAATTCAAGATTTCAAAGTAAAATGGATTCACCTTAGTATAGGAAAAATTCAATTGGAAAATGGCTATGCAGTCTATGGAAGAAGAGCTACATATGAAAATGGGTGAGAGAAGATGCAGTCTGCAGTGCCAGGCACTACCAAAAGATGAGGCAGGTGTATCTTAACACTTTTCCATGCAGCTGAAAAGACTCACGAAATACCTAGAGGTTGTGGCTGATGATGGAAGATCTACAGCAAGCTATGGAACTACTACATCTACCTCAGCCTCCAATTCAGCTCTAAGAGTCAATCTCGTAGCGCAATCTGCAGCTTTGTCTGAACTAGTGATTTCAGCAGCGTTGATATTAGGAGGAAAAATTCAAATTGATAAACTGTTAGAAAGCTCATAAATGACCAAATCTCAATATTCATTTTTAAAGACAAGGGCACTAAAAAAAATCGATGACATGACATCAGTTGATTATGGATAATTATGGTAGAGGAGCATAGGACAAAGGTGCACTACAGAAACACCTAGTGAGTTGGAAGTGTCCTTTTCAAAGTTTGATTTGACCCCCTTAAAGGACATAGGGATAGCATGGAAAGGATAAGGAGCATGAGTGGATGGAGTGACTTGTCAGTTCGTTAGGATCATGGACTCGAAAATGCTTGGTGTCAAGTCAAAATATGATTCAAAGTCATAAACCATAAAATGAACCTAGGCTAAAATCATATGTGTGGGCCAAAAAGGTGAGCAAAAACCCAAGTCTTTATTTCTTTAGACTAACCTAAGCAAATCACAAAGATAAATATCAAGCAAACCTAAAGACTAAGGATAAAAATTAAAACCTAAGGGAAAAAAGACCCATGACAACTTTATGTGATAACGGTTCCCATCGGAGGCTTCTAAATATGACTTTCGTCCCTACCCTCACAGGGGTTTGTAAAGAGAATCCAGTCTTGTATCTCATAATGAAATCAATACAAAAATTATTTTTCTAATTTTGGTCTCACATATATATTTTGATGATCTGGTTCATTTTTTTTTCTTTTATCTGCATGTACACACTTACTTATGTAATTTATGTATACATTCATGTAATTTATGTTTAAGTTTATTTCTATTTCGCACAATTACATATAAATATAAAACAAACCAGCCTTGGTCCCTTGTACTTAATACCTGCATATTAAGTGATTGCATTTTGTTTTAAGGTTATAAACCCCGGGTGACATTCCCAACTATTTTTCCTTAGCCGGGTAATATTTGAAAATGATTGAGTACGGTTATACATACCTTTTCCTCAACATTTATTTGGTGACCATAGTGGGCAAGAAAAAAAAAAACTCATTATCCATATTTTAATATTTTGTATTTACTATTATATTTTTGTTTATAAGATTTTTTTTTCTTGTTTTCATGAATTTATTGAATCCTAACTTACGTGTTCATGTATAAATCTAATTTGAGCTTGAATGCAAAATTATTTATGGTTAGTTGTCCTATTTTCTAGGGTAACTCATGGGAATATTCTCATAACCATATTGATGACTTCCTTAGCTTTTGTCAATCTATTGGGGTTTATGATATACATCCTTCTTCAGATATTTTCCCATTTTCACTTCATGGTAACGCAAGATATTGGTCTAGACAGATAGTATCTAGTCAAATTTTCACGGGAAAATCAAATTTTATAAAGTTTCTTATCGACTTTCCTCCTCTGCCTATTTTTCATCACTTTGAATTTCTACCTGAATGTATTTGTGATCCACCTTGATGTAAATTTTGCAATGTCCCTCAAGAATATTTAACCTATGAATTTTTTGTTGATTAATTGGGTTGGTTGTCATTGATGTCAACCCTTGAAGAAAGTCTGGTAGCACAAAGGTTTGGGTAATGGACCCAAGTTTGTTTGATGGATAATGGTATGATTTTTGATATGTTTTCAAGAAATACTATTATAGATGGATAGTACATGTCATTCCATTTCCATTGGTATGTGGAACGTCACATAACTCCTCACGATTAGAGAGTTATGGCCATGTGAAGTTGGAGAACCCTCATGAGTCATCTAGAAGCCCCAAAAGGTCAAAGTAGTCAAAGTGGTTGAAAAAAAGAATTTATTTAAATAATAAAGTGAAGTAATGAGTGTACTATAAGTCAAATTTCATACAAAATAAATTATTTAAATAATAAAGTTAATGGAGAAATTACAAAGTGGACAAGTGGTTAGAAGTGGATTAGCCCTAAAATAAGGAAAGTGGGTTAAGATGGTTAGAATATCATTTAAATAATAAAGTCAAGTGATGAGTGTACTATAAGTCAAAGTGGATGCAAAACAAATTATTTAAATAATAAAGTTAATGGAGAAATTACTAAGTGGACAAGTGGTTAGAAGTGGGTTAACCCTAAAATAAGGAAAGTGGGTTAAGATGGTTAAATGGTAACCCATTGAGGAAGCTACATGAAAGTATAAGTAAGAGGCAAGGCTCTCTCATTTTAAACACACTTGAGCATATTGTATATCTACAAGTGAATGAGGTAACCCAAGGATATCTAAGGGGAATTTCATAGGGAAGGTGAAGTAAATAAGGTCGAAATTCAAGGGAGGATAAATTCTTTTGATGATGTTTTCTAAGGTATGTTATTTACAGGTCATCTCACTATTTTCGCAATAAAAGAATTTCTAGAATGATTCAGACTGTGAAATTGGGATTCCATTGAGGAAACATATCCAAGAAGTTGTGATACCAATTTCAGCTTGTGGGTCGTTGCATTTTTGGAGTTACACTCCGTGGAAAATAGGGTTTGTGGCTAGTCCTGAAACTAGTCTAAAACAGGTGTTTCGTGTAAAACCATCATAACTTATTCTTGACAGATCCAAATTTAGTAAGACCAAATGTATTGGTTATAGTACAGTCTGTGGTATTCTTTGTCTCATTTTCATATCCATACAACAAATATTCCATGCGAGGCACGCTCTACAAGTTTGCTCTCTAGAATAAGCCAGAATTCAACAAGGTATTCCATTTTTGCTATAACTCTTTTTCTGAGAGGTTCAAAGTAGTTAAACCTGGAGGAATTGCATAAAAGACACTAAAGAAATTTTTTTACT
Organism: Picea glauca; assembly: GCA_000966675.3. Taxonomy (NCBI): domain Eukaryota; kingdom Viridiplantae; phylum Streptophyta; class Pinopsida; order Pinales; family Pinaceae; genus Picea; species Picea glauca. Next base: position 896,831 of record JZKD02S0550780.1, read on the forward strand.
ATTTTTGTATCTTTATTCATTGCAGGTACATAGTTATGATTATTTCAAGTTATGGTTGTTGACTAATCCAAAATTAGTCATGTGAGACTAAAGTAAAGTTTGATGAAAATGCTAGTCTCTTGTTGTTAAAGTTAAGTAAGGTTCAGGTATGTGATCATATACACCAGGTCTATTACAGAGCTACAAATCAGATTTGTATGATGAAATTGATGAGAGATTTTGGTTGAGGTACATGTTGGGTACATGGTTGAGACAAGAAATTGATGAGTTGGCACATACATGAGGTGTATAGTTGATGTTGGTACATATTGATGAGTCATAGTTTATGTGTATTTGATAAATGATTGGTATATATTTGGTGCATGGTTGATGCATTCGTTGATGGTACAATTTGAGGTATGGGTTGGTGCATGGTTGATGCACTTGCTTATCATACAGGTTGATTATAAGTTGTTTGGACAGGTTATTGTGACGGGTTTGATGCATGGTTGATGCATTTGTTTATGGTACATGTTGGCATAGGTTATTGGTACAGGTTGTTACAGGTTGATTGGTACAGGTTTACAGCAGTATATCTCATAGTGAGAGTGTGGCAGTGGTTCCATCATTCTACTTCTATGTCAGGGCAGTTGGATGGGGCAAGGACAGTTGGTTGTATCCACATTCCAGTTGTAGCCAAAGAACATAGGGGGTTGTATCCTCCTTCTGGTTGTAGCCAGAGAATTGGGGAGTTGGAGCTTGCCATAAGTTGTAGCCTGAGAAACTAGGGGGTTGTAGCCTTCTTCTGGTTGTAGCCAGAGAATTGGGGAGTTGGAGCTTCCTTCAGGTTGTAGCCTGAGAAACTAGGGCATTGGAGCCTCCTTCTAGTTGTAGCTAGAAAACAAAGGAACTTGGTGCTTCCAATGAATGTAATTCTTAAATACATATAAGAAAAATCATTATGTGGTTTTCTCCCGCTTTGGGTTTCCACGTAAAAACATTGGTCTATTGTGTATGTGTATGATTGCTCATTTTTTCATTGTTTATTTACTCTGCAACTATTGGATGATAATGCTACATTGATATAACACTTGCATCTTTTTGTTAAAAAGGATTATTCCTCTATTAATGATTCACCCCCCCTCTCAGTAATCCAACATTTGTCTTAAAGGCTAAACATGAATATCGCATGAATCATCATCTCTTCTTGAATAGTCAAGAAGACAATCATACGCCTAGTACTACTCTGTCCATATAAGTGTGCGATGATTCTTACCCTGATCAACCTACCCACCTTACTTCTTACAAATCTGTGTTTGATGTCTTCCCCTTTAATGAGGACCTTTTTGACATATATCCTACTCAGGATCAACTTGTGTCCAATGTAGTATTCTTCTTGGATGAATCTAGCAGGGAGGATTCTCTTGATTTGAATAGAACTATCTCTCATATGTCTCATGACCATTCTAAAGAAAATGAAGGAGGGGATTCAAGGAGAGATATAGATTCATATGATGAGTCTCTTTTCGAAAATCCCCATAAGGATAATCGGGATTTCATATTACAGAATTCCTTCACAAACACATTATTTCAATTCAAAGAGGTTGAGAAATTCAATGATGATATACATATCTCTCTCACATGAATGTTTTCTTTTGATGATGATAAATTCAAAGGCATTCCTATACCTCTTTTATTTTCTCCCTCGATGCATGGTAGTTCTTTTCTTGATCAAGGGATTGTAAATGATGACCTTATGATGCTTAAAGAGCCCATTAAATCCATCCTTAACATCGAAACTTCTAACCATCATTCTTTCAATGTCAAGCCTAAAGACCATCTTGTTGGTTGGCAGGTCATGCAAGATGATGATCATTTTTTTTGGATCATGATAGGCCCATTACCCTTGCCACATGCATTTTTTGGTTGGCAGGGTGACCAACACTCTTTATGCATCATCTTTAAATTCATGAATCATCCATATAAAATAGATAATGTGTTTATCTATGAAAAATGTCATCCTACCTGACTCCAAGAATGTTTTTCCCTTCCTTTGTACATAAATAATAAATCGGGTTTTCAGTTTATTTAGTTTTGTATTTCGCTTTTTATGTTCTTTTGGATTGCATGATCTTTTGTCAAGAGTAAATTTTGGATCAGTTTTTCCATAACAATGTCATTATGTAAGTATTGTTGATCGATGAAAAATAAGGTACACATAGTTATCTCAATGCCCTCCTTTCAGACATTGCTGGAATAGATTTTTTCTTTCAATATTGTTGTATTATAGTTGGTTTTGTCTTCTTCCTTGTTTCTGTTATCCCTTTCTTCAAGAGCATGTCAAAAGTATTCTCCTTGAAATTTTAAGAATCATTATCTGCTATGTCTAATTTGATTGTTATGCACATAGGACCAACTCCCCTCATACGTATCACTTTCCATAAGTTATTCCCAAAGTCCTGTCTCATTATTTCTCTTAAACCATATTTTTCCTTGTGTTTCATAACTATACTTTTCAGTAGTTTTTCGATCATCTACTTCTATTGGTCTGCAAAACCAAACATTTTGAGTTCTTAATCTGTTGGGAACAGATTTCCCTGTGGATTTGCAAGATTGTTGATGCCCAAAAGTGAAACATGGAATCCCTACATGCAAATTGCTTGCAATGCCTTACTACTTATATATATTTAATAATATACTAAATAAGTGGCACCTCGTTATGTGAATAATAATGAAAGGCACTTTTATTTGATTGCTCTCATGACTATCTTGCAAGATGACTCGATAGTTTGAAATTTGAAACCGCCTTCTGGATCAATGATTGGGTTTCATGGAAATTTAATTTTTAAAGGATACTTGGGGGAAAACGTTGTTTTAATGAGCATATTGGTTTATTCTTGCAACACATATAATTTGACTTGTTGATTTAAACTCCAAGCATGGGCTACATATAAGTATGGCATATCTCACTTATGATATTCTTGTTATTATAATGGACATTGGTTAAGTTTTAAAAGGCGGCAATGCTTCCCTAGAAAGGAACGTGGGACATAATATGTATTTTGTGCTAAGTGTTCAGCATGCGCATGAAACTTATAGGTTAATGGAAGGTGGAAAATTCAATTTTTATGTTGAATTGTTATTTGACAACATAGTGGATTATGCATTGGAGGTTGGGTGCGCTCGTACTTGGTTATGGTTGGTGGAATTAATTAAAGAAACAATGTGCAATTACTATGTGTCTCTCTAACCCTACCTCAAGGTCTCCAACCTCACTTGCTTCACAATTTTGTTGGTTGCTTTGGTTGGTGTTGCCTCCGTTTTGCTCGGCCGTGAAAAGAATAGTTTTGCTTATTGGTTTTTTGGCATTTTTCACATAGGTATGATGGCTCTCACCTCTAAATTCATGAAATATAGCTCCGCTCAGAATAAAATCATGAGGTTGTATCTTATATTTACTTGCACACTGTGTTTGCTTCCAAAGTGTAAATGGGTGTATGTTGTATCACGACTGTATGAATTCCTTTTAAGTGGAAGTTCCTCCCTGTTGACATTTAAATATTTCAAGTTGATGATAGTAATTGAAACTCCTTTCTGTTTGGATTATCTGATTTCTTATGTCCAAAATGAATATTGCTTATGTGCTATAATTGTTGGCAAACTTTGTGGCAAGTTTTTTTGGGTTTCACTCATCTCTGGTCATTAAAATTTAAGGGTTTTGTCTTCTCTGTAAAACAAAAGAATAGTTGTTTTTCTTAACGTTAGTATCCAGTCTTTAGAAGACTCGAAGCTCCTTCAAATTACCCTTCAAATTTTTGTGAATATATGTGTGTATTTACTTTGTGGCTACCACAAAATTCTGTGGAAAATCTATGAAAAAATTGTTTTGATGAGAGATGGTTAAATGGGTTTTACAAAACCCTTGAGAAGGTTTGACTTTTGCATTCGCCCATACCTTGGTTTTTTAATTCATGTATGGAATTTAAGGGATTTGAATTCTGGTCTTGATGTATGTTATAAGTGATTAACCCGACAGTGGGAAGATTGAGCACTTGCATTAATTCTTGGCTCGATTGTTGATTATCCATGGGGGTTTTGTCAATTTTGAAAATTGTATAATGTTAAAAGAAATAGCACTAGGTTCACTTGAGGTTTCATAACCCAATTTGATAGAAAGTATTAAGGTTTTGATGATGGAGCTATGTGATGTTCTCAACCTTCCATGCATTCTTGATGTAGTCTGGTTTTAATTGTTGAAATCACTCTGCTAATAATTTTTTTATAAAAACTCTGCTGATAAAAAGAAAAGGAAATGGAAATCAAGTGGTATAGGTGACAATGATGGAAATTCCTGGGGGTTTTATTGGGTATTACAAAATATTATGTGTATTGGATTTAAATTATGAAATAGAGAAGTGTTTTGGAAATTCTTTTATTGATGGTGATGGCATTTTTTGGATATTATTGCATATAATAGAACAATAATCATCTTTTTTCCCTTTCATTATACAATTTTTCACTCATTATATTCCCCTCATCTTCCCAATAACATTTAAAGCATTCCCTATTCTATTATTATGAAATTTGAATTCATTTTGAAAAGAGAAAGGATTAATAACAAAAGAGAAAAGACTAAGTCGATGACTGGTGTTTGAAAGTTGGATATGGATACAGTTTATGTTACTTATGAATTTTATTGAACAGTATTCATTGAAATTTCCCATCCATACTACCATTTTTTTCACATTATAACCCCCTCATCTTCCCAATAGCCCTATCACTCCCTATTAAAATGGAAATTGATTGTTGGGTTTTAAGATGTTAATGGATGGATTGCATGTGCTTTTGTGGTAAACAATAGAACCAGCCTTTTGATTTTATTTAGGTAGAGTATTGATGCATGGATTGTTAAGATTTTTTCATGACATGTTGGAATATTGTTTCAGGATGAGCTTCTCTAGCAGAGGTAGTAATGGCAGAGATGCTAACAGAGGATTGGCCAATTTCCTCTGGAGGTAGTAATGGCAGAGATGCTAACAGAGGATGGAGAATCCCATGGCCAACCAGGTTAAAGAATATTGCTTGAAAGAGATGATTGGCCATGGGAATTAAATCATCTCTTTCAAGCAATATTCTTTAACCTGGTTGGCCATGGGATTCTCCATCCCTAACCTGAGAGGCCTTCCTTCCAACCACATCAAAAAATTTATGGGATCTGTGTTCCCCCTCACGTTTCTATGCAACCAGAACCATCTGCCAATGATAGTTGGCAAGATATTGTCCAGCACCCTTTGCTCATCACCATGGTTGGCCTACTGTGTCTTTTCCATTACCCCCTCCTCCACCGCCAAAAAAATCCAAATCCCCAAGTTGATCATGTTATCTCATCCGTGAAGTATTCTCATGAAAGCAAGAGGCTAAAAATTGATGTTCCCAAGCCTAAGAAAGATAAAGGAAAGGGAGTGGCCACTCCCTCCAAGTCATCCAAAGAGTCATCTGAATATGTGTCTTCTCATCTTTATCTCAAGGATGATTGTTCTCACGTTATCATTGCAGTCCAGCCTCAAGGTTCCAATCATCCTAAGGCTACAACAGAAAGATTAAAAGAGGACAGGAGTGAAAGGAGGCCAAATGCCTCTCACAGCAAATACAATTTTTAATGATGATTCATGTTATTTTCTATTTTGAGGACAGTGTTTTTACTTTGACAATGTTTTGGGCAGCAAACATATATTTAGGTAGTATTTTGGACAACATGGATATAATTCTATTTTTTGGATATTGTCATGTTATAGTTTGTTGATATTAAAATATTTGATCATAAATATAAGAACGGGAGTTACAAGGAGGATGTTTGAATCAAATAATTGGGTTTTACATTTTATATTTGATGATTATTAAAAGAAACAAATGGGAGTCACAAGGGGTCCCACCTATTTAGTTATTATTTAATTAGACCCTTATTTATATATAATATTGTTATTTGTCTCAACTAATTAGTTAAGATAATTACACTTAACTAAAGAAAGGTAGTTGAACTACCATAACTTATTGAGAAGGAATAAAAGCTCAACCAAATGAAGAGACAAATGAGGAGAAAATAGAAGGAGAACTTCAGCCATAAGGTTTTCTCTATACTAGTGAGATACTTTCGTCTTTCATTCATTATGAGTTTACTAGAAGGTTTAACCATCTTTATGACAGCGGGGTCTTATTGAAGGCAGCAGGATTCAAAAGTGAATCATATATTTCAGCAACTTGTTTTAAAGGTGTATGATTTATCTTTGGCATTATGTGTGTTCTTGTTTGTTTATAAATTAAATTTTATGACTGATAAAGAATATTTTGCAAAGTCAACTGACAGCATTTCGTGGAAAGTTGATCCAGATATTTAGCTTCAGTTTTCTTTTTTTGTCAGAGCCTTTTTGTATGGTGCCCATCAGAGGTTTCTAAATCTGACTTTGGTCCCTACCCTCGCAGGGGTTTGTAAAGAGAATCTAGTCTTGTATCTCATAATGAAATCAATACAAAAATCAGTTTTCAGATTTTGGTCCTGTTAGCACTAGAAGTCACCTCTGGATTGTAGCAGAGGAAATCCTAGTACCCATCATTTTGTATGTGACAATGGATAAATTAAAGGAGTTTGAATGGGCGCAGACTCAAGAAAATATCTCTTTAACTCATAAATCCGAACCAGGCAATGCATGAACAAGTGAGGTCTTGATTTAACTTCAGCCAGTAAGTTGTAGTAAACGGTGAGTAAGGGGGAGAATATGTGAGGATATGTAGAGGTATGTTATGGACATCAGATCTTCCAACAGCCTAAGGAAGAAAATCTTCAAGAACAAGATCCTTTTGGACCTAAATCTTGAGGAAACTAAGAGAATGTTATAACAATATTGCAATCAAACCTCCATTGCAACACAGTCACAGCAACTCATGTGAATCCTTCAATCATAAACTCTCAGTATCAGATGCAAAAGAGAGGATAAAGAAGTTGACTTAGATTAAACAAGAATTCTCAAATTTCATTACATAACCGAGAACCAAAGCTGCATCAAAACATTACAATCAAGAGCCTAGCTCAACCATAGACATGAGAAAAATATGAGAATGACTCATATATACTCAGAGCAATTCACTAGTGACAGCAAAGGCGTGTCTGAGTAACTTAATTCAAACATTTACGTCTGCATTCTTTCTAGCAGACTGAGCATGCAGTCTTTTGTCAGACGTGAGCTTCTATCAGACGCAATAGTGCTTCAAGGGGACCTGCAGAAGAGTTGACTCGTTGATAGTCCTTCCTTTCTAGGCAGCAATGCTTCCCTAGAAAGGAACGTGGGACATAATATGTATTTTGTGCTAAGTGTTAAGCATGTGCATGAAACTTATGGGTTAATGGAAGGTGGAAAATTCAATTTTTGTGTTGAATTGTTATTTGACAAAATAGTGGATTATGCATTGGAGGTTGGGTGCGCTCATACTTGGCTATGGTTGATGGAATTAATTAAAGAAACAACGTGCAATTACAGAAGTCGCTCTAACCCTACCTCAAGGTCTCCAACCTCACTTGCTTAACAATTATGTTGGTTGCTTTGGTTGGTGTTGACTCCGTTTTGCTCGGTCGTGAAAAGAATAGTTTTGCTTATTGGTTTTTTGGCATTTTTCACATAGGTATGATGGCTCTCACCTCTAAATTCATGAAATATAGCTCTACTCAGAATAAAATCATGAGGTTGTCTCTTAGATTTACATGCACACTGTGTTTACTTCCAAAGTGTAAATGGGTGTATGTTGTATCACGACTGTATGAATTCCTTTTAAGTGGAAGTTCCTCCCTGTTGACATTTAAATATTTCAAGTTGATGATAGTACTTGAAACTCCTTTCTGTTTGGATTATCTGATTGCTTATGTCCAGAATGAATATTGCTTCTGTGCTATAATTGTTGGCAAACTTTGTGGCAAGTTTTTTTGGGTTTCACTCATCTCTAGTCATTAAAATTTAAGGGTTTTGTCTTCTCTGTGAAACAAAAGAATAGTTTTTTTTCTTAACGTTAGTATCCAGTCTTTAGAAGACTCAAAGCTCCTTCAAATTACCCTTCAAATGTTTGTGAATATATGTGTGTATATATTTTGCGGCCACCACGAAATTCTGTGGAAAATCTATGAAAAAATTGTTGTGATGAGAGATGGTTAAATGGTTTTTACAAAACCCTTGAGAAGGTTTCATTTTTGTGTTCGCCCATACCTCGGTTTTTTCATTCATGTATGGAATTTAAGCGATTCGAATTCTAGTCTTGATTTATGTTATAAGTGATTAACCCGACAGTGGGAAGATTGAGTACTTGCATTAATTCTTGGCTCAATTGTTGATTATTCATGGGGGTTTTGTCAATTTTGAAAATTGTATAATGTTAAAAGAAATAGCACCATGCGTTCCAGTTTGATAGAAAGTATTAAGCTTTTGATGATGGAGCTATGTGATGTTCTCAGCCTTCCATGCGTTCTTGATGTAGTCTGGTTTTAATTGTTGAAATCACTCTACTAATAGTTTTTTTATAAAAACTCTACTGGTAAAAAGAAAAGGAAATGGAAATCAAGTGGTATAGGTGACAATGATGGAAATTCCTGGGGTTTTTATTGGGTATTACAAAATATTATGTGTATTGGATTTAAATTATGAAATCGAGAAGTGTTTTGGAAATTCTTTTATTGATGGTGATGGCATTTTTTTGGATATTATTGCATATAATAGAACAGTAATCATCTTTTTTCCCTTTCATTATACCATTTTTCACTCATTATATTCTCCTCATCTTCCCAATAGCATTTAAAGCATTCCCTATTCTATTATTATGAAATTTGAATTCATTTTGAAAAGAGAAAGGATTAATAACAAAAGAGAAAAGACTAAGTCAATGACTGGTGTTTGAAAGTTGGATATGGATACAGTTTATGTTACTTATGAATTTTCTTGAACAGTATTCATTGAAATTTCCCATCCATACTACCATTTTTCACACATTATAACCCCCTCATCTTCCCAATAGCACTATCACTCCCTATTAAAATGGAAATTGATTGTTGGGTTTTAAGATGTTAATGGATGGATTGCATGTGCTTTTGTGGTAAACAATAGAACCAACCTTTTGATTTTATTTAGGTAGAGTATTGATGCATGGATTGTTAAGAGTTTTTCATGACATGTTGGAATATTGTTTCAGGATGAGATTCTTTAGTAGAGGCAATAATGGCAGAGATGCTAACAGAGGAAGAGGAAATTGGCAGAGAGGCCACGGAAGGCCATGATTTTCAATACATTTTGATGTTAATCCATGGGAATTAAATCAGCTCTTTCAAGCTATATTCTTTAACCTGGTTGGCCATGGGATTCTCCAACCCTAACCTGAGAGGCCTTCCTTCCAACCACATCAAAAATTTTATGGGATCTGTGTTCCCCCTCATGTTTCTATGCAACCAGAACCATCTGCCAATGATAGTTGGCAAGATATTGTCCAACACCCTGTTTCTCATCACCATGGTTGGCCTACTGTGTCTTTTCCATTACCCCCTCCTCCACCGCCAAAAAAATCCAAATCCCCAAGTTGATCATGTTATCTCACCCATGCAGTATTCTCATGAAAGTAAGAGGCTAAAAATTGATGTTCCCAAGCCTAAGCAAGATAAAGGAAAGGGAGTGGCCACTCCCTCCAAGTCATCCAAAGATTCCTCTGAATATGTGTCTTCTGATGCAAGAGCATCTCCCATGTCAAGCGAGCCAACGTGGAAGCGGAAGACAGTTGGAAGGCATCCAGCAAAAAATTTTGAAAAACACCTTGAAACTGTTGCGCGAACATTAATGAGGAAATTTAATGAAGCGCACTTATATATTGTAATCATACCTTGAGCACCCCGCTCTCGTCTGAAGTAGATGGAGGCATTTATAGTAGTTAATGCAGGTAGATAGGATTTTTAATTCTAGATTAGACAGTTTTAGAAGAAAAGAGGGAAACGGGATATAGACACCCTCATTGTGCATTGTAACATAATTATGAGCATTGAGAAGAGGCAGAGAGTTGTGTAGAAACACCCATGTACAGTTATTTGGATTAATAGAAGAGTTTAATTCAAATTCATGGAGTTGTGTTTGTTCTCTGTGTATGTGTGTTGATTGATATGCTCATGAGTATTTACTTCCTGTTATGCATTTGTTGTTATGTTGTGTATATGATTTCATGTGTTGAGATTGAAGTCTGAAAGGAAGTAGAAGGAATGAGTTTCAATTGTTTCTCTATCTGAGCAAGGATTCCTGCAAGGAGTGCAGTTGGATTCGTCCGCAAGGAGTGCGTTGACAAAAGGCTCGGATAGTTTAACTCTTGTTCTCATTCACCCAGAAGTGAGATTGGGTTCTAGGATTCGTGCAAGGAGTGTGGAGGCAAAGGAGAGTCTCAGTTGTGAATCTGAGCGAAGTATTGAAGGACTATTGCTACAGGTGTGCGCAGATTCAAAAGAACTCAACACTTGGAAGTGTTTGAGGATCGTCGCAAGGGGTGCGTGCAAGAGTCTTCTTGGAGACCCAGAATTGTGTGAAGCTCAGGAAGGATAAAGCTTCCAAGTTCATCGAGGGGAAGCACAGGGAGGCTATGTCGTGGAGTGTTTGAACAATCGCTGCAAAGTTATGCGCAGGAAGGACCAGTTTTCACAGAGGAATATTGGGTTCACCCGTAGAAGACATCCAAGACGGAGAAATTGACAGTTAGGATCTTGTGGAGAGGATTCGTGAAATCCTGTCAGCCATTGGATCTTCCAAAGAAGCGAGGAGGTTACGGCCACATTCGGAGTTCAAGCTCTAGGGGTTGTGAGTCGTTGGATCGTTGATCAGTTACCCGTCAACCGTTTGATCTAACAAGAGTTGCACAGGGTTTAAACCCTTGTGAGCAGAGTCAGAACCCCAAGAGGTGTCGGATTTCCTGAGGTCGTGAGAGTCGGGACATCATAAGTCTCGAAATCCCGAGGGTTAACCAAGACCCTCCACCAGAGGAGGACGCGAGGAAGCAATCGGATCCACCGGGAAAATTCCCGACAAGGAAGTCGTTTATCGGTGTTTGGGTCATCGGGATATCGGGGATCCTGGTGACAAAGTGTTTATGCATTTTGGAATCATGAACTGTGAAACCCCGACAAGGAAGAAGGTGCCACCGTGCAGCTAGCTGTCAGCACGTCGGAAAGGAGGGAATCGCCATTGTGGGAGCCAGATGTCCGTATAACGGTGAATCGGGATTCGAGGAATCGAGAATCCCATGGGCAAGTGTTTTTCAGCATTTGAAACCTCGTAGCCCTGACAAGGGATAAGACTACGGTCACGAGGATAACGGTCATATGGACCAAAGCCTATAGCCAGGAGGTATAACACGTAAAGAGCGCATCGGGATTTGAGGGATCGCGAATCCTGAGGACGGTTGTATTTTGACATTGGAAAGCCCGAAACCCCAATGGGGAATATGACTGCGGTCATATAAGGAGCGGTCATGGGGACTAAAGGCTTAGCCTGAGGCTAAGGCAACGGAGGAGCATATCGGAGATCGGGGATCGGTAAAACAAGTTGTTTGGACATTTCAAGTGCCAAAATCCCGATAGGAGGAACCCCGATAACAAAGTAAAAGGCCAGCATTGATTTCCCGATAGAAGAAGGAGAGATACCGTGAGAGAGTGTTGTGGGTGAAAATTTCCCGATAGGGAAATAGGAGAACCTTTCAGTTCTTCGGTCTGAGGAAGGAGGAAATATCCTGTGAGCGGACGTGCCTAGCGGGCATGCCTATGTCAAGTGGTATCAGAGCGTATTTCTTGACTGTACATTTCAGGCAAGAGAGGCAAGATGAAAAGAGCACTCTGATACACGTCAAGTGGTATCATAGCAAGAAAAGTTCTTTTCTTTCTGTAGTAGAGAAGAAGTAAATTCACCATGCCGCCAAGGAGACGGGATAGACAGTCACCCGATCCAGAGGAAAGAGAAAACCTGAGGAGAAGGGGTAGGCAAGCGCAGAATCCAGAAATGGAAAGAGAGATACGTGATCTACGAGATAGACTCGAAGATATGGAGACAGCGCAAAGACGCACAGCCAGTGCGGGGGATCTTAGCGATTCAGAGGGTGAAGTTGAAGCTGAACATGGGGAAGAAGTTGTAGCCGAGGATGCATCCAATGAACGTCTAATCAAAGCTATTGCACGGATGGGTGAAAAAATGAAGATGGACATTCCAGTTTATGAGGGGAATCTGGATGCGGAAGAGCTTCTAGATTGGATTAGAGCTCTAGATACATACTTTGATTATGAAGATGTCAAAGAGGATAAGAAAGTCAGGCATGTTTTCATGAGATTGAAGGGACACACAACATTATGGTGGGATGAGCTACAGGCAGATAGATGTTGCAAGGGCAAGCAGAAAATTAAAAGTTGGGATCGAATGATTGCAAAGATGAAGGCAAAGTTCATCCCGAGAGATTATCAAATCACTATGTTCAGGAGGATGTAGAACCTGAGATAGAAGTTGATGATAGTAAAAGAATACACGGAGGAATTCTATCGACTGAACATCAGGGCAGGTCATCGAGAGAGCGATGATGAGAAAGTTTCCAGGTATATGAATGGCCTGAGATACGATATCCAGGACGAGATGAGTATGGAAACCATTCGAACGGTGGAGGATGCTTATCAAATGGATTTGAAAGCTGAAGAGAAGTTGAGTCGAAAGAAAGGTCAGCGAGGCCGAGGCAGGATTCATCCCAAAGGCAAATCGGTTGCCCAAGATAAATACCAGAATCCCAAGGACGACTGGAAAAATCCTCAGACTAGAACCGAGAGAGGTGGAAGTTCACAGCAAGGCCAGCATGCTGAACAAAGAGGGCAGCATATAGAGTAGAGCGGAGGATACGCTGATAATAACATGTTTCCTCATACTAGAGGTAGAGGAAGAGGAAGAGGTGGAGTAATCACATGCTTCACATGTGGAAAGAATGGGCACAAGTCATTCGAGTGTCCAGATAAAAATAAATATGGAGGAGAAGCTCACATCATTGAAGCACAGAGGCGAGATGTTGAGGCAGAGGACGCTGAAGGTGGAAGATCGTTGATGATGCGAAAAGTCCTTTTGACACCAGAGAAAGAAGTGGAGAGTTCATTCCAAAGGACCAGACTTTTCAGAACAGCTTGCAAGACCAAGGGTTGGGCATGCAAGGTCATTGTGGACAGTGGTAGCACTGATAATCTCGTTTCAACCGAGATGGTAGAAAGGCTGGAGCTGGAGATGACTGATCATCCAAATCCATATAAAGTTTTGTGGCTACAAAAGGGACATCAGGTAAATGTCACCAAACAGTGCTTAGTTGAATTTAAGATAGGAGGATATAATGATAAGATTGTATGTGATGTTATTCCTATGGATGTTTGTCATCTATTGCTGGGTAGACCATGGAAATACGATAGAAATGTGATTCATGATGGGAGAATGAACACATACACCCTGGCGAAGAAAGGGAGGACACACATGTTGCTTCCGATAAAGGATAAAGAGGTGAAGCTGGAAGTAAGAAACACAGTACTTCTCATGAGTGGGAAGGAGCTTCTTACGGAGGTGAAGAAGAAAGAAGATCCACAATTCTTTGTGGTCAGGAAACCCAGGATCTTTTTGACTGGCACGAGAGTAGACGATTTGCCAGGAGAAATTCAGGAACTACTGGAAGAGTTCGTTGACATCGTGGTGGACGAATTACCTCATTCGTTTCCACCGATGAGGAGTGTGAGTCATCATATAGACCTCATACCAGGAGCTATTTTTCCGAATAAAGCCGCGTACAGGTTGACACCGCAAGAAAATGAAGAGGTCAAGAAGAAGGTCCAGGAGCTGCTAGACAAAGGATTGGTCAGGGAAAGTTTGAGCCTGTGTGTCATTCCAACGGTACTCAGTCCAAAAAAAGATGGAGGTTGGAGAATGTGTACCGAATCAAGGGCCATCAACAATATAACCATCAGGTACAGGTTTCCATTGCCACGGATGGACGATTTAATGGATTGCTTGAGCGGAGAAAAATGCTTTTCAAAGGTTGATCTGAAAGGCGGATATCACCATATTCGCATGAGGGAAGGCGATGAGTGGAAGACGGCCTTCAAAACCAACGAAGGACTGTATGAATGGCTTGTCATGCCATTTGGCTTGACAAATGCACCGAGTACCTTTATGAGGTTAATGAATGAAGTCCTGAGGGAATTCATCGGGAAGTTTGTCATTGTGTATCTGGATGACATATTAATTTTCAGCAAAACAAAGGCAGAACATCTGAAGCATTTAGCTATAGTAATGAAGAAGCTACAGCAAGAGAAGTTGTTGATTAACATGAGGAAATCTTCATTTATGAAGAAGGAACTCATTTACTTGGGATTTATTATATCTGCGAATGAATTGAAGATGGATCCAGATAAGGTGGAGGTAATTAAAAATTAGCCATGACTGAGAAATATTTTTGAGGTGAGAAGTTTTCATGGACTGGCTAGTTTCTACCGGAATTTCATCAAAAATTTCAGTGGGATTAGTGCAGCAATGATGGATACAATCAAGAAAAGACATAAATCTTTTCACTGGACTGAAGAGGCGGAGAAAAGTTTCAAATTGTTGAAACGAAAGATCACGGAACAACCGGTTCTGGTGTTGTCGGATTTCCAAAAGACGTTTCAAGTAAAATGTGATGTAAGCGGGTTTACCATAGGAGTGGTCTTGAGTCAGGAGGACAGACCAATTGCATATTTAAGTGAGAATTTGAATGAGGCAAAAGAAAAGTACTCCACGTATGATAAGGAATTTTATGCCATCATACAGGCATTGAAAAAATGGAGGCACTATTTGATTCCAAAGGAATTTATTTTATATAGTGATAACCATGCATTACAATTTGTGACTCAACAGGAGAAGTTGAATCAGAGGCATGTTAAGTGGGTCAAATACATGCAGAATTTCACTTTTGTAATTAAGCATATTTTGGGTACTGCTAACAAAGTGGTTGATTCTTTGAGCAGGAAATGTTTGTTGATGCAGGAGTTCAAAGTCATGACGTTAGGCTTTGATGATCTCAGGGACATGTATACAAATGATCAGGATTTTAAAGAATTGTACGGAGCAGCTGAGAACCCAGTTCTCAGAGATAGAAGCCAGTGGATAGAGTACGTGATCCAGGAAGGATTGTTGTTCAAGGGCAATCAATTGTGTATTCCAAATTGCTCCATGAGGGAGAATCTGTTAAAAGAGAAACACGGCGGAGGATTGGCTGGACACTTCGGTCATGATAAGACATTTGCCAAGTTGAGCGAGTCATACTTTTGGCCAGGGATGTGGTCAGAGGTCAAGCAGTTTGTAAACAGATGCAGAATTTGCCAGCATTCAAAGGGAAGAAAGCAAAATGCAGGATTCTATCAACCATTACCCATACCCAAGAGGTCGTGGGATGAAATTAGCATGGATTTCATATTGGGATTGCAAAGGACGCAAAGAGGATTTGATTCGATATTTGTAGTAGTGGATAGGTTTTCCAAGATGGCACATTTTATCCCATGCCAGAAAACCAGTGATGCGACTCACATCACAAATTTGTTTTTCAAAGAGGTCGTTTGACTTCATGGCTTACCCAAAAGTATAGTTTCGGACAAAGATACAAAGTTCGTGGGACATTTCTGGAGGACACTGTGGAAGAAGCTGGGGACTAACTTGTTTTTTAGTTCTGCTTATCATACTCAGATGGATGGACAGATAGAAGTGGTGAACAGAAGTCTGGGAGACTTGCTGAGAATATTGGTGACAGAGCACCACAGCCAGTGGGATAGTATATTGTCGCAGGCAGAGTTCGCATATAATGACTCAGTGAACAGGATCACAGGCCAAAGTCCATTTCATATTGTGTATGGCATGCAGCCGAGAGGAGTTTCTGAATTAAGGGATTCAGAACAGACTGCGACTAGGAGCGCAAGTGTCGAAGAGTTCGCGAAGGCGATGAAAGAACTTCACAGCCAGGTGAAGTAGCGACTGCTAGATTCAAGTCATGAATATAAGCGCATAGCCGACCAATGGAAGAGACAACTTCAGTTCGAGGTTGGTGAATTAGTTCTGGCACATTTGAGGAAAGAGAGGTTCCCGAGGGGAACATACAATAAATTGAAAATGAAGAAAATCGGGCCATGTAAGGTCTTGAAGAAATTGGGGTAAAATGCTTATGAGATCGAGTTACTGGATGGGATCGAAATATCTCTCATATTCAATGTCGCAGATTTATATCCATATAAAGTTGAGGAGACAGGAACAAGTGATAAACAGCCAGAGGTTCAGTGGCAAAAGTAGATGCCAGTTGCAGAGAAGCCACAGATGGAGCGGATATTGGATAAGTGAGTGGGTAAGAAGACCAGAAGGAAAGAATATTTTGAATATTTGGTCAAGTGGAAGGGCCATCCAGTTGAAGATGCCAGCTGGGAGACTGAAGCAAAGATTCTGAAGCATGGATGGACCGTGCAGGAGCTCATGGACAGGAGCCCATGAAAATTTTCAAGTGAGGGAGTATGATGCATGAGCATCTCCCATGTCAAGCGAGCCAGTGCAGAAGCGGAAGACAGTTGGAAGGCGTGCAGCAAAAATTTTTGAAAAACACCTTGAAACTGTTGCGCGAACATTAATGAGGAAATTTAATAAAGCGCACTTATATATTGTAATCAGACCTTGAGCGCCCCGCTCTCGTCTGAAGTAGATGGAGGCATTTATAGTAGTTAATGCAGGTAGATAGGATTTTTAATTCTAGATTAGACAGTTTTAGAAGAAAAGAGGGAAACGGGATATAGACACCCTCATTGTGCATTGTAACATAATTCTGAGCATTGAGAAGAGGCAGAGAGCTGTGTAGAAACACCCATGTACAGTTATTTGGATTAATAGAAGAGTTTAATTCAAATTCATGGAGTTGTGTTTGTTCTCTATGTATGTGTGTTGATTGATATGCTCATGAGTATTTACTTCCTGTTATGCATTTGTTGTTATGTTGTGTATATGATTTCATGTGTTGAGATTGAAGTCTGAAAGGAAGTAGAAGGAATGAGTTTCAATTGTTTCTCTATCTGAGCAAGGATTCCTGCAAGGAGTGTAGTTGAAGTCATCTGCAAGGAGTGCGTTGACAGAAGGCTCGGATAGTTTAACTCTTGTTCTCATTCACCCAGAAGTGAGATTGGGTTATAGGAGACGTGAAAGGAGTGCGCGGGAAAAGGAGAGTCTCAGTTGTGAATCTGAGTGAAGTATTGAAGGACTGTTGCTGCAAGTGTGCGCAGAGTCAAAAGAACTCAACACTTGGAAGTGTTTGAGGATTGTCGCAAGGGGTACGTGCAAGAGTCTTCGTGGAGACCCAGAATTGTGTGAAGCTCAGGAAGGATAAAGCTTCCAAGTTCATCGAGGGGAAGCACAGGGAGGCTGTGTCGTGGAGTGTTTGAACAAGCGCTGCAAAGTTACGCGCAGGAAGGACCAGTTTTCCCAGAGGAATACTGGGTTCACCCGTAGAAGACATCCAAGACGAATAAATTGACGGTTAGGATCTTGTGGAGAGGATTCGTGAAATCCCTTCAGCCATTGGATCTGCCAAAGAAGCGAGGAGGCTATGGCCACGTTTGGAGTTCAAGCTCTAGGGGTTGTGAGTCGTTGGATCGTTGATCAGTTACCCGTCAGCCGTCTGATCTGACAGGAGTTGCACAGGGTTTAAACCCTTGTGAGCAAAGTAAGAACCCCAAGAGGTGTCGTAGTTCCTGAGGTCGTGAGAGTCGGGACATCAGAATTCTCGAAATCCCGAGGGTTAACCAGGATCGTCCATCAGAGGAGCACGCAAGGAAGCAATCGGAGCCACCGGGAAAAGTCCCGACAAGGAATTCGTCTATCGGTGTTTGGGTCATTGGGATATCGGGGATCCTGGTGACAAAGTGTTTATGCATTTTGGAATCGTGAACTGCGAAACCCCGACAAGGAGGAAGGTGCCATCGTGTGGCCAACTGTCAGCACGTCAGAAAGGAGGGAAGCGCCATTGTGGGAGCCAGTTGTCCGTATAGCGGCGAATTGGGATTCGAGGAATCGGGAATCCCATGGGAAAGTGTTTTTCATCATTTGAAGCCATGTAGCCCCGACGAGGGATAAGAATGTGGTCATGAGGATAACAGTCATATGGACCAAAGCCTATAGCCAGGAGGGCTAACGCGTAAAGAGCGCATCGGGATTCGATGGATCGTGAATCCTGAGGACGGTTGTATTTTTACATTGGAAAGCTCGAAACCCTGATGGGGAATATGACTGTGGTCATATAAGGAGCGGTCACGGGGACTAAAGGCTTAGCCTGAGGCTAAGACAACGGCGGAGCATATCGGAGATCGGGGATCGGTAAAACAAGTTGTTTGGACATTTCAAGAGCCAAAATCCTGATAGGAGGAACCCCGATAACAAAGTAAAAGGCCAGCATTGATTTCCCGATAGAAGAAGGGGAGATCCCGTGAGAGAGTGTTGTGGGTGAAAATTTCCTGATAGGGAAATAGGAGAACCTTTCAGTTCTTCAGGCCAAGGAAGGAGGAAAGATCATGTGAGCGGACGTGCCTAGCGGGCGCGCCTGCGTCATCTTCTCATCTTTATCTCAAGGATGATTGTTCTCACATTATCAGTGTAGTCCAACCTCAAGGTTCCAATCATCCTAAGGCTGCAACAAGAAGATTAAAAGAGGACAGCAGTGAAAGGAGTCCAAATGCCTCTCACAGCAAATACAGTTTTTAATGATGATTGATGTTATTTTCTATTTTGAGGACAGTGTTTTTACTTTGACAATGTTTTGGGCAGCAAACATATATTTAGGTAGTTTTTTGGACAACATGGATATAATTCTATTTTTTGGATATTGTCATGTTATAGTTTGTTGATATTAAAATATTTGATCATAAATATAAGAACGGGAGTTACAAGGAGGATGTTTGAATCAAATAATTGGGTTTTACATTTTATATTTGATGATTATTAAAAGAAACAAATGGGAGTCACAAGGGGTCCCACCTATTTAGTTATTATTTAATTAGACCCTTATTTATATATAATATTGTTATTTGTCTCAACTAATTAGTTAAGATAATTACACTTAACTAAAAAAAGGTAGTTGAACTACCATAACTTATTGAGAAGGAATAAAAGCTCATCCAAATGAAAAGACAAATGAGGAGAAAATAGAAGGAGAACTTCAGCCATAAGGTTTTCTCTATACTAGTGAGATACTTTCATCTTTCATTCATTATGAGTTTACTAGATGGTTTAACCATCTTGATGACAGCGGGGTCTTATTGAAGGCAGCAGGATTCAAAAGTGAATCATATATTTCAGCAGCTTGTTTTAAAGGTGTATGATTTATCTTTGGCATTATGTGTGTTCTTGTTTGTTTATAAATTAAATTTTATGACTGATAAAGAATATTTTTCAAAGTCAACTGATAGCATTTCGTGGAAAGCTGATCTAGATATTTAGCTTCAGTTTTCTTTTTTTTTCAGAGCCTTTTTGTATGGTGCCCATCAGAGGCTTCTAAATCTGACTTTGGTCCCTACCCTCGCAGGGGTTTGTAAAGAGAATCCAGTCTTGTATCTCATAATGAAATCAATACAAAATTCATTTTTCAGATTTTGGTCTTGTTAGCACTAGAAGTCACCTCTGGATTGCAGCAGAGGAAAGCCTAGTACCCATCATTTTGTATGTGACAATGGATAAATTAAAGGAGTTTGAATGGGCGCAGACTCAACAAAATATATCTTTAACTCAGAAATCCGAACCAGGCAATGCATGAGCAAGTGAGGTCTTGATTTAACTTCAGCCAGTAAGTTGTAGTAAAGGGTGAGTAGGGGGGAGAATAGGTGAGGAGATGTAGAGGTATGTTATGGACATCAGGTCTTCCAGCAGCCTAAGGAAGAAAAGCTTCAAGAACAAGATCCTCTTGGACCTAGAGCTTCAGGAAACTAAGAGAATTCTATAACAATATTGCAATCAAACCTCCATTGCAACATAGTCACAGCAACTCGTGTGAATCCTTCAATCATGAACTCTCAGTATTGGATGCAAAAAAGTGGATAAAGAAGTTGACTTAGATTAAACAAGAAGTCTCAAATTTCATTACATAACCGAGAACCAGAGCTACATCAAAACATTACAATCAAGAGCCTAGCTCAACCATAGACATGATAAAAATATGAGAATGACTCATATATACTCAGAGCAATTCACTAGTGACAACAAAGGCGTGTCTGAGTCACTTCATTCAAATATTTACGTCTGCATTCTTTCTGGCAGAATGAGCATGCAGTCTTTTGTCAGACGCGAGCTTCTATCAAACATAATAGTGCTTCAAGGGGACCTGCAGAAGAGTCGACTCGCTGACAGTCCTTCCTTGGGATTTCTATTTATGGTGGAAATGATGTTCAACCACCTCCACCCGCTTCAATAACTGTCTTTCTCGAGATCGGGAAGGCCTAAGTCAACTCTGCACCTGTAGAAATTGGAGGCTTCTACATTCTACCATCTGGATCTGAGTTGGATTCTTGTGGGGGAGGCTCGGCAGGCGGACGTGGAGGCTAGAGAAATCGGCATGAAGCGATGAAAGGAAGGTGATCAAGTGAGAAGGCGCGGCGACAAAGTGGTGACTGGGAGACACACGGGCACCAATAATCGGGAGCTGAGGTAATGTGGAGAAGAGAGAGAACGCAAGTGGTCAGGAAGGGAACATGACAATCATCAGGGAAGATGACATGAAGCAGGAGTGGGGAACAAGTGTAGGGAGATTATAGGGAGCGACAAGACAGGGGGAAGGGACATGCATACGGGAGCGCTAGTGGAAAACAGGTGGCAGAAGGAGGGGGCAGCGGTAAGGGAGAAAGGTAAGCGGTGTACTTGGAGGGTGGGGGAATGGGTGGTAAGTTGTTTAGTGCGGGGGGGTCTGAGTTAACGAGGAGGCACCACGATAGTGGGGGGCCTGCACTTAGAAAACACCAACTCGAACCCCCCCCCCTCGTTAAAGTTAGAATGTCGTGGGCGGTCCGATATGGATTGTGCGTTGTAGATCTGAGGGCGCCAAGATAAGCCACTCAGATCTGCGATCCCTTTACCACATCACGTCAAAATTCACATCGAGGCCCCGACTTAGGACAAAACGCATTTTGTGGATTTTTAGCCACCTCTTTCGGTCATTTTCTTGCCAAAATGTCGGCTCCTAGGGAAAACACCCCCCGATCCATAACATGTGTTAACAGGTCTCACATATGATTTTGATGGTTTAGTTCATTTTTTTGTTTTTATCTCCATGTACACACTTATGTAATTTATGTACACATTCATGTAATTTATGTTAAAGTTTATTTATTTTTCGCACAGTCACATATAAATATAAAACAAACTAGCCTTGGTCCCTTGTACTTAATACATGTGGATTAAGTGATTGTCTTTTGTTTTAAGGCTATAAACCTCGGGTGACATTCCCAACTATATTTCCTTAGCCTGGTAAGATCTGAAAATTCTTGAGTAAGGTTATCCATACCTTTTCCTCAACATATCCTTTTACCCATGATGCATACAAAGAGGCATACACAAAAGATGAGGACTACAAGGAGGTGTTTCAACAGCTATAGGGCCAAATTCATATAGAAGAAGGTGACAGCAAGACTGACTATCATTTATAGAATGGTCCACTCCACAAGATTGATAATATTTGTGTTCCTAAGAATGAACGATTGTAGCTTATCAGAGAGGCTAACACCTCCAAGGTTGTAGGACATGATGGTGTTGGGAAGTTAATTTCCAACTTACTAAGGTATGTGTACTATCCCATAATGCAAGAATATGTAGCACAGTATATTAAAGGATGTATACTTTGTTGTACTAGCAAGCCTAGTAATAGGAAGCAAGCTCTATACCATCCCTTACTTGTACCCACTCGACATCAGGAAAGTATTTTCATGGATTTTTTGGGAGGTTTACCAAAAACTATTAATGGATGTGACTATCTATTTGTGGTAGTTGATAGGTTTAGCAAAATGTGCATTATCATGCCTTGTAAAATTACCATTAGAAAACTTATTCTTCGAACATGTCTAGTTGCACTTTTGGATACCAAGGAACATTATCTCAAACAAGGACACGTCATTTGTCAATGCCTTCTAGACTAAATTATGGGATAATATGGACACTAAGCTCAAGAGGTATACAACATTGCATCCACATACAAATGCAAAGGTAGAAGTATTCAATGGGACTCTGGTGCAGTGTTTGAGGGGTTAAAATCAAAAGCATATGAAGACTTGGGATGAAAACATAATATATACACAACACTCTTATAACAAAGCATTCCATACTTCTACTTGTAAGTCACCTTTTGAAACTTTCTTTGGATATTTTCCACCTTCACCCTTAGATGTTGTATATGGATGGCAAGGAGGAGTGAGGGAGAAACTCACAGGAAATGCATTAAAAGCAGAAAAAAAAAAAAAAAAAAAAAAAAAAAAAATGAAAGATCGGGAAGATCCATTTGCAAGTACAGTATATGCTAAAGAATTCACAGGAAAAGTAAAAAGCTAGATATGACTAGCACAGAACAAAGAGAACATTCATAGTGGGAAACAAAGTATCATTACAATTGAACAAGTAAAGACTAAAGGGTCATGGTAAGAAGATCAAGGCTCTATAATATGGACCTTTTGAGGTATTAGAAAAGGTGGGAGATAATTCCTACAAACTCAACCTACCCCCATATATGCACATTTACTCAATAGTGAATGTGGAGAATCTCAAACTCTATGATCCCTCCATATTGGATCAGGAAGAGGAGCAAGTCCTACCTTCCATAGAGGATTTAGCACCAAATTCTCAGGTAGAGTTGGCAGAGGACACATTTTTGCAAAAGTGGTCCAAAACTACAAGACAGAGGCAGCATGACCTTTAGTAGGTTGGGTTGAAAGGACAACTTCTAGGCAAAGAAAAGTGGTACTCCAAGGAGAAGGTAGAGGAAACTTTTTCTCACCTCATTCAGTAAATATTTAGAGGACCAAAAGCCTCCATAAATGGGGAGGTATGATTCAGATTGGATCATTATATTATTTTTCATGTATCACGATGCTTCAATAGTGGAAAAAATAGGAGGATTTGGCTTGTAGGGTCATTTTTAGAGAAGGTCTCGGTTTGGAAAATTGGGGTTTGAAACCTTCTGGATCCATTTGGAGGAATCAAATGGAATTTTTTTGGTTCAAAACTTTCCCAACATAATTTGGATCCCATGATTCTATTATACACATCGATACCTTTCCAACAGTGCAAAATTTGTGTCAATCGAAGCTCGTATGCAAGATTTATGCCTCCCGCAAGTTGACCTGCCATGTTGACCACCATGGTATGAGAGGATTCCATGTCAACCCTCGTTACTCATGCATATGTGGCTATCCATGTGAGGAATTTCAAGAATATTCTATAAGGTAAAAACCTTATCACAATTGAGAGTTGAGGAAGTCAAAACTCTAACCCTAGATGGCTATCAGGCTATGTTAAATATTAGGCCACTAGGAGGAGAAGGGGTTCCATTCTATGTTATTGCATTTTATTCCATAGCATAGCAGAACAACTAGGAGTGGGAAATTAGAGAAAATAACATAAGGGGTTAATGTTTTGTAGTATTATAACAATCTATTGGTTTCAGGTAACTCCATAGAGAGTGTCTTTTCCTTTGTACTTACATTATTTCCATACCAGAAAAAAGATAACAGAGCAACCTCACCTTCTAGGTGGGTTTTCTCTCGTAAGGATTTCCGAGAGAAAATATTTGTGTTATTTTGTGGATGGTGTGTGATTGTAATTTATTGTTATTTATTTTCTGCATTTTATCTATTTTATAAATAAGCAGATAACTAATAACTAAATATTATGGAATCTAAATGAATTTAACCTTCATATTGTAGATTTAGTTTTATTTATCAGATTTGTTGTGACAAATTGTTCCAATGAAATATCCACGGCAGTTTACAGATCATTACATGTAATCAAGAAATGGCACCCTTACCTAATTGAAAGAAACGTCAAGGTAAAAATAGATCATTATACTCTAAAGCACTTCATAGAACAATGATTTTCTTCAAAAGAGTAACAAAATTGGATTACAAAGATGCTAGTTTATGGTTGAAGTTATCTACAATAAAATTAAACAAAATGTGGTGGTAGATGCACTTTCATGCAAACAAAAAGACATGGAAGGATTACTTTGTTGTATTTCT
Organism: Picea glauca; assembly: GCA_000966675.3. Classification (NCBI taxonomy): domain Eukaryota; kingdom Viridiplantae; phylum Streptophyta; class Pinopsida; order Pinales; family Pinaceae; genus Picea; species Picea glauca. The sequence continues at coordinate 921,141 of JZKD02S0550780.1, forward strand.
ATTTTGGAATTTAATTGGGTGGAAGAAGCAAGATCAGAAGGTATGCAATATCATTTAACAAATACAAGAGGAATCAAGTGCATTAGATAAATTTGTGTGGAAGAATGATTCATTGTGGTAGTAGGATAGTCTATACTTATGTAATAATTCCCAACTCAAATAGAAGTTCCTTTTGAAATTGAATACATCTCCTATAGGAGGACATTCAAGGTTCCTAAAAACTTACCATAGAATCAAGAAGGGATTTTTCTAGGAAGGTGTTAAAATTAAGCTCAAAATTTTATGGTTGAATGTTTGGTTTGAAAATAGAATAAGAAACATACAAGAAAGACCTCGGGTCTTCTACAACCATTTTTCACACCAAGACAACATTGGGAAGAAGTCTCAATGAATTTTATTATAGTTCTACCAAATACTTAAGGGATTAATTTCATTATGGTAGTGGTGTATTAACTTACAAAGTATGACCATTTTTCTCTCTTTCTCATCCTTTTCAAGCAAGTACAATATATACAACATTTTTGTTGATGATTTCGGTTGTGTGAGACATTCTCTAGGACATAGACTGATTGAGTCGACCTAAGAGAGACCCCTGATATGGGTATGTGATTCATATCTAAGACAGAACTGGAATGTAGTGATGGCCTCCTCCTTACAAAGAGTTGAGAATAACTCCAGATGATTTTCCTGTGTAACATAGTGAGAAAGGAGAACTGTTGAGTTGGACGTTGTTGACGGGAGAAATTGACCGTCCGTCAACTGGGAGAGTGGAACCGGTCTGGGGTTGTCTAAATAACCCAAGCCGTTTGGAATGGACCACCCTGACGAGTTTAACGGCTCT